>JANAVB010001200.1:4546791-4633725 GCA_029216955.1 Iris pallida
ACGGTACTCAAGATAACGGGTAAACGGATAACATGGACCGTAAGATGGACTGGATGTCCACCCTACCTAGAGAACTTGGTAGGTATTAATTGTATAGGCTAGTATCCTACTACCCTAGGAAGCCGGGGGTGAAACTCCCAAGGGAAGGCCACTTGGCTTTAATGTTAGAGTGGTTTAAGGGTATGTATATATAAAAGGTAATCGGGTAATTTTAAGATACGGGTAGTCGATTTGACTTGAAACTTAGGTGACTTGTAAGGTACACTCTATAAATATCATTTTTGAACCAATTTTGGCTCGGTTGACCCAGAGTTGACTTTTTACCCAAAAGTCAACAATGAGTCAACCCTTTGTCTAAATTTGACCAAATCCAAACTAGAGTTGACCAGTTGACTAAAAGTCAACTGTTGGTCAATATTTGACCATTTTGACCTAGGGTTGACCTAGAGTTGACCAGAGTTGACCAGGGTTGACCAGTTGACTAAAAGTCAACTGTAAGTCAACTTTTGACCCCTTTGACTTGCTTTGACTTATTTTGACTTGCTATGACTGGTATGACCTAGAGTTGACTTAGTTTGACTTAGATTGACTTGATCTGACTTAGTTTGACCTAGATTGACTTGATAGGACTTAGTGTGACTCAGTGAGACCTAGTTTGACCTAGATTTCATATCATGCATTAGAAATCATTCATAACTTTGTTAAACCTAAATTAACATGCAATATCTCATCTTTAGGTCTTTGATTACCACTCTGAGCATTGATATACCCTACAGCTCAGGACAGCAGGCGAGTACATTCACTGATAGTTTTCATTGTCTTGATATTTGCTATATCCGATTTAGTTGTAGTGTCTTACTCGATTCCAGTCACGATAGTTCACGGACTAGTATATGTTGGATCACGACATGAGATGTTGTTCCTAGATTTCTGGGTATATTGGTACATTTACTATCTTATTCCCTGTACTTGTATAGACATCGATTTCTAAGGGAACTTGCTACCCTCTTATGGAATCACGTGCCATGACGTGTCACGTCTAGATCCATTGTACTATTCGGAGATGGGGAATTATTAGGGGCTATGTGATCCAAGCCACCATGTTACTATATTCTTGTGCTCGTACCACTCTCTCCTCACGCAGGGTGTAGCGAGATCCTATTTTCCTTGTACATGCTATCCAGGTTGGCCGGCATGACCCTTCCCAGATTTTCTTGTGATTGTCGGGCCAAGTGGATAGTCTGCCCTGTAACGTATCCCAAGCCGATCACATAACGCTCTAATAATTCAAGGCACATTTTATATTTATTTTTTCTTATCTTATATCCTGCTCTGTTCTACATTCAGTACTTTCTCACCATGCTATGATATACAGTTACTCATATATTCTACATGCCCATACATTGTACCTTGATGGGAGACTATGTTCTGCTTGGGAGAAGGATTACAACCCCGATCCTTGTTTGGTTTAAGGGTTGTAACTCAGCTTCCGAACGGTTTCCAAGTCTTTCTATATATTTGTCTTGTATTTTATTATACTGTCTCTTATAGAATTTGTCAATTCACATGGAACTGCTGTTAGTGCTTGTACTTGCTCATTTTCCTGACAGGATACCGTTGATATATTACAGATGATTCTGAGACAGACTGCTCGACCTATTATGGGCTCGAGTTAGATGGAGTAGTCTAGGACCGTGGCCTGATAGTAGAGCCACTAGACTTTGCACTCCCAGAGTAGTGTAGATTGGTTGGGTTTGCCTGGACTGCGATCCAGCTAGTACTATCAGACTGTAGCTTCTATGTTATATTTTGTGACCCTGTGATGTTGTGTATATCTGGGCTTGTGTTGGATCTTGGACTTATTTCCTTTTCATCTATCATATATTTCCTTCTGTGCTATCTACCTTAGTTTTATTCTGTGATTGAGACTGTATTGCTATGTCACATTCATTCGGAGTTTCTATACTGTACATGTACCTTTATACTGTTAGTCGTAGTATTTACAGACGTTATATACAGCATTCTACCGTCGATACTGTGGCATAGGCTGGACGTACCCACGTGCTCGTGCCCCTCATAAGGGTGCGGGTTGTGATAATAGAATACACACATGTATACATATATACATAAACAATGAGTTATATATGTGAAGTAATAAAAAGGGAAAACAAATAAGAAATAAATAACTAACAAATTCCAGCCCAACTTTGCTTGGGCCCAAGCCCAGTCGGGCCAGGCCCACATACCTATACATCCCAGCACAGTAAGTGAAACACCCCTCCCCCGCTCGACCAAACACAGAACCGACCTTATATATATGTATACATATGGAGAGATCGGGAGAAGGAAACATGGTGAAAACCCTATTCCTTAATCCCAACCCGACGCCACCCTCCCCAGTCACCTGTACGGCCACCTGCCGCCGGTGCCACTGCCGTATGTGGCAAGAGCCACCGGAGACAGCGCGCGCGCGCGAGCACAGAACAGCAGCCGCGACAGCAGCAGAGCCGGCCCAAGTTCATGACGAAATTTCTCGTCACACAGTGGATCGTTTGTTGATCCAATTGATCAGGTGTGTTTCCAAACTATACAACTTCGATCCCCTTCAAATAATTCAATTTATTTTGCGTCATGTGCATCGTAAAGCGAGCCCAAAGATTGGCAAAAACTGTCCAAACACAGAACAGTAAACCCGGCCCCAACCCCTATTTTCGAAGTGAAATTCTAAACCCAATACTAGAAATTTCCAAAATCAACTTAAAGACAGTCCTAGACAATACCTAGGGCTACAGAACCCAATTTACGAAAGTCAATTTCGATGACTATACATCGAGAAATTGATTTCCCAAAGTAAAAAAAACCTGTTTTGAAAATTGTAGAAAAATCATGAAAACCTTCAATACGACATGCGTTCCGCTAATCCGGAGGACGTGGTCGTGAACCAAAAGCATTGAAAGGTGCCTATCGGTTTCTTGGACGTGTGGGCTTTGACGAAATTCAAATTGGTTGCGTGTGCGCGACGAATTTGATGCGTATCCGTCAAAATTTATCGTATTAGCCTCTGTGCAAATTTCTCAATTACTTTGTGCACGTTCGTCAGATCGAAACAAAAACTTGCGCTAACAGGACCGTATCATTTTTCTGGTCATGTATGCCAAGTTTGGTCCAATTCTGAGACAGTTGATCGGATCGCCGTTTTACGGGCCCCACGATCCGATTCAACAGGCTATTTTGTGCACGGCCCGTCGGAATTCAACTTTGGACATACAGTTGGGTTCGTATGATCAAAACGAATTTGTAGACATGTAGTTTGACGACTTTAGAGACCATTGACTCTGGCATGCTTTTCGGTGTAAAGTAGGTCCAACGGCGGACACCGTTTTGATCCAAAATTACCGTTTTTCTCCTGTGTCCAGAATTGGACTTAAGGACATACAATCCTAGCTAATTTGACTAATCTGAACATGTTGGTAACATCTATTACAGCTTCTAGAGGCAGTTGTGAGACTTGGACTTTCTGACTTGTTGATTGGCGATATATTGTTGGTTGTCCGTGCAACCCTCAGGCAAGTATACCTTGCCGAACATATACAATATTTATATTATTTTTGTCTTTCTCTATTGTATTACTTTTCATATTGTCACATGATTTCCATATTGTGATTGGTTTGTCCTTGATTGTTTTACTTGTTCTAGATTATGTGCACGTATAGGATATTCGACTTTGCTTGATTATTGGTCTTTTCGTGTTGTGTTGTCTCGTGATTGAGTTTTCTGTTTCTATATCTTGTTCTTGACTTGACCATTCTTGACTGGGAGTATCTTGTATTGTACTACAGTTGAGACATATTATAGATTGGGAGTATCTTGCATTGTACTACGACCTATAGCATATATTGATTGATTGATTGACTTGACTTACGACACTATAAATTGGGAGTATCTTGTATTGTACTACGATTTATAGGAGTCTACTTGACCTTGTATCCTTTATGAGAGGATATCGATATTAGAATTGGCTAATCTTGACTGAGAGTATCCTGCTTTGTACGTCAATTGAAACACTATAGATTGAGAGTATCTTGCATTGTACTACGAGCTATAGGAGTTCTGATTGATAGTTAGCCAAGTCTAGTATTACATTTCCACACGACTCGTCGTCCTTAGATGTTCTCCTTGCTGTGTTCTTATCCTCCATACATGCTATTTACTGTCATATTAGTAGGCATGTTTTATGTATCTTGCTAGTCCTCTGAGGACCTGATGATGGTAGCTGATTGCACGGAGTTAGTTAGCTGAGCATGTGGTAGTTGACTTCATCTGCATGATTCAGGTATTTTGTTAGTATTATTGATTTACTATCTTTATCGTACTTTTATGATATATCCTGCTTATCAGCTTAGCTTTATAGACTCATATTATTCTTGGATCTAATCGAACATATATGCTAGTGGGCTGCAGACCACGACCCATACTTGTTTATTCTTGTCTTATATATTCTTGTAAATTGAGATACACTGTAGATTATCATATTAGCCATGATACCATGATCTTGACAGCTTATACGTACTCGAGTCGGGCTGGAGTCCGCTCGATACGTAACTGGCTTATTCACGCTCTCGTACCCGAAAAGTGGGTACGGGTCGTGACACATTCTGACGAAATCAAGAATGACGATGTAGGAAGTGTTGAAGTTGCTTGTCGATAATCATTATGTTGAGTACCATAGAAGACGTCCCCAGAGTAATAAAATCATTTTTGTAGGATCAAAATGTAAAGTGATATACTCTAGAGGTGGGTGAATAGAGTAGGCAGCAGAATATTAGCTATTAAAAAATATTAGTAGCAAGATCACAGAAATATATCACAGATATAAGAAAGTAAAAGTAAAGTGCAAAGAGCAAACACAAACACGGTGATGTATAATGGTTTTCCTCTTATGAGGACTAATCCAGTCGGAACTCTAGCTCCCGGTTGAACTCCACTAAGAAAAAATGCGAGTTTTCATACGAAGTCCTTGCAACTTCTACAAATGCGAGTTTTGATCTGAATCACTCGATCAACTTCAATTGTGAAGTGTCTTACTTCTATCAAGCATCTTGATTACAATCACTCTAAAATTCTAGACCGTACCGTACTGACAAATCGACTAGAGGATTGTAACTGGCTTGGGATTTGAAAATGAAAAGCTTAGAAGGCTTTGAAAGATCGTAGTAAGCTTAGAGAGAAGAGATAAGAAAATGAATTAGTATTTTGAAATGGTAGAAATTCTTCTCTATTTATAGTATTTCCAAATAAAGAATTCATATAAAATTCTATAAGAGAATCTCGGCATATATCTGTTATATCCGTAACTACGGAAAGACTGGGTTTAAAATCAAACATTCCGCTAACCAAACTCAAGCCAAATTTGGAGAGAATTTGCTCCGAATTATGTTGGTCCAGAATGAATTGAGTTTTGGGTTTGCAACTCAGGTTTTAGGCTTTTGAAGCTTTTTAAGCAGTTAGGAATTGGATTTTTGGTTTTGGACTTGTTTTGAAAATGAAATGGGCATTTCTGAAAACGTTTCTTGGGTAGCTTATTTGCCAGTACGACTCGGTTTACATTGTATTTCTAGACTCAGTAAAATGTGAAAATACATTGATAATTGGAAATATAGACGCAATGACAAACACGGCTCCAAGTCTTGAACGGTAGTAGTTCATAATCTGTAGCAGTTCGTCCAGGTAGCCCTTATATCGAGACATAGTTAGATCAATTATTAAAATCCGGTTCGACCATAACCAATGGTCCAACAATCTCTTCCATTTTGATAATTAACAAACTTTGACCGATATAACATCTTGATTTGACAAAAATATCAAAACGTTTGTTCATTTATTTGGTAGAACTTATCATGAAAAGATGTTAGATCATTTTCTCTCCCGTTGTCACTTAGCAAAATAATTGCAAAGAGATAAGCTCCCCCGCAATTTATGCATAAGAAACAAACAGTAAAAAAAAACAGAGATAATAATATCATAAAGTTCACATGCAGTTTATGATCTGAAATAGTAGCTAAGAGTTTTATGCTAAGCATAAGTGCATACCAAAAGAGATAATAAATACGGAAATTAAAATGCATAATAATAATAGTGTTTGAAATAATCAACTCAGCATCTCAAACAGTCATAGAAGTACATAAAAGAAAATAATACTATCTTGGAATGTAGAAACATTTTCAAGAATACATAGACATAAACAGAGTCTAATAAGATAACATCTAGACAAATATTGTAACGTCTAGATCAAGTCATCATCATCGTCAGCACGATCAGCATCAGCACCATGTCTAAAAGGACCAGCCCCAGAAGTGCCAGCTCCATGAGATGGATATGGAGTAGCACCAGAACCACGGTACCAATCATATGCGTTACCGGTCTCGAAGAAATGATGAACCGCCTTATTCTCATAGCAGTAGCAAAAAATAGTAGGATCACATGGAAGAGAACTGACATGCTGACCAGTCTGAGCAAAACGTAGATCCGTAAAAGAATTTACAAGTGCCTGAAACCGACTGGCATCGTGGAACTCTTGTTCCCTCAATGTCTCAGTCATAAACGCTCGTAAAGAGTTGTGCTCATCCAGCTGAGCATGCCATATATCATTCAAATGCTGATGGAGACCCTCAAATGACATAGGGTAAGTCTGAGATGGAGGAGGTACTGCAGTAAGAGGAGCAGGAGGGACAGATGCACTGGTACGAGAGAGCTGCAGATGCTTGGGCTCAGAGTCACGAGCATAAGAGGACAAGTCAACCTCGACCTGGAAGATGATAGGAAGGATCATCGCGTAGAGAAAAATCATGTTCTTCTTGCGACACCTAGCCATCATTTGGATAATCGTCTTAGGGACAGAAAAGGAAATCCTATTACGAATGTGATAGAGAGCAGACATTTCAAGACTAGTTACATCATCTTTTGAGGTGGACTTGGGTAGTATAGTGGAATAAACAATGTGTGTAACTCATAGAAGAACAAGTTCAAGCGTATGACTTTGAACTTATCAGGACGGACGAGATTATGAGCACAAAGTTGAGTCTTAAAGTTGCTCAAAGTTGTATCATTTAGAAATAGTGATATCGACAAGCGGCTCAACTACATTTAGAATTTGTAGGATCTTCGCTAAATCGTTATCAATGAATTGAATATCAATGCCAGTGACACGACTTTTCACAAGATAATTATTATCGGCTAAAGTAAAATTACAGTAAAATAGCTAAATTGCATTTATGGCAATGGGAATAGAAAGTGTTACAAGATTGTGCAATCCCAAAGTTTCAAAGTAAGGTTTGTGAGATGAAAAGATCGGCCACTTTATCGATGCGCCGGGACAAATATTACGAATTAAAAAATTCGCATACCATAACAAAGATTGTTCTAGAGTTTCAAAGAAAAACTCATTGAACGTTCCGTCGTCCGTTTGGACGGACGAAAAGAGAGATCCTTGGATAGGATCAGAAGATTAAGCTTCTTCACTAGTCGTCTTCTTTCTCTTGAAAGGATTATTGATTCTAGACATGATTTTCAATGGAAATAGAAAATTTCTATGAAATTGAAAAATTAAGAAACAGAGAGATAAAAGAGATTATACCTTCTCAAAATAGAGTATGTGGAAAAGGAGGAGATTCCACGCCCGAATCCAAAGTTTCGATACAAAACTCCAAAAGAATAGCGAGGAATCAAAGATAGAAAATCTAAGATTTGGGTACTTTTCGCGGCTGTCATGGTTCTGTTTGAGGAGGAGGAAGATGATAATAAAAGTGGTGACATTCAGTTCTGTTTAAAATACCTGACGCTAGCAGAGTTCAGACCGAACTCCTGCCGAATTCAGGCCGAGTTCGCCTAGAACTTTGCTGAGGTATTTTGCACAAAAAATGTCACTTTATATTTATCATTCCTTTTCAATTATTTAATTCCAAGATTAGTAATTTTAAATTTTAATTAATATAATTAAAATTATTTTACGAATTAAATTTTGTTACACAGAGATTGTCTCAGATTAGCTATAGGGGTACTGTCCCAGCTAACGGAGGTTCACAAAGGAACGCTTAAGTACCGTTTCGCTTTACCCGTAGCCGTGTTGACGGACAGACCCTTTATAGGCTTGTTTCGAAAATAATTTTTGCATATTAAAAAATAATTAATAAGATAAAATTAATTAATATTATTGACATCTAAAATTCCTAATTCTCGACGTAAATAATTGGATCGATCTTCCGCTAAAGGTTTTGTAAAGATGTCAGCCAATTGTTTCTCTGTGTCTACATATTCTAAATTGATGTCTCCATTTTCTTGATGATCTCTAAGAAAATGATGTCAAATTTCAATATGCTTAGTGCGAGAGTGACATACATGATTCTTTGTCAAGTTGATAGTGCTAGTATTGTCACAGAAAATGGGTATGTATGTGTAGTGTAAATCAAAGTCTTCTAAGGTTTGCTTCATCCACAAAATTTATACACAACAATGTCCTGCGACGATATACTCAGCCTCAGTAGTCGATAATGCGACAAAATTTTACTTTTTACTAAACCAAGAGACTAGAGCCTTAGCTAGAAAATAGTGTCGCTAGTACTTTTTCTATCCACTTTGCATCCAGCAAAATCAGCATCCGAATAACCGGTTAGGTCAAAGAATGTGGTTTTGGGATACCATAAGCCGATATAGGAAGTGCATTTAAGGTATCGAAAGATACGCTTAACTGCGCATAGGTGTGATTGTCACACCTCGATCCCGTAGAGTCCTTTCGTCCTCGCTTCGGACTCTATGGAACCATTTGTCCTCGCTTAGGCATGATGCTGTACAAGCCTAAGTTGCGCTTGCACAAGGCCAAGACCTGCATAATAACAAAATAGACAATAGCGCAGCGGAACATAATTGCAGATAATTGAAGCAGCAACGGACATATTACAGAATTATGAATTGAAACACAATGATAACAAAAAATAATTCTCTTTATTAATATCTTTGAATAGATTACAAGCTCTTATTTTCTCTCTGATACATGCCATATGGCTTACAATCTCTCAGAAACTTTACAGATTATAATAATCTTGTTCCATGCGTTACATCTCTTTATATACAAAACCAACTCTTTGCAACGGATGACCATCTCTTGGTATCTCTTCTAATTTCTGGCTCATATGGATGAGGCTCAGGCTATCACTTTGGACTATCTATTTCGATTCATCTTGCACCTGCGTGCATACTGATGGTGGGTCAGTATATCAACATACTGGTGATTGTGAACAAATGCTACATCGTCTGAAATAATCACTAATTCATTTATTAAGAAAATATTTCTTGTGATGTGATCTTGCTACTTTTACCTATGTTCATTTCATGCAGATCAAAGTCAGATTATATCTTTTGAAAACACTTTAAAAAGTCAACATATTATTTCTTTTATTTCATGCATACAAGGGACCATACATTTCATTGGAAGTGCGCAACGTGTTTTATGAGTCATTCTCTATTCTCAGGGATAATAGCATAACATTCTTTTCTCTTATTTAAGACATTCTTATGGTCGGTTACAAGCACAATAACCATATCTTTTCTTTTACTGGGACATAATATATTCTTTGCAACAAGTTATTCTCTTTAAGCAAAACATGATCAAAAAACTTAAGTACACATGTGTATCACTTTTTTTTAGTGATTCTTACCTTAGCTGACGATTCATCCCTGCACAAGACAAGGATTAGCATAAACATAATGTAATCAATAATTTTTTTGTTCGTCTCTGCATTGTTAGCTTTTAACAAAATCGTTATCGACACATGCAAACTCGATTGGCAGCTGTGACTCATGGGTTCAGCTCTGCACCAATCAACACCTATCTATATGATGGTCCATAGGTGTTCCTATTATTAGCCGCTGTGATACTTAGGTTCAGCTCTGTACCAATCAATACCTATCTATATGATGGTCCATGGATATTCCCATTATTAGCCATTGTGACACTTAGGTTCAGCTCGTCACTAGCGGACATGATGTAATACCCCCTGATCATGAGGTTTCTTGTACCCAGGGTGTCTAGACAATCTCTCCTAGGCCGATCGATTCTTAGTTCCCTAGAAACCATCGAGAGATCTAGCGACCTTGTGCACAAGTTATCTGAGACCAATGCAAGATGCAACACCTATCAGATAAACTTTGAGGCAACATTTCATCGATAAGCAAACATTTCACTTTCTAACATTTTTTCTCTTTGAATGACAGAACTATGACTCTGTCTTCTCTCTTTTCTTTGACTCAGAGCCGAAGCTCCTATATATTTCATTTCTTTGCAACATGTACAAGTCCGTCTGTACATGTCTAGCATTCAGAACATCTTTGAGGGACAAGCAATCGTTTATCTTTTTTGAAACATAATAATCAGTTCTATGCATATTGAACATATCATTCTACCTTTGATAGCATACGAATTCGGACATGCGAGCATTCTCTAACTTTAGCATGGCATCATTTCATATTAATTTAATATGGCAATAGTTTATTTCTTATTAACAGACAACAATCTTTCTTAGCATGCAGATTAACTCTTTTTTTGTATTAGCATAGCAACATGTGGATTCTCTTATCAACATACTGATTTGGGACAAGTAATCATTCTTTTTTTAGCTTGATTAGCATAGCAATGGTTCATTCACTTCTTAGCATATATTTAAAAACTCAGATTCTTATTAGGTGTGAGCAAATCAGAAAATGAGTTTTCGTCCACTCACCCAGATCAATCATTTTCTATTGTAGAGCCAACAATTCGATTTTTCTGTTTATCTAGTGCCTTCATGAAGCGGGGCACTATAGTGATTCCTTAGGGTTAGCTTGAAATCTTGGACACAAGCAAACACTAAATATTATATTAGGGAGACTAGCAGTTAAATAAAGTAAACTACCAATCATACCTTGATACTTACTTATGTCGACATGTTTGCCTTATTCATCTACATCAACATTGGTTGAAGTTGCCATTGGAATGCCAAGGGGTTTGACGGATTCCAGATCGAACTTCTTTAGTAAATCTTTTTTGTACTTGGCTTGATTGATGAACGTTCCATTGTTGGTTTGTTTGATTTGCAGTCCAAGAAAGAATTTGAGTTCTTCCATCATGCTCATCTCATTCTGCATACACTTAGAGGATTCTTAACAAAGAGATTCATCAGTAGATCCAAAGATAATATCATCAACATAAATTTGAATTAAAAGAAGATTTCCATTTAAAGACTTTATAAACAGTGTACTATCAATCTTGTCTTTTAAAAAACATTATCAAGTAGAAAAGAGCTTAAACGGTCATACCAAGCACGAGGGGCTTGTTTCAAACCGTATAGGGCTTTCTTCAACTTGAATACATAATCATAGTTTTTAAAATCAGTGAAACCTGGAGGTTGAGCTACATAGACTTCTTCTTTTATAAAACTGTTAAGAAATGAGCTCTTTACATCCATCTGAAAAGTTTAAAGTTATAAAAATATACAAATGCACATAATATGCGGATGGATTCTAATCTGGCAACTGGGGCATAGGTCTCATCGTTGTCGATATTGGTTGTATCTTTGAGCTACGAGTCGAGCCTTGTTACGAGTGACTAAACCATTCTCATTTAATTTATTTTGGAATACCCAGCGGGTGACAATGACCGGACGATCAATAGGCTTGGGAACAAGTTCCTAAACTTGATTCCATTCAAATTGGTTTAGTTCCTCTTGCATATCATCTAACCAATAGTTATCACTATATACTTATTCAATAATCTTAGGTTCCAGCTGTGAAATAAATACAACACAAAAAGCTATATCTTTGGTAGAGGAACGAGTACTTACGCCCTTGGTGATCTCACATATTACCAAGTCCTTGGGGTGGTCAGCCATAAACTTCATCATTTTTGGCAGACTTTCAAGGTAGCTGGTTCCAGTTTCCGGTACTGTAGATGCATTGTTTGGTGTACTGATGTCTTCATCATCATTATCGTTAATCGTCTGTTGATTTAGTTCGTCGAAGGTGACGTTCATTGATTCTTCGATGATCATTGTCATTTTGTTGAAGACTCGGTACCCTTTGCTTTTGGCCGTACAACCTAAAAAAGATATCCTCATCGGCATTTTCGTCAAATTTATCCAAATTATCTTTAGTTTTAAGAATAAAACATTTACAACCAAAGATTTTGAAATAAGAAACTGTGGGTGTTCTATCAAACCATAACTCATAGGGAGTTTTCTTTGATTTAGGTCGAATTAGAACCCTACTGAGAACATAACAAGCCGTATTGACAGGTTTTGCCCAGAAATATTTGGGTAGACTAAACTGATTTAACATTACTCTAGCAATTTCAGATAGAGTTCTCTTCTTACGTCCACAACTTCGTTTTATTGTGGAGTCCTAGGACAAGAGAACTTGTCATGCCCCAGAACAAGAATACTGGAGAACGGAAGACAGACAAATCCATCTATGTATATTGAAGTACAACCCACCTCGCAATGCGGTCACGACTGTCTAGTTGCAAACATCTACAAGCCAACAGTCTCTTATGGTCAAGAATAAGCCTGGTGTCTCAATCTCAAGCAAGCAAATAAATGCTACAAGATGTTAGATCATCAGACATACAAAGTAAGGCGTCCAAAATATTACATATTTAGGTGATCATGAAGCTAGCTGTCACAACCCGTACCCGCTTTTCGGATACGAGATGTGTCCAAGCCAGCCTATGCCGCAAAGTCGGCGGTAGAACGTTGTCAAGCCCGCAAAAAATAAATGCTCAAAATAAACTTTATTGCTCATTCACATTTCTAAATTTGATTACAACATTTACAATATTTATATTTTTGAAGTAATACAAAGTTCTCACAATTAATAAAAATGATACCACTGCTATCTATTTTTAGGTTTCTGTCTGCGAGTACACCCGTATCTTCTAATGCTAAGTAAAGCCACAGTTAACCTGAAAAATGTTGGTTTCCAGTCAGGAATGGAACAAGCACACAAACTGACGGCAATGCGAAAACATAATAGAGTTCACAAGACATGAAAATAACATATGTGAGATGAAAACTAGAAAGTAACTGATGTCATGGCAAGCGGTGAAGAAAAACCAGGAAACAAATAAAAGACAACTATCTATGTGTTTTGAAATATCTTGTTCGACATGTGAACAGCTAAGGGGTAAATACGGCACCCTGCACATGTCGTGTGCAGCTACTATCAGTTAAGATCAGAAATTTTGGGATGGGTAAGGTGTAGTTCACACGTCTACTAAGATATTTCCCCTCCCGACTAGTACTCATGTACTCGAACAGGTCACGAAACACAAAAAGATAATAATCACGAAATATAGTAAGTAGAGTCCCATGATACTAATTTTCGTGTGACGAGCGTGTTAACTAGCAGCAAGATATATGTATAAACATGAAACTTAAAAACTACTATGAATCGAAAAGCAATCAGAAAGTGCACTTGCTTGAGGTCCTTTGCTGGTGAAACCGAAAATACTATACTACTCAGTGAGCCACAACAGTCAAACTCGTACAACAGTCTCCAGATGCTGAAATAGATATTACCAACATTCTCAGAATAGTTAAATTAGATAAGATTGCCTATCCTTAAGTCCAATTCTGGACACAGGGGCAAAACGGTAATTTCGGATAAAAAAGGTGTCCGCCGTTGGACCCGCTTTGCACCGAAAAGCATGCCAGAGTCAATAGTCTCTAAAGTCATCAAAATATATGTCTACAGATTTGTTTTGATGATACGAACCTAACCGTATGTCTAAAGTTGGATTCTGGCGGACCGTGCACAAAATCATCCATTGAGTCGGATCGTGGGGTCCGCAAAACGGCTATCCGATCAACTGTCTCCGAATCGGACCAAACTTGGCATACAAGACTAGAAAAATGATACGGTACTGTTGACGCAAGTTTCGTCTCGATCTGACGAATGTGCACAAAGTAATTGGAAAATTTGCAAAGAGGCCGATACGGTGAATTTTGACGGATACACATCAAATTCGTCGCGCACACGCAACCAATTTAAATTCTGTCAAAGCCCACACGTCCACGAAACCGATACGCACCTTTCGATGCTTTCGGTTCGCGACCATATCGCCCGGATTGGCGGGACACACGTCGTATCAAAGGTTTTTATTGAAATTTACTATTTTGAAAATGAGTTTTTCTCGATTTTTAGGAACATATTTCTTTGTATACAATTAATGAAATTCAAAACTATGAAATAGGTTCTAAAGCCCTATATGTTGTCTAAATTACCCTTTAATTGGTTTTCCTAGACTATTGATGGATCGACAATGAATCGCCTTCCAACAGAGGTGTTTGGATTGATTCACTGTCCTGTTTCGGGGAGGTTTTTCTTCGACTTTGTGTCGATTTATCGGACAACGTAGTGTGTCTATTCACGAAGTGTTTGAAGGGAATAATAGGCATACATGTTGTGCACATACTGGTCAAGTAGTTTGTGAAACGATCTACAGTATGCGACGATACGCCGTCGCGAAGTTGGGCTCGCAACTGTCGCTGCTGCTGTTCTGTGGCTCGGTTTGGCCGCGCCGTGGTCGGCCTCCGACGGTTCAGCTACTTGTGCGGCGGCGCGCGGTGGCTGGGGGTGCTCCCAGGGAAGGGAAGGAAGGTGGCGCGGCTAGGGTTTTGCATTTTGCTCCCGATCTATCTCAATATGTATTTATATATACTCGAGTTTTCCTCTCGGCTCGGCTTCTTGTAGATGGGGGCTCGGGTCTCGGTTGGAATACTGCTGCTTCCTTTGTTTCTTTGGTTTTCCTTTTTCTTTATTATTATTAATATATGTATATATATATATATTCATATATATATATATATATACTTATATAGTAATCTCCATAAAAATCTAAACAATCCTCAATATTATCTATTTCTAGTGTAGAGCCTATAAATATGAATATATATATTATAACATTTATTTGACAAAAATAATATAACCAATAATAATAATATTATATAATGACAACCTCAATAAAAATAATAATAATAATGAAATTCAATAAACCAATAATGGTGTATATACTATTATGCACAGTCTAATAATCCCAAAAATGTACAAGGACATATTTTATACAAATATCATTGAATATCAACTAATAATGATATTTATAATATTTAATTAAGAATACTTAAAAAATATTCATTAGATCATTAAAGCGGAATACGACACCATCATACCGAAATACATCAACACGAATGTCATTGGATGTCCCGCATGACTACATGGGCTTGGGCTTGTTTTGGGTCCTATTTTGACTAGTTTGGTACAACCAGGTTCCCTAAAACTCAATAATATAATTAATAAATAAATAAATTATCGATAAGGATTAAGCGCAACTTGGCTTGGTTTTCCTAGTTAGGACACACTTATGGCTTTGTCTTCCCTGGTATGACTAATACACTAGTCAAGGCACACGACCATGCTATCCGTGCCATGATTCCTAGTCGTCTTGTACTTCAAACCTCAACCATGGCTAAAGTCATCTACCGTAGTAATTAACTAAATAATTATTTATAAAAATCTAAAAATCACCATTCAAATAAAATAAATAATAATAATAAAATATTTCAAAATTTTCGGAAAGGGGAGCTACAAATCTACCCACCTTAAAAATAATTTCGTCCTCGAAATTCTAATTCATAACTATCCCTAAAAATTCAAAAAGAAAGTATATCTTAACCTTAATCTCTTTAAATTTTAATTCCTCAAAAATAGTTTATATTCTTCTCCTAGCTATTACATAACCTCTAGGACTTCTACCCACCTTTGGTCACACTACTCCTCACAACTAAAATCTTATAATCTTCTAACTAGTTGCTAACAATCCTACCAAAAGATATCTACTGCATATGGCATCTATAATCCTCTCCTATCTATCAAGCAACCAAAAATTTAACAAGCAGCAATTTACACAAGTAGCTAAGAAATAATGATAAATTCTAATAAGCATGATCATTCGTCACTCTGAAATAAGAAGGACATGAAGATAAGAAAGAATATTCGAGAGCAAATATAAAGTTTCAGAGCGGTAGAGCGTATCCAATGATACAGATAGAAAGAAAGTTTATGAACCATTGACTTATTTGCTGGATTGGGCTACTCTAGTCCAGTCATTTGCTAAATCGAAGAACCCTTCATTTTTTTAGAGGGGTTTGCAATCGGTGCAATACAGAAGTTCCGTTCTCGAAATTAATCTAAATAATGTTCCAAAATAGAACAAAATTTGAGAAATCAAGATTGTGATCTTTTTTCTGGTTATTTAAACACTCGAGCAATGGATATAAATGTAACACAAGATCGTATCGCGACTTACAGGTAGATAGAATAAGGGTTACGAATGACTTCACATTCTAAGGGGTGGAGACTACATAATAAGTATAGGAACCTATTTCAAATAGTTCAATTTTATAGTCCAAGTATGGTGGTATGTATGGATGGTTTTATTGGGTCTTAATAGGTTCCCTGATTGGACATCAATCGTTGGTTGGATGAACCTTAAATTTTAATCTATATTGACTGGACAAGATCCTAATGATAAAACTATTTCTACTAGGTTAGGGTAACCTAAAATAGGTTTCAACCCAAGTGGTTGAGCTAGTTGCTAGTCAGGTTGGTTAGCTAGGTTCTAAAGCCCAAAAATGCGCCTTCAATGACTTTTGTGTTTAAGTAGCACATGAGGCCTCACTTGGGTGGCACACTAGTAGCATGTGCGTAGTGGGCTTCGAGTAGATCACAACCATATATTGGGTCGAATGAATTGAGTCGAGGTTAAGGCTCTAATGGAAGTCAGAAAGTATTCCGGTATTATGGTATGGGTTATAGCTAGTCCTTTGACCTGAAAGTCGTACCAAAAAAATAGAGTACAAGGGGACGTGTTTGAGTGGGATATGATATACCTAAATGAAGGTGGAGTCGTCTATGTCATGTATGTGAAATTTGTTGGAAGGTAACAGCTGGTCTCGTGCTCCGAATATTAATGACACGGCCGGGGACACAAAATGATCTAAATGGAAAGTGGGAGTCCATGGGGCACTAATTATCATCCTAATGGAAATTATTCTAATCAATCGGTAATCCTCGTATATTCCAAAATTTTAGAAGGCTTACAGTCTACTCACCTTAGAAGCTAGAATATGGTTTCAGAAGAATTCCAAAGTCCGGATATTGTACCTCGACTCTTGTTAATAAAAAATAAGGCACGGCATAACATGATACGGTAGATATAAGTCAAGTCAAAGATCGTTCCTCAATAAATGGAAAATGAGTGTGTACAATGACACATGGTCGATAAAATAGAATGATCTACTCGTCCATAGTATACAAGAGTTATCGACGGGGTAACCAATCTAAGACACATCATATGAAAAGATTTCTAACAACTGAGTCATGAATTTTTATTTGTGTCAAGCCTGCCAGACTATTGTCATAAGGGTTCTAGTGGTATGGGCTGTAGTGATCATGTATTGCTGTTGATAACTGATAGATCATAATATGACAAGGTATTTAAGCTATGCTATTGGCTAAGCTAGTGACTGTTGTGTTCCAATACTAGTTAGGTCTTAATAATAAAATTTATATAACTAGGGTAATATTTGTTGAAAACCAATCTCGGGATGGGTGTCTACCATAGTCATGGTAAATGATTGTCCTTACCTTTGTCTATTCATCTCATGTCTAAACTGTGGGCTTTGGTCGAGGAAAGGTTGGGTTAAGGCTTAAGTGTTGCTAGTTAAAGCAAGCTTCAAGCAAATAATTAGGGACTCACAACAATTGGTTTCTTGAGAATAGATAGTCTCCTAGGTTGGCATTTTGACTAAGGGTAAAACCCTAATCATTCTCAAATTCAGATGGCTAGAAGGTTCCAATAGTAGTTTGAGGGTCGAGAGGAGAACGAGTAACTCAAGGCAAGGTTCTAGTCACATGGCTGGCCGATGGTAGCTACACTTGTATGTACAACTATCATAGCCATGGGGATACTCTGTATTTATTTATCAATTACGAGTGTTTGTCTTTCCAATTAGTGAAAGACAAAAGCAATAAAGAGTTCAAGAAAGATTTCATCGAATACAATTACGTGATTCAAGGACGAATGTATAATTCAAGAGGAATTGTCAATACAGTCGCGGATGAGATCCTGGATACCTCTATATCTCAATCCACGTTGGATAATTAAATGAAGAGCGAACCAAATGCATCATGGTTGATCAAACCGTAATACACTGATTCTGATTAGACAATATGTTAGTAGGCGTCCCTAATAAACATATGTCTTGAATCAAGCTCGAAAAAAGTAGGCTTACAAAACTAGGTTGTAATAACAGCATTGGTCAAGATAGTCAAAATACAAGTATACGAGATTTTTGAAAGGAGGCACAAGTAGTTCGAGTTTTGAGAGAATCAAAATCTTACATGGTGTTATTGCTTATACAGTCATCCTACTATCTACCTATCCATAAGGCCTTGGTCGCTAATGGGTTATGGACCTCTAAATTTTATATTCTAGGTAAACCTATTAGTGTCAGTCAATTACCTCGTTAATAGATCACAAGGACCACAGAATGCTACGTTGGGAGACATGCTACCCAACTTACAAAACTTTTACCAGTATTGGCTTTGGATCTTATGGGACATACATGGCATTTTTCTATCCTCTATAGTATCCTAAACTTGTAATCACGTCTGAAGCCATTTTACCGAGAATTATGCCTCGTCCTATACTCTGGCTGTGGTAAATCCTTGGTTTCGTGATTCAGATGTGATATGCTATCATATACTCTTATATTGACACAATGTCTAAAGAGGTCAACGAAGATATAGTTTTAGAAATGTTCCATAACCTACGATTCTTTGAAATAATTTCAACTCTATAGGTCGTGCCTCGTCAGTACGCTGCTGTCTAGCCATTGCAGTCGTTAAGTTACTCCAACTATATTCCTAAGAACTTCAAGGAGCTGCTTAGAGATTCAAACTAGTTGACTATGATAGAAAGCGTAAACATCTGCCTATAAGTTTCAATCCTTAAAGTAAAAGATTGATCGGGGAGGAATTAACTAAAGACAAGGGAAGTAAGAACATCCTAATCTTTATTTCATATGTATTTTAAATGGTTGAGAGAAAACTTTGAATCAAATCTACCTCGAGATTCGTATAGGAATAACAAAATCAGGAGTTATAAACTAATTCCTTACGGCAAAATAGGATTTTAAATAGGCAATTCTAACTTATGATATAAGGATTATATCTATAGGGCAAAAGAAAATTGAACAGTTTATCAAGATTAAAACCTTAATTCTAGAAAAGTCTAACTTACCAAGTGAACAATATATCCACATTGGATCATATTGTCATATCAAAAATAATAGTGTATCTATAGAGATCTGGCAAGCTATCTAAATTTAATAATTCCTTATCTAAGTTGCATGGCCTATCTGACAACCTTAACTACCCAACGGTCAATTTGAACAAGGGACTCCTAATCCTAGTCATTCTCTTAAATCAATTTAACTCTAAGTTGTGAATGAGCATTTTCTAGTTGTAGGCTCGCAATAGTACGACTAACTTAAGTACCATCACGAGTTCGCATATTTTACAAAAACTGACCTGCATGGGCCACCACAAAAACTTGTCACGACCCGCACCCGCTTTTCGGATACGAGACGTATCCAAGCCAGCCTACGCCGTAGAGTCGACGGTAGAACGCTGTCAAGCCTGCAAGAAATAAATGCTCAAAATAAACTTTATTGCTCATTCACATTTCTAAATTTGATTACAACATTTACAACATTTATAATTTTGAAGTAAGTACAAAGTTTTCACAATTAATGAAAATGATACCACTGCTATCTATTTTTAGGTTTCTGTCTGCAAGTACACCCGTATCTCCCAATGCTAAGTGAAGCCACAGCTAACCTGAAAAATGTTGGTTTCCAGTCAGAAATGGAACAAGCACACAAACCGACGGCAATGCAAAAATATAATAGAATTCACAAGACATGAAAATAACATATGTGAGATGAAAACTAGAAAGTAACTGATGTCATGGCAAGCGGTGAAGAAAAACTAGGAAACAAATAAAAGACAACTATCTATGTGTTTTAAAATATTTTGTTCGACATGTGAACGGCTAAGGGGTAAATACGGCACCCTACACGTGTCGTGTGCAGCTGCTATCAGTCAAGGTCAGACATTTTGGTATGGGTAAGGGGTAGTTCACACGTCTACTAAGATATTTTTCCTTCCGACTAGTACTCATGGACTAGAACAGGTCATAAAACACGAAAACATGATAATCACGAAATATATTAAGTAGAGTCCCATGATACTAATTTTTGTGTGACAAGCGTGTCAACAAGCAGCAAGATATATGTATAACATGAAATATAAAAACTACTATGAATCTAAAAGCAATCAGAAAGTGCACTTGCTTGAGGTCCTTTGCTGGTGAAACCGATAATACTATACTACTCAGTGAGCCACAATAGTCAAACTCGTACAACAGTCTCCAGATACAGAAATAGATATTACCAATGTTCTCAGCATAGTCAAATTAGCTAGGATTGTCTGTCCTTAAGTCCAATTCTGGACACAGGGACAAAACGGTAATTTTGGATCAAAATGGTGTCCGCCGTTGGACCCACTTTGGACCGAAAAGTATGCCAGAGTCAATGGTCTCTAAAGTCCTCAAACTATATATTTACGGATTCGTTTTGATGATACGAAACAAACCGTATGTCCAAAGTTGGATTTCGGCAGGCCGTGCATAAAATTACCCGTTGAGTCGGATCGTGGGGCCCACAAAACGGCAATCCGATCAGCTGTCTCCGAATCGGACCAAACTTGGCAAAGAAAACCAGAAAAACGATACGGTCCTGTTGGCGTAAGTTTCGTCTCGATCTGACGAACGTGCATAAAGTAATTAGGAAATTTACAAAGAGGCTGATACGGTAAATTTCAACGGATACGCATCAAATTCGTCGCGCACACGCAACCGGTTTGAATTTCGTTAAAGCCCACACGTCCACGAAGCCGATACGCACCTTTCGATACTTTCGGTTCACGACCACGTTGCCTGGATTGGTGGAACGTACATTGTATCAAAGGTTTTTATTGAAATTCACTATTTTGAAAACAGGTTTTTCTCGATTTTTAGAAACAGATTTCTCTATATACAATTAATAAAATTCAAAACTATGAAATAGGTTCTAAAGTCCTATATGTTGTCTAAATTACCCTTTAATTAGTTTTCGTAGACTGTCGATGGATCGGCAATGAATCGCCTTCCAACAGAGGTGTTTGGACTGATTCACTGTCCTATTTCGGGAAGGTTTTTCTTCGACTTTGCGTCGATTTATCGGACAACGTGGTGCGTCTAATCACGAAGTGTTTGAAGGGAATAATAGGTGTACAGGTTGTGAACATACCGGTCAAGTAGTTTGTAAAACGATCTATGAAGGCCTCTAAAATGAAGTCACGCTGAGTTAATACAGCTTATCAGAACGAAGTCTAAAATACACGCTGAGTTCTATCAGACTATTTCCTCAAATATACGCAGAGTTTAATGGTACACAGAGACAGCTTATCATGTGTCAGAGTCTCATTATGACTGACAGCACGACAGTCAAAGAATGTCTCCTCGAATGCCACGTATGCACGGGACTCGAGAGATCTCAGCCGATTATTGCGTGACTTTCGAAATCTTCCTCAACAAGATTCAGTCTTCATTAAGTTGGCGTACCAAAAGACCTTATTGTCATTTAATGTGACTGACAAGGCAATCAATGTCAGAGATTTTGTGCCAGTCGAGGCACGTCGAATCAAGACAGCTGGCCGTTCTGACTCAAGTCTGCGTGTATTTTGAACTTCTATGTTCCTTCCTCAAGTCTGTGTGTATTTTGAACTTCTTTCCTCAAGCTTGCGTGTATTTTGAGCCTTCTGCCTTAAGCTTGCGTGAATCTTGAAGCTTTCTGCCCCAAGTCTGCGTGGATTCTGAAGCTTTCTGCCCCAAGTCTGCGTGGATTTCATCCTCAACCAGTTGGCGTAGATTTCATCTCAAATTATCAGATTGGAGTACGTGGCAGCCATGCCACGGATCTCTCGTATGCGTGCCCCAGTAACTTGCACACGACTCATGCATGATTGCCATGTGTCCAACAGTTATGGGCCACATCCAGTAACTGCTCATAAACCTTGCGTATGTTTGAGTCCTGCGTGATTATCAACTATGCGTAGGTTATGAAAACAGTTATCTTTTTAGTTATTTTTGACTCTATAAATAGAGTTCTCTTTTTATTCATTGTACAGATATACATAATATCTAAATTGCTGTGGAATTCTTGAGAGCTTTTCTTCTTCGCATCGTCCAAGGGATAAAGCGATCGTCTTCTAGATCGGATTCCTAAAGTTGTATTTTTCCAGAAACACAATAAATAAAGTGAATTTATTTATGGAAAACAAATTGGCGACTCTGCTGGGGAAACCCATCTCCTCTTCTGAGATGGCAACAACTCAATGCGACGCTTCGTCGGTCGGATCGACGAAGAAGGTGATATCGATTCAGTTCAATCAACTCGCCTATGAAGAAATACAGCGGGCTAAGGGTGGCAAGCACACTTCAGCCTCCATTACCACCGCCAAATCAAAGGGACGATCTGTCTACGTCCCTAAGAATCTGTTGGCAGCCAAAGATGGTGAAGTTTCTACCACATTGTCCATTACTAACACTGGCAAGAACTCTACTGCATGTACGCATACTCCTGTGTGCTCGAAAATGACAGCATGCAAAAGTCACGCTAACAGTGATGGCTCCTTAGCCAAATCTGTTTCCGTAGTCACGCAGTCCAGAAGTCACGCTGACAGTACTGGCTCTTTAGCCAAGCATGTTCCAGCGTACATTTTTAAACCTAAAAATCACGCTAACAGCACTGGTTCTTTAACCAAGCCTGTCTCAGCGTGTATTCTGCACGCATCATCCACTAAGTCAGCTCTCCCTGACTCAGCGTGCGTACCAAAATCTGGCTTTTTAGCCAAAACTTTACATGCTGACAACACTGGCTCCTTAGCCAAATCATCATCAGCATATTCTAAGAAGAATAACTCTTTAGCTATTTCTTCCTCCTTGCCAAGTTCTGCTAGAACTGGGGGTAGTCTTGCTATGGCTCCTCCACAAATAGCTCACAAAGTCCCTTCGAAAAGGAACAACTCTTTAGTTGTTTCTTCTGCTCCTGTAGTGTTTACTTCAGGAACAGCTTTGGCTGACAATTTTGTTAGTCAAAGAAAAGGAAATAGTCTTTTGACTACTCTTCCTTCTGGACATTCTATGTCTCAAAATTTGAACAAGTCTAAAGAGAAACATTTTTTAATGTCTTCTTCTACGAGTTCTTCAAATTTGGCACAGAATTTGTCTCTGCAAAAAGGTTTGTTACCAACTCCTACTCAAGGGGATGGTTCAACTCTTCCTTCTTTGCAAATATCCAGATCAATGGAAGGAAAACTTCAAGTGTCAAAAACCAATGTTTTACCTCCAACAGATCTAAGAATGAAACTTAATCAATCTCGTTTGGGAAGCACTTCTGGTATTAAGAAACCACATCAATCAGAAACGAAAATAAGAGATCCGGATGCAGAATATGCCAGAAATTATGTGGCTCAGATTAATCATTCCTTGTATAATCAAGAGCCGTCAAGACCCAAGAACAGGAAATACATTCCTAAAAATGCACAAAGATTGTTCTCAGATATACCTCAATCTTCACATACAGATTTACGAGAACATCTACAACAAAAGAGAAATAATTCTGTGTCAATAGATCATGACCATGCTGATCATGAATGTGATTTCCAGCCAAGGGTCATAATTCAATGCAGATGTCAAACTAAACGACAATCTGTCTTCAATCGGATTCAATGTGAACCTATGCCTGATGAAGATGAACCTCTTTTCGCTTCTATCAACATGACCTCTCGGGATACTGGGGGTAGAACTGATAGTCCAAATGGGGTATACAGAGGCACCAGAGCAAGGGTCATGGCTTCTAATCAAAGAACTTCGGTTTCTGAAGATTATTCTGAATTTCTTGGAGAATCTAACTTCCCACCTCTTCCTACTGGGGTAGTTCTCCTACAAATGACTTTGATACACAAAGCAATGATTCAGAACATACAACATCCACTAATTCATCAACAATCCCTCGTACAGTCACAACCTATATGGTGGATGGGAATACTGAATTAAACAATGAACCTTCTTCTTCATTGACTCCTCAAGACCAAAGAATTGTTTCTTTGGAACAGCAAATGAAATCTATGGCTGATACTATGAAGTCGATGTATGAACTTATGGCAACCCAGCTGCAAAATCGACAGACTGTACCTGATGCCATACCAATTAACACTGGTATAGGTCCAGTGCAAGTTCCTCCAGCAGTACAATCCAATATCCCTGGACAAGCTCAACCAAATCCTAGCCATTCGGGAGCTGGGGGTAGTGCTTATAATGCTGTCCTTCCTCCTAACTATTCTCTACAAGCTACAACTCCACAATCTTCTGGAGTCGTTACTGAAGAATTGAGGAATCTTCGAACCCAATTTGAGGCATTCAAAGAGAAAGATGGTTTACAAAGGTTAGGTATCAAGCAACCTTATCCAATAGAATGGAAGCAAGTATCATATCCTCCTAAATACAAGCCTCCTACTATCTCATTCTTTGATGGAACCACTTCTCCTAGTCAGTTTATCAATCATTTTGAAGTGATGACTGACCAACTACAACCAAGCGACGTCCTCCTTACTCGGGTGTTTGTCGGATGTCTCAAGGGAACGGCTTATGAATGGTATAGAAGTCTCCCTGATGGGTGTATTACCTCATTTGTCGGCTTCAAACAAATGTTTCTTGAACGGTTCTATGAAGGGCTCAATGACATGACTATATCTGCTCTTATAAGAATCAAACAGAGAAATAATGAGAGCACTGAAAGCTTCATTGAAAGATTTAGAAGAGAAGCTTTAAAAATGCCTCTTGGAACTCCCGATGCCGTCACTATCGACACTTGCAAGTCGAATCTCTTACCAATCATCAGCATGTGGACATGATCCACTCAATTCCAAGATTGGCCTTCCTTCATCGTCAGTGCCAAAGCTGCCGAAGTCAGTGCCGAGACTTTCAAAGGTCTGGGGGTACACATGAATCCCAATGAATCAGGTCAAAATACTAGCAATAATATGCGACCTAACAATCGTAAAGGAAAAGAGACTCTCGAAGTCAATCTCCAGAGCAAAAATCAAGAAGTATTATCTGCCCAAGCTACCCTAGCTCCAACAAATCAACAACCAAGAGCACCTCGCCCCAAAGAAGAATACTCTTTTGACGACGATGATGTCCTTGGTATCTTTGAATGTTTACTTAAAGGTAATAAAATACAATTACCTGAAATTAAGAAACCTGATAAAGCTGGCAAGACAGATCATCCTAAGTACTGTCCGTACCATAGAATGTTGGGTCACACAGCTCGTACATGTTTTGTACTGAAAGGAAAAATCCAGGAAATGATCAAATCTGGAGCTGTCACTCTCACTCCGAAAGAAAAGACCGTCACCTCCAACATTGTCTCTATGCAATTCGGAGATTTTCCTCCTCAACTCCTCGAAAGCGGGATTATTCCTATTCCCAAGGCAACTCTTGAAATCGTGAATATTCCCCCTCCACAGTCTGAAGGATTAGTACCGATCACTATTGAAACAGGAGAAATCATCTGGATTCATCCTGATCTAGTGGCAGATTTTGAATCTCCTCCCATTCAAAAGACTACTTCCTTAAAATCTAAGAAGGCCGAAAAAACTAAGTCATGTCATATGACTTCTTTCGAATCTACTTCCGACACAGAGCCGAAAGATAAGGGAGAAGCACTTGCTGGTGCTACTAGAACAGGAAAACATTATCTAAAGGATCATTCCAAGAGTCCTGAAGATACTTCTGATAGTCCTGAAGATGCTCTTGATATTTCTCCAGTTGATAAAGATATTCCTGATGTTCCTCAGGAGAAAGAATCATCCACTGTACCTGTTCTTTCAACTACACCGGTTATACCTATTCTTTCCAAGTCCACAGCACTTGAGAAAGGCAAACAACAAGTTCGCTTCGACAAACCAATCAGGAAGTCTTCTCCCCTTAGACTTCAGAAGCCTTATAACTTCGATATTTTAGCTCAACTCGCTAATACTCCAGCTAGAATGTCCCTCTTCGAACTTCTACGTCTTTCTAAAGAGACTCGGGAGACATTAAGTGAGGCACTTCTTCAGGCTGATTCTTGTCTTGCACAGTTAAAGAAACCAGATGAAGAACCTGCTACTTGCTTACATTACAATAGTGTATTGGAGATCATCCCAAATATCACCTTTACACAAGATGACATGTTATTGGAGGATAATCGACATGATCGGCCTCTCTACTATACCGGTTATATCGATACGATGAAGGTAGATCGTATTCTTATTGATCCAGGATCTGCTTTAAGCATAATACCAAGGAGTCTGCTAAATGAATTAAAAATCCCTCTTCACAAACTTTCCAAGACGGTTACTACTATATTGGGATTCAATCAAAGCCGAAGCGAGCCTTTGGAAAAGATTCATCTGAAACTTCAAATAGGCGATTTCAGATCCAAAGTCACTTTCTATGTGATCGAGATCACGGGATCTTATAATCTTCTCCTGGGAAGACCCTTCCTTCATGAGAATAATGTGGTGCCTTCTACTCTTCATCAGTGTTTTAAATACGTTGACAGCGAGAGAAGAGTACGAAAGGAAGTTGCTGATATAAATCCTTTCCGTAGGGTTGAAGCTTATTTCAGTGATTCCCGGTGGTACAAAGAGGAGTATACAAAAATGGTACAAGCCATGAAAAATGAAGATCCGCAAAGTGAGACCTTAATAATCCCTGTTAAAGGTCGAACTACTCAGCAACAGTCTCCTAAACCCTCTGGAGAAGGCCCCTTCGTTATTCCAATGAGCGGACGTATCTCTCCGTTACCTCCATTATCTACCCAAGATACACTGATCATTCCTGTCAGTGGGCATACTACATTTCCGGCATCTTCATATACAAAACAGGACACTCTAGTAATCCATGTTGGTGGGCAAACTACTTTTCCATCTCAAGCTTCAAGGGAGCTCACCTCTTCTGAGCCATTTGTGATCGATCTTAATCAAAACAAAACTCTTTCTAGTTCTTCTTCTCCCCCTTTAGTCATTGATTTGGCTAAGATTTCTAAAGTTCAACCTCCTTCTGATGTAAATACTACTACTTTTGAAATTAATGAAATGTCTCCATCTTTGTAGTATATTGATGTGTGAAATCATGTTTATAATTATTTGCATTTGTTAGATGACTTGAAAACAATAACCATAGGAGTTGTACAAACTTTTCATACAGAAGTATCCTTAGAATCAGTACAAGGTTCATGCTTTCTAGTACCTAGCAGAAAATCAGGAAATATTCCAATATTCTTCTACAAAGGACCAAAAAACTCTATCAACCTTGAAGATGATGATAGAAATGATGATTCTGGAAGATTACAGTTGCGTCGTTACAGCCAACAATCTAAAGATATTATCAAAAATATGGGCTATGACTTCAGAACTGGCCTCAGTGATGGAAGAGGAAGAAGAATGCCTGTCCGGATTCCTTCTCTGAAATATGGAAGGACAAAATGCGGATTGGGTTATATTGCCCCTACTCCCTTTATCAATACTATCCATGAAGATCCCGAATCTGACGAAGATAGGAGATCTGATTCTTCTAGTACCACCTCTTGGGATTCTGATACAAGTATTGGTGACTTCCACCATAATATTTTGTCTTCCAACATGGTTTCCGTTGATGGTTCTGAAGAAAATGACGAAGATGAATTTGAAATCTCACCTGAATCAGAACAATGGGCCCAAAGACTAGATAATCAATGGGAGTTTAGATTCGAGCAAAGAGAACCTCCAACTGAAGATAAACTCGTTCAAATAGATGTTGGTGAAGAGGGATCCCCCAAACCAATATTCATTAGCGAAAGTCTTTCAGAAACTGATAAGCAAGACATGATCAAACTTATTCGCGAATACATCGACGTCTTCGCTTGGAGCTATGAAGATATGCCAGGACTTGATCCACAGATAGCAACTCACAAACTCAATATCATGCCAAATGCTAAACCGGTCAAGCAACAACAGCGACGATTTCGTCCAGACATTATGGATGCAATTGAAGCTGAAGTGAATAAACTCATAGCTTCTGGGTTTATTAGAGAGGAATAACATCCTGATTGGGCGGCTAATATAGTTCCTGTTCTTAAAAAGACTGGCAAGATCAGAGTATGCATAGACTATCGTGATCTCAATACGGCATGTTCTAAAGACGAGTTCCCTCTACCAATTACTGATGTTATGATCGATAATACTTGTGGTTTTGAACGGATGTCGTTCATGGACGGGTATTCTGGGTACAATCAGATTAAAATGTTTCCAGATGACGAGAAACACACTTCCTTCAGAACGCCGATCGGTACATACTGTTATACAGTGATGCCATTCGGTCTCAAGAATGCAGGAGCAACCTATCAACGAGCTATGAGCACTATATTCCGTGAACATTTGCGGAAAACAGTCGAATGCTACGTTGATGATATTGCAGTCAAAAGTCGACAAAAAGAGGATCATATCCAAGATTTGAAAACTATATTTGATCTAATACGTCGGCATCAATTAAGGATGAACCCTACTAAGTCCTTCTTAGGCGTCTCTAGTGGCAAATTTCTCGGCTTCGTCATTACCTCAAAAGGTATACACGTATATCCCGAGAAGATCAAAGCCATCCAAGAAATGCGTCCTCCACGCACCTTAAAAGATCTACGAGGATTTCAAGGAAGGATCACTTATATCAGGAGATTCATCTCTAACCTTTCAGGACGCTGCAGACCATTCAATAAACTTATGAAGAAAGGTGTTTCTTTCGTCTGGAATGATGAATGTCAGAAAGCATTCGATGATATAAAACAGTATCTGATGAACCCCCCAGTATTGGTACCTCCTATCTCAGGAATACCGTTCCTGCTATATACCCGAGCAACAAGTCATTCATTGGGTGCACTGCTCGCTCAAAAGAATAAAAATGGTTATGAACAAGCCATTTACTATCTCAGTCGTACTATGACCGGAGCTGAACCTCGATATTCACCGATCGAAAAAGAATGTCTAGCCCTTATGTTCGCTGTCCAAAAGATACGACATTATATCATTGGCCAGACCATTCATGTCATTTCCAGGATCAATCCTATACGAGTTATGATGAAGAAACCAAGTGTTTTAAATTTCCGATTGGCTAATTGGGGAATTTTACTTGCTCAGTATGATATGCATTATATTCCTCAGAAATCGGTCAAAGGACAAGCTTTAGCTGATTTTCTGGCTGCTCATTCAATTCTAGAAAATTCAAAACTCTACGATGAAATCCCAGATGAAGTCCTAGACTCAAACCAAATTGCTGAAGAAGATTCTACTTGGCGTCTATTCTTTGACAGAACTTCAAGAATAGGTCCTAATGGTGATATTGTCGCCGGGGTTGGAATTGTTCTTGTGTCGCCAGAAGGTCTTGCTATCCAAAGAGCTTATTCTCTCGATCAACCATGTTCAAACAACGTAGCTGAATATAATGCACTACTCATTGGTCTTCAACTCGCTAAACATCTGAATATTCAACATTTGGAAGCGTATGGAGATTCTAAACTCATTGTCAATCAGATAAGGGGTACTTATGAGGTTCGCCATCAAGATTTGGTTTCTTATCATAGAGCGGCTATATCTATGGCTTCTCCATTTGAAGGATTCTTCATCGAGCATGTTAGGCTAGCATGTAACACAGAAGCTGATGCTCTTGCTAATCTTGTGGCGGTGTTAGCTATTCCGATTAGACGTCAACAACTGATTGTTGTTTGTAATCGAGAATTATTTCATCTCGAAAACAATCTAACTCTAGGGCTTCCAGTTGATATTGAAGAATCAACATCTCATGATGTCAATACAACAAGATAAGTCGTAAATCATTATCATCTTCATCTGATTCTAGTATGGAATTCACCTTCAGTAATTCAGCTGAGACTCAGAATACGGATAAAGATTGGAGACTTTCTCTCTTAGATTTCGTATTATACGATATTCTTCCAGATAATCCGAGTGAGGCAGCATATATCAGACGACGATCACTCAGTTTCTATTACAATCATACTACAAAAACCTTATATCGTCGAGCTTATGATGGTTTACTTCTTCGATGTATTGCCGGTGATGAGGCCCAACAAATTATCCGCGAAGCACATGATGGAATTTGTGGAGCACATCAGCCTGGACCAAAACTTCAAAACCGTATTCGACGTATGGGTTATTATTGGCCTACTATGGTATCAGATGCCATCGAATATGCAAGGAAGTATAAAGCTTGTCAAATCTATACGAATTTTATTCATCAACCCTCAGAATTTCTACATCCAACGACAGCATCATGGCCCTTCGAAGCTTGGGGCATGGACATTATTGGCCCGATCAATCTGCCGTCATCGAAAGGTCATCGGTTTATTCTCGTAATAACCGATTATTTCTCCAAATGGACCGAAGCTATTCCTTTATCTGAAGTCAAAACTTCTAATGTCATCAACTTTATTAAGCATCATGTCATCTACAGATTTGGTGTTCCTCGACGCATTATTCATGATAATGGACCATAATTCGTCAGCCAGAAATTTACTCGATTCTGTGACGATCATCGGATCAATAATGTGGCTTCTACCGTATATAATCCGGCAGCTAACGGATTAGCAGAAGCTTTCAACAAGACCATCATCAAACTCTTAAAGAAGTTTATTTCTACTAACAAACGTAATTGGAGTGAGAAACTTGGTGAATGTTTATGGGCTTACCGCACTACAGTTCGTAATGCTACTAGATGTACACCTTTCTCTCTGGTGTATGAATGCGAAGCTGTTCTTCCATTAGAGATTCAAATTCCTTCTTTAAGGATAGCAATCGCGAATGAACTTACCACCGAGAATAATGATCATCTTCGACTTCAGGAATTAGAAGCTCTGGATGAAAAGCGATTATCTGCTCAACAGAATATCGAATTCTATCAAGCTAGAATCTCAAGAGCTTTTAACAAGAAAGTCAGAGTTCGAGCATATCAAAAAGAAGAACTTGTTCTTACAGTCAGACGTCCGATGACTATGACTCACACGAGTAAAGGCAAGTTCGATGCAAAATGGGAAGGTTCATTCATTGTGAATAAAGTCTTTTCTAATGGGGCATATCAGCTTACCACCATGGATGGTAAAATTACTATGATGTCCATTAATGGCAAATTCTTGAAGAAATATTATGTGTAATATTTTCATCTGTCAAGATTGTTCTCCTATTATTCCCCAGCTAGTAAAAATACCAAAGTCATTGTTCTTTACAAGAATCGTTTCGATATCTTTTATCCCCAGTGGAAATAGATATTCTATTTTGTATCATTTTCTTAGCAAATTCGATATATAGAAAATTACGTCCATATTACCTCTGAATTTTCTATCTCAGTATCATATTTATGAAAATGATATCTAGTCTTCTGATTCTCGAGTCCAAAGATCATGAAAAATTGAATTCAAAGATATTTTTATGTCTGAATTCTATTTTTTCTAATCAGTATTAAACTAAGATCATCTCTGGTTTAATATCATCTGATAGAATTACAAAGTTCATTTGTATATTCTATTCTATTGGAATATATTATGTATTATTTACCTCTGAACATATTTTCTATGAATACATCATTATCAAAACAACAAAGTCAAAAATCAGATCAAAAGTTCTCATTTGTCTTCATTCAAAATCAAAATATTGATTACAAGTGAAAATGTAAAAGATCTATTTATTAGGAGTTATTAGCTTCTTCATACGATCAAGTACAGTACTCATTTTCTCATCATAAGCTTTGCGAACTCTTTCTGCTGCTTCAACTGCGACATTTTGTTCATCAAAAGTGATAATAGCAGATTGGCGACGATTAAATTCTTCAATTTGCTCTGCCTGCATCTGTTCTCGCTCTTGTTGAAGAGCTTGATAGCGTTCAGCTTCAGATATACGAGCAGTGACGACCTCAGCCTGCTCCTTTTCCATGAAGGCAATTCGCTCCTGAAGACGAGCCAGCTCCTCTTTCAACTTCTTGAGCTCTTCAGCTTTTGATATTTCATCCTTCTCCAGAAGTTCTACTCTCTGACGAGTTGCTACTATTTCTTCATTCTTCTCTATTAATTTCTCAGATGAAGAAGCAAGAAACTCTTCTAAAGCAGCTTGCTGAGTTTGGGCTTCATGTTCCAAACGAGCAATCTCAGCCACAGTTAAAGATTTAATATCCTCCTTCTTCATCTCCCAGTATCTTCGGATAGTTGTCTCAAATTCATCTAGGAGATGTTCGAAGAAGATACATTGAGATTCGCAGCCAGCATGTCGCAATGCTAAGAGCGGAAAATTGACCACCGTTCGGAGCTCAGAGAAGGGCATAGTTTCGTCTTTCAAGAAACGCCTGGAGTACGTATCCAGATATGAATAGATGATATCTGAATACATCCCCAGAGTCCTTGCCAATCCTGTCTCAAACCCAGGAGTTGCTGTCATTGTTGAAGAAGAAGCTTGTACGTTCTCTATCCTGGAAATTGAAGTATGTACGGCTGGAGAAATTGGCAAATGCGAGCTCCCATCATCAACTTCAGTCTGGATTCAGTCTGGATAAGTGGAGCATGAGTCGAGCTCATTGCTGCAGCAGTTCCTACTAGTCAAAAGGAAAATAATCAGCATATAAAGAAAAAAGAAACAGTAAAAAATAGAATTTGAAATAAAATTCTACCAGGCTGAGGTTCATATTCTATATGTTGAGGAAGTCTCGCATCCTCTCGCAGTCGATCTATAATGGTGTCCGACACCTGCTTTATGTGACTACTACCAGCTCCAAAATTACTGAGTGCTGGAGCATTATCATGAGATTGAGCAGGTTCAGGACTGAGCTCCATTCTATTTTCTCTGATTTTATCTTCATCATAATGAGTGGGAGTCTCAGGATGCCAATCCTCTTCCTCTTCAGCTTTTTCTTCGTTCTCAGAGTGTTCTTCTTCAGACTCTCTCGGATCTCCAGCTTCAGGATGGGTCTCTGATCCAGAATCCATGATATTCACATCAACATCCATTTCTTGAGATGGATGAATCTCAGGAACAGTAACAATAGCGAGCTCAGGTTCTTGAGTTTCAATTACCATGGACTCGGTATTGACTGCAAGATCTGTAAAACCCCTAAATTTCTACTATTTTTTTTTATTTATTAATTTGCACTGATTTAAAATTTTGTATTGTACGTCGCATAATCGTATTTTACGTCACGCGCGACATTTTGAAATTTCGAAATCTGCTCGACGAGTGCGAATATGTGCGAGCGTACATATTTTGTAAAAATATTTTCTTTTCTATTTTATTACACTTTCAAAATATTATATAGAATTATTATTCTTGCTATGAAAGGCCTATTGTTTTTAGCAGTTATTAATAAAAAAATTCTTCGTGCAAAAATATTTATTTCATTTATTTAAATAATAATGTATTTTCGAAATTACTTAATATTAATATTTTATTATTCCAAAAAAGATTTATTATTGAAAAAGATTTATTATTTTCGAAATTAAATATTATAGTAATTTTGAAAACCATATTTTGAAATTTTCATGACAATGTAAATCTTAATTTGATTCTTGGGTTTATTTAAATAGTTAAATATGGAAGTTTGAATTATTCCATTTGATTTGAGCTAAAAATTTAATTTGATTTAAATTGGATTTTAATTTGATTTAGAATTGGATTTGGAATTGGATTTGAAATTGATTTGATTTAAATTAGATTTTGGATTTGAAATTGATTGCTTTTAAATTTAATTTGGAACTATCTAAATTGGGTTCAAACTATCCTAATCATTATCTAATTGGGAATTCCCACATCCTATAAATAGGCAGGTACTCCTCCAATATTTTTCTCCACATTATTCCTCCACAATTCCAACCAATGGTGCGTGCCCCGTGTCCGTGTTCCATTGTCCACAATCTTATTCCATTATTTACAATTATATTTATGTTCTCGTGTCGGACACACCCCGACACCAAATCCTAAGACCTACGACCTCTCCTCACGACCCAGTCGACCCACACCCGAGCCAGCCTTCGAAGATCCCTCCCCGCCGTAGCTACCAGACCAACTCGACCAAACTGCCGTCGTTAGCACCATCGTCCTCCCGACGACACCCAGCCCCGACACCAGCTAACACCTCGCCACAACCAGCCAACACCTCGCCACCAACCACCGTACACCAGCACCCATCCTGTCACCACCACCTAAACCCGACCGAACCCTCCGCCACCGCGACCATCGCCCCATTGCCACCGGAAATCCCCAAAGCCACCACCGCTACTAAAACCTCTCTCTCCGCTGTTCACCGGAGCAGCGCTCCTCCTCCGACCCATCGTCACCTCCGCCGTTTTCCCCTCCGGCCACCGGAAAACCACCACACCCGTCATCATCCACATCTCGACCAAAAACCACCAGAGAAATAAAAACCCAAAACAAAAACACATCACCACCACGTACCTCGCCGCCGTGCTCGACCCCGACCGGCGCTGCCCCTAGCCTGCCGACCTCCGTTGATGCCGGACCAGCCCATCCGCCGAGCTCTCAGCCGTCCACGGCGAGCACCGCCGTCCCTCCGCCGCGGATCTCGACCAACCCCGATTTTCGACCTCCGCCCCACTTCGCCACCCGCCGGATCTGGCCAACCCTGACCTCCGACCCGCGACCACTCCTCCGCAGGACCGCCGCCTCGCCGTTCGCCCTCCACCGAGAATCCCCGATTTTTTTGCCCCGACGAAACCCCCGTTTTTCCCCTCCGCCGTGTCGATCCTCGACTCCGGTCACGAGCCGACCGCCCCGTCGCCTCAAATTCCGCGCCGCCCTTTCACCCGTCCGCCGCCCTAGAGCTCGGCCGTCGCCGGCGACCGATCCAGCGCCCTGACCTTCCTCCGCCGCTCCGGCGAGCTCGCCTCCGCCAGCGCCCGCGAAGCAGCGCCCCACCGTTCTTCCCTCGAGCTTCCCGCTCGACCTCACCCCCTCTCTCTGATATTTCTCTCAGCCTCTCTCTCTCTCTGATCCCTCTCTCTCTCTCTCCGTTGATTCGGAGCAGCAAGCAACTGCTGCTGTTTCATTTGTTTTGTTATTTTTTATTGTTTTTTTTTTGGGTTATTAAGTTATTTTCAATTACTGTTAAAGAATCAGTTGTTATTATTATTATTATTATTATTATTATTATTATTGATTATTATTAATATTATTGGTATGTAGGTACTGGGTAAGTAAATATACTATCAGGATATTTTTGTATTATTATATTTTTATGGCTACTACTGCTAAGGCAGTATGTGGACATTGTTATGAATATTATTATTATTATCATTATTATTTTGTTATTTACATTTAGTTAAGAATATTAGAGTTGTGGTTAATCAGTCTAATTATTATTATTTTGATTATTTTTAAGTTATCACTTTTAAAATATGTATTATTATAGAGCTATATATATGTAATTTCAAATTTGGAGGTTTGGCCTAAAATATTTTTCTAGATTTTGTTATATATTTATTTGAAAAATATTTTAACTAGTAGAATTCTACGAAAAATTCTAGCTTTACAACTTAGAGTTTTACCCTAAACGACTTTTGATTTTCTGGAGTAATTATCTGAGTCATATTTTTAACTAACAAAAGTATATTTCAAGTAGTATAAAAATATTTTTCTAAAAAGTGGTATAGGTATTGTTTATCCAAATTCCTTTCACTATCCTCCTATCCATTACTAAGCCCATTATTCCTAATCCCTCCCCAATTTCGTACTACCATATGTCCACCCTAACTAATTCGACCGTCCTGGACCCAATGGAACCGACCGTGCCACCATCAGAGATCACCATGCATAGTTGTTGTACCAAAGTTGCAGATCGTGCCACCGTGATCATCGCAGCACACCAGGCGCTCTACCAGGCAAGACACCTTGCCTTCACTGTTTAATTTCTTGCTCAATATCATGCATGTCTTTACTTATGTTAGAAAATATAAATTTTACTTGCAAATTATTATATTTTAGTTGCATATGGCTTAGAGTTAAGGGACCACCTTGTTTGTGTCGCATTCATTGGCCCGACACTTGTGTATCACGAGTCACGAGTCTCATATAGATCTCGGACGTACGTATCGACTGGCCATCGGTGCGCTCATGCCGTGCGTTAGGCAATAACTACTAAATAGTTATAGTTGTCTAGAAGACTTAGCGGTTATTAGAAATATCGTGGTGTGGATTCAGCACGAGTAGTGCATGGGGAGGGTGGAGACAGTTATTAGGCGCAGGGGCTTTCACACCTTTACTTTTCTCTAGCTGCCATTTGTGACTCAGTCGAGAGACTAGTGGACGTGCATGTATTTACTTTTCTCTAGACGCCACTAGTGCCTCGGTTGAAACACAAATGTGCCGTGCATTTACTTTCCTCTAGCTGCCGTTAGTGACTCACCCAAGAAGCTAGTGGCCGTGCATTTATTTTTCTCTAGACGCCCCTTAGTTCTCGTTCGAGTGCTAATGGGCCGTGCATTTACTTTTCTCTAGACGCCACTAGTGACTTGGTTGAAACGCTAACGCGCCGTGTTTCTAGCCTCGAGAGCCCTTGTGTGGAACGTTGTCTTCAAATTGCATTTTCACCTAGAATGGTTAAGGACCTTTATTTGTGTAGTCACATATACTATTTTGTTGAGCTAACTTTATTCAGTTTATGGCATGATATTATGTGTCTTGTTACGTCCCTCTGAGGACCTGGTTGTCTTGCCAGGTGTGTGCTCTTGTCTTCGCAGGTGTTCTAGCTCTAGCCGCGACTATCTTTATTTCTCGAGGATGATTGCGCTTGGATCGTCTTCGCTTAGCTCGCCAAATTTATTTCATTCTCCATGTATTTCTTTCCTTGCTTGTTGGTAGTGGATTTGTCTCCGCCCAACATATTGTATCAAGACATTCATCCTCATTATATGATATCTTTTAATATTTTTGTGGATGAGATTAGTTGTTATGGTTTCTACTACTGCATTTCACAGCTTATGTATTCATACGAGATTTTCATATATTGGAGTATACTTCGTATGAATACAGCTGGCATGTCTACGTTCCTAGTCCTACGTATTTTGGGACTGGGGCGTTACATGTTTTTGTGGTGGCCCATGCAGGTCAAGATAAATTGTTTGGTTACTTTACCGTACCAAGCAAGCCTGCGAATAGGATAAGAAGTCTAGGATCTCATCCACATACTTGACCACTTTCTTCGATCTATCGTTTGACTCATCGACTGCATCTTGCTTGCTTCCTTCCATCTCTATTCTTATCTTTCCTTCGTGCTTGCTAGAGATTGACCCTACTAGTTAGTTGTCCCAAAACACCATTAGTTTAATTCTTTTAAGTTGGGTAGACTACCTTATGACCTAGCAACCCCTTTTGACCTAGTGACATGTATTAGCAAGCTTACTTAGATCCTAGAATTTAGAGGGCCCTAACCCATTTAGTCAACCAAGCCTTGTTCAATAAAACCGTAGAATGATAGTATAGGAATAAACAAGACTTAGATTCCTATGACTCTTAGACTATTCATATTTGTTCCTTATTTCAATCTTAATCTCGTGTCTATATTTTTACCACCTTGACTAATGTTGCTACTATAATCTAGTTTTGCAAACTCATCCATTTATCGAGTTTGTTCATGACTTATGCTATTGAGCGCGCTCACTAACATATTGTCTAATCAGAACCGGTGCATGATGGTCTGATCAACCGAGTGCACTTTGGTTCGCCTTTGTTTATTATTCTACGTGGATGGAACATAATTAAACTTGTCCTCTAGAAATACATCCACGACTGCCTCGACAATTCCTTTAGAATTCGTTTCGGTCGTCTTTGAATCACGTATTCGTATTCGATAACGCCTCCTTCGAACTCTATATTGCTTTCGCCTTTACCCATTTTAGAAAGACGAAGGCGTTATACTAGCACTCCCACTCGCCTTCCTATCGGCTATGACCATTCTCACTCGATATTGCTATAACTTCACCCTAGACTCCTCGTCCTTCTTCTCGACCCTACTATGACCCTCGTTCAATGATCTAAATCACAACTTCTTATGACATGATCTTGTTGAGCCTTATTGATTGTACCCCATTGATACCCCCCTTGTCCTCTCACCCCCCTACTAAATTTTAATTTCGAGGACGAAATTTCTTTTAAGTTGGGTAGGATGTAAAACCCCTAAATTTCTACTATTTTTTTTTATTTATTAATTTGCACTGATTTAAAATTTTGTATTGTACGTCGCATAATCGTATTTTACGTCACGCGCGACATTTTGAAATTTCGAAATCTGCTCGACGAGTGCGAATATGTGCGAGCGTACATATTTTGTAAAAATATTTTCTTTTCTATTTTATTACACTTTCAAAATATTATATAGAATTATTATTCTTGCTATGAAAGGCCTATTGTTTTTAGCAGTTATTAATAAAAAAATTCTTCGTGCAAAAATATTTATTTCATTTATTTAAATAATAATGTATTTTCGAAATTACTTAATATTAATATTTTATTATTCCAAAAAGATTTATTATTGAAAAAGATTTATTATTTTCGAAATTAAATATTATAGTAATTTTGAAAACCATATTTTGAAATTTTCATGACAATGTAAATCTTAATTTGATTCTTGGGTTTATTTAAATAGTTAAATATGGAAGTTTGAATTATTCCATTTGATTTGAGCTAAAAATTTAATTTGATTTAAATTGGATTTTAATTTGATTTAGAATTGGATTTGGAATTGGATTTGAAATTGATTTGATTTAAATTAGATTTTGGATTTGAAATTGATTGCTTTTAAATTTAATTTGGAACTATCTAAATTGGGTTCAAACTATCCTAATCATTATCTAATTGGGAATTCCCACATCCTATAAATAGGCAGGTACTCCTCCAATATTTTTCTCCACATTATTCCTCCACAATTCCAACCAATGGTGCGTGCCCCGTGTCCGTGTTCCATTGTCCACAATCTTATTCCATTATTTACAATTACATTTATGTTCTCGTGTCGGACACACCCCGACACCAAATCCTAAGACCTACGACCTCTCCTCACGACCCAGTCGACCCACACCCGAGCCAGCCTTCGAAGATCCCTCCCCGCCGTAGCTACCAGACCAACTCGACCAAACTGCCGTCGTTAGCACCATCGTCCTCCCGACGACACCCAGCCCCGACACCAGCTAACACCTCGCCACAACCAGCCAACACCTCGCCACCAACCACCGTACACCAGCACCCATCCTGTCACCACCACCTAAACCCGACCGAACCCTCCGCCACCGCGACCATCGCCCCATTGCCACCGGAAATCCCCAAAGCCACCACCGCTACTAAAACCTCTCTCTCCGCTGTTCACCGGAGCAGCGCTCCTCCTCCGACCCATCGTCACCTCCGCCGTTTTCCCCTCCGGCCACCGGAAAACCACCACACCCGTCATCATCCACATCTCGACCAAAAACCACCAGAGAAATAAAAACCCAAAACAAAAACACATCACCACCACGTACCTCGCCGCCGTGCTCGACCCCGACCGGCGCTGCCCCTAGCCTGCCGACCTCCGTTGATGCCGGACCAGCCCATCCGCCGAGCTCTCAGCCGTCCACGGCGAGCACCGCCGTCCCTCCGCCGCGGATCTCGACCAACCCCGATTTTCGACCTCCGCCCCACTTCGCCACCCGCCGGATCTGGCCAACCCTGACCTCCGACCCGCGACCACTCCTCCGCAGGACCGCCGCCTCGCCGTTCGCCCTCCACCGAGAATCCCGATTTTTTTGCCCCGACGAAACCCCGTTTTTCCCCTCCGCCGTGTCGATCCTCGACTCCGGTCACGAGCCGACCGCCCCGTCGCCTCAAATTCCGCGCCGCCCTTTCACCCGTCCGCCGCCCTAGAGCTCGGCCGTCGCCGGCGACCGATCCAGCGCCCTGACCTTCCTCCGCCGCTCCGGCGAGCTCGCCTCCGCCAGCGCCCGCGAAGCAGCGCCCCACCGTTCTTCCCTCGAGCTTCCCGCTCGACCTCACCCCCTCTCTCTGATATTTCTCTCAGCCTCTCTCTCTCTCTGATCCCTCTCTCTCTCTCTCCGTTGATTCGGAGCAGCAAGCAACTGCTGCTGTTTCATTTGTTTTGTTATTTTTTATTGTTTTTTTTTTTGGGTTATTAAGTTATTTTCAATTACTGTTAAAGAATCAGTTGTTATTATTATTATTATTATTATTATTGATTATTATTAATATTATTGGTATGTAGGTACTGGGTAAGTAAATATACTATCAGGATATTTTTGTATTATTATATTTTTATGGCTACTACTGCTAAGGCAGTATGTGGACATTGTTATGAATATTATTATTATTATCATTATTATTTGTTATTTGCATTTAGTTAAGAATATTAGAGTTGTGGTTAATCAGTCTAATTATTATTATTTTGATTATTTTTAAGTTATCACTTTTAAAATATGTATTATTATAGAGCTATATATATGTAATTTCAAATTTGGAGGTTTGGCCTAAAATATTTTTCTAGATTTTGTTATATATTTATTTGAAAAATATTTTAACTAGTAGAATTCTACGAAAAATTCTAGCTTTACAACTTAGAGTTTTACCCTAAACGACTTTTGATTTTCTGGAGTAATTATCTGAGTCATATTTTTAACTAACAAAAGTATATTTCAAGTAGTATAAAAATATTTTTCTAAAAAGTGGTATAGGTATTGTTTATCCAAATTCCTTTCACTATCCTCCTATCCATTACTAAGCCCATTATTCCTAATCCCTCCCCAATTTCGTACTACCATATGTCCACCCTAACTAATTCGACCGTCCTGGACCCAATGGAACCGACCGTGCCACCATCAGAGATCACCATGCATAGTTGTTGTACCAAAGTTGCAGATCGTGCCACCGTGATCATCGCAGCACACCAGGCGCTCTACCAGGCAAGACACCTTGCCTTCACTGTTTAATTTCTTGCTCAATATCATGCATGTCTTTACTTATGTTAGAAAATATAAATTTTACTTGCAAATTATTATATTTTAGTTGCATATGGCTTAGAGTTAAGGGACCACCTTGTTTGTGTCGCATTCATTGGCCCGACACTTGTGTATCACGAGTCACGAGTCTCATATAGATCTCGGACGTACGTATCGACTGGCCATCGGTGCGCTCATGCCGTGCGTTAGGCAATAACTACTAAATAGTTATAGTTGTCTAGAAGACTTAGCGGTTATTAGAAATATCGTGGTGTGGATTCAGCACGAGTAGTGCATGGGGAGGGTGGAGACAGTTATTAGGCGCAGGGGCTTTCACACCTTTACTTTTCTCTAGCTGCCATTTGTGACTCAGTCGAGAGACTAGTGGACGTGCATGTATTTACTTTTCTCTAGACGCCACTAGTGCCTCGTTGAAACACAAATGTGCCGTGCATTTACTTTCCTCTAGCTGCCGTTAGTGACTCACCCAAGAAGCTAGTGGCCGTGCATTTATTTTTCTCTAGACGCCCTTAGTTCTCGTTCGAGTGCTAATGGGCCGTGCATTTACTTTTCTCTAGACGCCACTAGTGACTTGGTTGAAACGCTAACGCGCCGTGTTTCTAGCCTCGAGAGCCCTTGTGTGGAACGTTGTCTTCAAATTGCATTTTCACCTAGAATGGTTAAGGACCTTTATTTGTGTAGTCACATATACTATTTTGTTGAGCTAACTTTATTCAGTTTATGGCATGATATTATGTGTCTTGTTACGTCCCTCTGAGGACCTGGTTGTCTTGCCAGGTGTGTGCTCTTGTCTTCGCAGGTGTTCTAGCTCTAGCCGCGACTATCTTTATTTCTCGAGGATGATTGCGCTTGGATCGTCTTCGCTTAGCTCGCCAAATTTATTTCATTCTCCATGTATTTCTTTCCTTGCTTGTTGGTAGTGGATTTGTCTCCGCCCAACATATTGTATCAAGACATTCATCCTCATTATATGATATCTTTTAATATTTTTTGGGAGATTAGTTTTATGGTTTCTACTACACTTCACATTCACAGCTTATGTATTCATACGAGATTTCCATATATTGGAGTATACTTCGTATGAATACAGCTGGCATGTCTACGTTCCTAGTCCTACGTATTTTGGGACTGGGGCGTTACAAACATCAACCCTTATGATGGCAAGACCTCTGTGAGTCGGTACATCACTTACTTCGAGGTCACCACCGGCCATCTGTCCCATGACGATGCCATCCTCATACGATTATTCATTAGGGCATTGGAAGAAGTCGCCTCCGACTGGTATCGCAACCTGCCAGACAACTGCATCCATTTCTTCGTCAGCTTCAAGTGCATGTTCTTGGAGAGATTCTACGAGGTAGGGCAGGACATCACAATGTCCACCCTTATGGACGTCGTCCAAGGGGAGAAAGAGCTGACAAGGAACTATATCGAGCGGTTTTACCAAACCGCAATGAAGTTGCCGTCTGGTAACCCAGATTTTTCTTTGATTAAAATTTGCCAAAAGATTGCTCCCAACAATCAGTCTCTGGATGGGCGAAAGGTAATTTAAGGACTGGAAGACATTCATCATTAGTGCCACTAGTGTCGAAGAACAGTTGAAGAAGGCTCGCCAACTGGGATTGCACATCTCGGACGGAGAGAACAAGGACAAGCATCCTAATACCAACAACGACAATGGAGGTAGCCCCTCCAACAATCGGGACAACAGGGGTAAGCAGGCTATGGTTGCTGACACAGCCCAGAAACCTGAGACAAAATCAGCAGACAAACAATGGCCGCAAATAACCTAATCCTTCTAGGACTGCCACGTCAAGCCCATCTTGGACATGCTCATACAAGGAGACAGAATTCAGCTCCCTCCACCAAGACGGGAACCTCGACCAGCAGAAATAGAGAGCCCAAACTACTGTCACTACCACCGCTACGTCCACCATGCTACACACGACTGTTACCAACTAAAGTGATACATCCAGCATCTCATCGATTCGAACGCTCTGGCCATCGATTTCGAGGAGGTAACCGTGGCGGCAAACATGGTATCCGTATAATTCGACAGCTTCCCTCCAACAGAGACTCAAGACGGGTGGTACCCATCCCTCTGGCGATAATGGAGATTGCTAATCTTTTACCTCATCAGGATCAGGTTGCAGGTCTGGTGCCCCTTACCACATCACGGGGGGATCATGTGGGTCCATCCGGATCTGGTACTTGAAGTGACTCAATCCACACCGCCTCCCACTCGCGTGAAGAAGGGTGGAAAAGTCAGATCCTGCCGCACAATCTCGGATGACGAAGAAGTCACGGCTGTCGTTACCCGATCTGGGGCACAGGGCCAACCCGTGGCTGAAAACTCAACTGAAGATCATGCTACTGCTGATACTCCAGGACCTTCTCAGCCTCCGACGACCGACAAGCCTAGGCCGAAGGAGACTCACTTTGACAAATCCTTCAGAAAAGAGACACCTCAAGGGCAGGAAAAGCCCTACAACTTCGACATCTTGGCACAGTTGGCCAATACACCGGCCAAATTGTTATTATATGAGCTCCTGAGGCTATCAAAGGATGTTTGCGCAGCTTTGAGCGATGCACTCCAAAATGCTGATGTGTATCTGGCTCAGGTCAACCTCACGGGAGAAAACCCGCCTGCAGATCTCCAAGACAGCTCTTGCATAGGAGCGATGCCCAATATCGTCTTCACTCTACAGGACATGTTCATCAAAACCAATCTCCAATATCGTCCGTTATACTACACCGGATACATCGGGGACGTAAAGGTGGACCGGATGCACATTGATCCTGGCTCTTCCATAAGCATCATTTCGAAGGGTCTGCTACATCATCTTCGCATTTCAATACGCCAACAAGCACCGCCATCAGCGGTTTTAATTCGGGCAGGAGCTACCCAATCGAAAAGATTCGTTTGAAGTGCCAAATCGGCGATCTCCAGTCAGAAGTGACCAATTACGTCATAGATGCGGACACTTCTTACAACATCCTCTTGGGGCACCCTTAGATACACGATTACATGATCGTGCCTTACACACTGCACCAGTGCTTCAAGTATGTCGACAAATACGGCTTTATGAGGAAAGAATTTGCCGACATCGATCCCATCAAAGGAATCGAGTCCTACTACTTGGATTCCTGCCTATACGAGAAGTCGAAGAGGCACCTGGACAAAGATGTACAAGCTCAAACTGAGACGGCCTCAGGATCAGAAGAACCTCTGACAATCCACCTTCAAGCTCGCAAACCTGGCAGATCTGCACCCCTTACGGCCGCTCTGCGTAAGGATACGATCAGCCTCTCGGCACAAGAATGGCAAATGATAATCCGGCTGCCAAGGTCCGACCAAGTGCCGAGACCCACAATGGAGCCACTAACAATCAGGTTACCGAGAGCTGGCCAGTCACAAGCAGAGAAGTTCAACCCCTCTGACAAGCCAATGACGATTCGTCTTCCCAAGAAATGTCACCCCAATACAAAGTCTGGGGCTTCTAGCGAACCAACAACTCCCCGTCCAGCATCGAGTACCAAACTGGGGGTCGCTAGCGAACCAACTCTCCGTCCAGCATCGGGTACCAAACTGGAGATCGCTAGTTTGCCAATAACTCCACGTTCGGCTCCACCAACGGAACCCCTTATAATCAAGCTGCCTAGGTCATTCTCTCAGTCCTTATTTATACAGGGGGTGGCTGAAGAAGAACCGGAGCTAGCCAAGTATGTGACTGCCCACACTGATGTTCCCTCCGCAGATGATGTAATCCCGCTAGAAAAGATACCTTACTTCATCAATAAAGGGCTATCTTTGAACTACCTCGAGCTTAATAAGCTTTATACAATGTATGCCATGGAACACGGTATAGGCACTCACCTACACACACAGGTGACAAACGTTCACACCAAAAACCAGCTCATTCTAATAGAAGACGCCTACCGCATAATCGAAGGAGGTGACCATCCAATCATCTTCGGTCGAAAGGACGATCCACAGCCCTTCACCCTAGAGAAGGTCGATCTCGAATCAGATGTCGGGAGACTGTCTCTGTATCTTTACAGCCCCCAATCCAAATACCTCATGCAAAAATAGGGATATGATCTGGAGGCTACGCCAGGCTTAAACTACGGCACCGGTCGACGATTGTCTTTGAAGCCACCAGTCCCAGCTGGCAAACTATGGGACTACTACAGCAAGACCCAATATTTATTAGGGTATGTTAGGCCCGTGACGACCCCTAAAAGTTTAGATGAGGAATGCGACTGGCATTCGCATTCAACTGGATCACCAACTTATGATTCGGACACCAGCATCGGAGACATATTCAGGCAAGTCCTGTCCATCAATATGGCGTTCGTCGACACTTACGAAGAAGATGAAGACATTCTTGAAATCCTCGAGTTAGAGCCGTGGGCCCAACAGATGGATGCATAATGGGAAAAGTGGTTCGAACAGAGGGAGCCTCCTACTAAAGACGAGGTTATACAGGTCGACCTTGGCAGCGAATCTTCTCCAAAACCAATCTTCGTCAGTAAAAGTCTAACAGACGAAGAGCGAGAATCGCTACTGGAACTTGTCAAATATATTGATGTGTTTGCCTGGAGCTATAAAGACATGCCCGGACTAAACCCCGAGGTTGTCCTTCATAAGCTTAACATTCGGCCAGATGCGAACCAGTCAAACAACAACAGCGACGCTTCCGCCCGGGCATCATGGATGCGATCGAAGCTGAAGTCAACAAACTGATAGCCAACGGCTTCATTCGTGAGGAACAACATCCTGACTGGGTCGCCAACATAGTACCAGTCCTCAAGAAGAATGGAAAGATTCGAATCTGCATCGACTTCCGCAATCTGAACGAGACATGTCCCAAAGATGAATTTCCCCTCTCTATCACGGACATCATGATTGACAACACATGCAACTTCGAACGCATGTCATTCATGGATAGTTTCTCGGGGTACAACCAAATCAAGATGTCTTCTGATGACGAAAAGCATACATCATTCCAAACACTGATTGGCACATACTGCTACACAGTCATGCCTTTTGGTTTAAAGAATACCGGTGCCACATATCAAAGAGCCATGAGCATCATCTTCAGAGATCACTTGCGCAAGACTGTGGAGTGCTATGTTGACGACATCGCCGTCAAGAGTCGCTATAAGAAAGATCACCGGCATGATCTGAGGACAGTGTTCGACGTGATGCAAGCACACAACCTGAAGATGAATCCCATAAAATCTTTCTTGGGAGTATCCAGCAGAAAATTCCTGGGTTTTATTATTACTTCCCAGGGAATTCATGTAGATCCAGAGAACACGAAGGCAATTATGGAGATGGGTCCCCCGAGAAATCTTTGCAAACTCAGAGGCCTTCAAGGAAGGCTAGCTTACATCAGGAGGTTCATTTCTAACCTCTTCGGGCGATGTCGGCCATTCACCCACCTCATGAAGAAAGGTATTTCATTCGTATGGGATGAAGAATGCCAACGTGCCTTCGACAGCATCAAAGAATACTTATCGAGCCCTCCAGTCCTGGTAGCTCCGGTTGTTGGAAAACCATTCTTGCTATATGTACGAGCAACGGAGCATTCCTTCGGCGCTTTGCTGGCACAAAACAACGATGCAAGCCATGAACAAGCTATATATTACCTCAGCCGAATGATGATTGGGCCAGAGCACCGATACACCGCAGTGGAGAAGGAATGCCTCGCCCTGGTGTTCGCCATTCAAAAGATGCGGCACTATGTCACAGGACAAACCATACATGTGATCTCACGAGTCAACCCTCTCCGGGTCTTCATGACTAAACCAGGGGCACTCAGCTCCTGCCTCGCCACATGGACAATATTGCTGTCTCCTTATCATATGGTCTTCGTCCCGCAAAAGCTGTTAAAGGTCAAGCTCTGGCAGACTTTTTAGCAGCCCATCTAGGCTCGGAGTCGTCCAGAGTATACGAAGGAATCCCAGATGAGGTCGCCGACTCACATGTGACCTCCCACGATGATATATGGTGAATGTTCTTCGACGGTGCTTCGAGAACTGGACCCAAGGGCAACATTATTGTCGGAGTCGGAGTAGTGTTGAATTCTTCTTCCGGACTGGTGATCAATCGCGCTTACTCCCTCACGGAACCCTGCTCTAACAATGTGGCCGAGTACAACGCTTTGGTCATTGGCCTCCAACTAGCAAGAGAGTTGGGGGTAGAATATCTTGAAGCATACGGTGATTCGTAGTTAATCGTCAATCAGATACGGGGTTCGTACGAAGTCCGCCACGAAGACGTGATCCCGTATCACCAAATAGCGATCAACATTATCTTGTCATTTGAGGAATTCTTCATCGAACATGTTCCCAGACTACAGAACATCGAAGCCGATGCCATAGCAGGCCTTGCCGCTTCCCTAGCAGTTCCAAACCATACTCATCACTCGGTTGATGTGATAGGCCACGAGCTGGTCTGTTCCAAGAACAACGTTCAAGTCGTGGCGAGTTATTCTGCCTAAACGATCGACGAAGCACCGGACTGGAGACAACCATTCATAAACTTCATAGTCTACGACATCTTGCCCGAGAACCCAAAGGAAGCCACTTCCATCAGAAGGCGTTCTCTCAGATTCTTCTACGATACAGAGGCGAAGATGCTGTATCGACGATCCTACGACGGGTTATTACTTTGGTGTTTGTCAAACGCAGAAGCCAAAGAAGTCGTACGCGAAGCTTATGATGGTGTCTGCGGGGCCCATCAGCCTGGCCGCAAATTACAAGACCGTCTTCGCCGAATGGGCTACTACTGGCCCACGATGGTAGCAGATGTGATAGATTATGCAAGAAAGTGCAAAGCCTGCCAAGTCCACGCAGACTTCATCTACCAACCATCCAAATTTTTACATCCGACAGTGGCGTCCTGGCCATTCGAAGCATGGGGGATGGACATCATCGGTCCGATCACCTCACCTTTCTCCCGTGGACATCGCTTCATACTCGCGATCACAGATTACTTCTCCAAATGGACGGAAGCTGTTCCGCTCGAAGAAGTAAAAACTTCAAAAGTGATCATCTTCCTCAAGCATCATGTCATCTATCGCTTTGGACTGCCCCGAAGGATCATATCACGACCCGCACCCACTGTGAGGGTACGAGAACGTAACAACGCCCAGCCTACGCCGCAGAGTCGGCGGTAGAACGCTGTCCTAGGTCACAACATCTAACAATTATATAACTAGCAGTTTATACTTTCCCCGAACGGGGTAACAGAGTAATAATAACTCAATCACAGCTAAGGAAGAGATAGCACGATATGAAATAGAACTCAAGAAATGAAATAGATAAACCATAGTCTAAGATAATCCCAGCAGTACAAGTCTCAGATAAAGAAATATACAAAACTGATCTCCACATAAAAGTCTAGCTAAAACATCTCCAACTACATAAAGATAAAAGCCTAACTATCTAGTCTAGGCAGTCGGGGGAAAGTCCTCAGCTACTGCTGGATCCTCCTGAGGGTCCAGCTCACAGGTGTCATCCAGTGCTGCCCCATAATAGGTGTCTAGGCCAGCCTCCTCCTCATCCTCTGTAATATTTTCAACAGGTCCAGTCAGGACAGGAGCGAGCACAGTACATCTCAACAATTCATAGCAGGTTAGAAAATATGAACATGCAGTAAGGAAAGATACAGGTACTGAAAGAAAAACAGTATATAAAACAGGAAGAGCTGTAATAGGATATCTACTATACATAGAGAACTAACAGTGGCTAGTGAGTCAGAGTACGAGATAGCACATGTGAACAGGACAGATTTGTACAGGATGTCGAGGTGCACAGGAATCTACACTACAAGGAATTGTTCACACGACTACTAGCACTCCCCCGTATCCCCAATCAATACACAAGGATCTAAACAGGTTATGTTATTGCACAGGATATCACATGGGGCCCATATAGGATGCACATGATAGTATACATGGGGGCTCCGTGAACATGAGAGTACAAGATTCACAGGAGTGCACATGTAATAAAAGCACAGGAGTACATGATGTAAGTGAAACGCACAAGCACAATGTACCCGATGCTCTCGAGGGGGATAACATCGCATGTAGAGATCCATATAGTACCAATCCGTATGACCAATATGACAGTACAAGTAAAGTAATCTACTACAGGTAATAATTCTAAGCAGGATATAAAATGATCAGAGAATATACTCGCCTGATAGCCTGAGTGTCTGAAGAGAATACTGTCCGAGGAGTGTCTGTCTCCTATAGAACAGTACAAGTCACAATAAGTCTAAAATGATATAATGAAGTCCTACTATGCATTCTACATGATTCTAGGTCAATCTAGGCCAAAGTCAACTCTTGGTCAACTCTGGAAGTCAAACTAGGTCAACTATGGTCAAACTAGTCTACACCAGTCTATTCTAGGTCTAATTAAGCTATACAAGACCATTCTAGACTTTCTAGGCAAACAGACTCACCTATATGCCATAGGCTGAAAGACTAGGCCATAGGCCAAGGCAATACCATCCCTACAAAACATCCATACATATGACACATATATATCACACAATCTAATAGAGAATACATATATACCTTTTTGTATAAGCTAAAAGGAATCACATATTGATATGGATATTCAAAATAACTTAGAATACATACCTATAGGCTAACATATGAATACATACAATACTATATGATATCACATATATACATATCTACCTATGATCTCCATACATAAATAGATATTCATATATAAACCCTCATACACACATGGTCACACTAGGCTCTACCTATAGGTTTACTTATAGGTTCACACTCTCATAGGCTCACAAACTCACACACCTATCCAAATACAAGGCTCACAACCACTCACCTATATCCTCACACTCACAATTACCTATAGTCACATATAGGTTCTCATATACAACTCACACACATACTCAAAAGCTCACTAACACACACACTCCTACTCACACATAAAGGGCAGCCATATAGGCATGTATAGGGGCTGCAATGGCTTGGTTTAGGACTGATTTACCATGGACTGAATGAGGGATTGAGGGAACTGGAATGACTGTCCAAGGGGACTGTCACACAAGACAGTAACAGCAGCAACAAGGGGAACTGCTATGGGCCTGAATGTTGGACAGGTTGTGAGATGTTATGGGGACTTTTATGTGGCAATGGACTGCTGTCAATGGTGTATAGGACAGGTTTTGTGAGACCAATTGTTGGCAGGTTGTAGGCCAATGTATAGGGACTGATTTGTGCAGGTTTTTGTGGAGCTGAAATGGACTGACTTGTAGAGGGGTTTGATGACAGGTTTAGAGTTGGTTTTAAAGGCTGTGTTCAGGTGGTATATAGGGGGAAAGGTTAAGGACTGAAAAGTGGGGTTTCAAGGCTGTTCTGAGGCTGAAACATTGGGATGTCATAGGCTGTTCTCAGGTTTTAGGGACTGGGTGTATGGACAGGTTTGTTACTGCTACTGCTGTTACCAACAGCAGTTCCTCCTCTATATCATCCCCATTCACTCCCACATCTCTCCACAACACAAACACACACACACCTATGATGCATCCATAAATATGTGTACAAACCAGCCATATATACATATGTATATATATAGAGATCAACAAAACATCAACAAAACTGAAAAGAACTGAACTCAAATTTCCAGTTTCATACACTACCCTAAAATGAGATCAACACAACCATACATTTCTAAAATTGACACACAGTTTTTATAAAACATCAAACTCAGTTTTAACAGTTTAAAACTAAAACCCAGGCTGGTATATTGGATCAAAACAGTGAATAAACAACAACTCTGAAATCAAAACTTCACTAAAGCAGTCCCAATGAAATATTCACAGATTTTCATCAAACCTCTACCAAAACTTCCCAACTTCAACATATCATTATACAAGACATAGGTGAATGAGTTAGGGGTTTAAAACCATACCATAACATTGATTAAAATGATCTACATGAGTGCAAAAGTTCAATTTCACAAAAAGTCTGAAACTGGAAATTATAGCAGTTAAGATACTGTTTCAGAAAAAATAGGAAGTAATAATCCAAATCGATTTTAAATACATAACAGTGGTTGGTAATGAACTAACATCATGTGCACATGTCATAGCATGTGTTTGTGTCCCAGCAATAGGACACAAACGTGTCCAACAGAAGAAAACACAAAAACAGTGCACTGATACACTGTGCAAAACACACAGGCTCGTGCACGTGTGCACGAGTGTCGTGCACACGACACGACGCAAAAGAGGACTCGTGGTCACCAAGGTAGGTTCGCCTAGAGTGTGGCCTCGTGTCCAAGTGTCTGCATCAAGTAAAATGTGTCGTGTCCGAAGATAAGAAGCCGTGTCAGTGGCAACAAAAGACAGTGCACAGACCCAGTGCATTCCCCTTGCGCGTGGAATTCCTCCCAAACCCGACCACGAACTGACACCAAATTTGGGGAGAGGGGAGACAGACAGTGCCCCAACAATCTCCCAAAATTTTGTGTCACGAAGATTCGTGTCGTGTCCGGAATTAACCCCGTGATGCAGGGGATCACTGTAGCCCCCGCGCGCGTGTGCGCGAGGGCGTGTGCACGAGTGTCGTGGAGACACGACACAAGCAAGATACCACCTCAGAGCTACATAAATGGCTAAGCGACATCAAAACATGAATTTACATTCAAATAGAAATCGAAAACAGCAAAGAAAGTCTCTCAGAGACATTTCATCAAACACATTCCACAGGTCACTGATACGTGTCCTGTTTGGACACGAAAGGACACGAAAACCTAGGGTTTCCTATTCCTATAGTTAGGTTAGGTCTAGGGCTCCCTATTCATGCATTTAAACCAGAGTTTCATGGTAGGAATGGTAAGTTACCTCAATGTATCAAATCCTTCCAAAAAGCTCAAAGAGTGGGGTTCTCCTCAATGGTGAAACTCCTCCAAATCTTTCCAAATCTGAGAATACTCATAGCCAACAGAAAGTAGGAAGAATTTAGAACCCAATGCAATTTGTTTGGGTCAAAAAGGAATAAAAATGGATTTATGATGAATTTCTAAAGATGGGAGCTCACCTCTTTCTTCTCTTGCAATAAATCCCAATGGAGGCTAGCCCTAAATTCTAGGAGGGGATTAAATAGGGGGAAAATCCCTAGGTTCAGCTAGGGATGGCTGACCACTTGGCCTTGGGTTAGGGTTGAGCTAGGTTTGAGTCTAATCTAGCTAAGTCACAATAATGACTTGTGAAATCACAAGCCATTCACCAAATCAAATGATTTCTAAAATTCTAATTCTAGTTCTAAGAATCACTAACCACTAACCTGAGTCACACTAGGTTAGACTAGGGTCACTTGACCTAACCAAGCTCAACTAACTATGGTTAGTTCCTAGGTTAGTCTACAAGAGTCAAAACTGGCCAAAAATTAAACTAGTCCAAATAAATCCAAAATAAATCCTAAAAATTCCCATAAATTCTAAATAAATTATAATAATCCAAATAACCCTAAAAATGTCAAAAATATCCTAATCACATGGCTAGGCTCTAAGGTTACACTAGTCAAACACCAAATCATAAGCCATAACTTAAAAATTGTTTTAAATGATTAAAAATCACTAAAAATGATATTATCATTTAAATATCTTAATTAAATAAATTAAAATACAAAATTTCAAAATTACCCTTATTTTAGAAACTGGGTGTTACAAGTCTACCCATCTTAGAAAAATTTCGTCCTCGAAATTAAAACGGTAGTAGTCTTCTAGGTCAAACACCCCACAATCAAAGTCTCAAACATACCGTCAGATAGCCATATGCGTCTGTCCAAAATCATGATACTCAGAATCTTCGTCGTGCTAGTGAGCATGGCTACGATAATCACAGAGTCCTTGACTAAGGTACGTATCCTTAGGTTCATGGTATTTAAAATTTTCGCATTGCCGCATGCGACGACGAAAACCTTAAATTCCCATACCCGAAAAATACATCCAAAATCTGACTATATGTCCTCACTATGTCAACTAACACGACCATCAAGATTCTAGATCCCATAACTGAGGTGACCTAGCCCATATGATTTCTCAGAAGAAAAACAAACATAACGAATCACCAGATCAAACTTATCAACAATGAGGAAGCAGATATAAATAGATGGAATAGAATTTCAGGATAGGTAAAATGAGACAAGGTAGAATGGAATCGAGAAGATCAGAACCTGCTAGCACCTCTCCTACTGCTGAGCATCCTCAAGTGTCATGGCGTAAGCTCGTCCTTGCTGGCCTCCCCTGGCCTGCTGCTGGTGCTGGACGAACCTCTGCTGCTGAGTCGGCAGGGCTGGTCCCCGCTGCTGGCCTGCTGCTGCTCCGGCTCCTCCTCCCTGAGCTGTTCGTCCCACAGACCTAGGACAATCCCTCATCTGGTGATCTGCTGCTCCGCAGAAAAGGCACTTCCCGAGCCTCTTCCTGCACTCATTCCATCCATGCCCTGGCTTCTTGGAAGGGGCAACTGACTGTCTGCCTGGGTGCCTGATGCTGGAACTGCTGCTGAATCGGCAGTGGCTGAAACTGCCTCGGCTGCTGGTGCTGAAAGTGAGGCCTCTTGGCCTGGCCTCCGCTGCTGCTGCTGCCCCCAGCTGGGTCTCTCCCTCTCTTGAGCCTAAGCTCAAGGTCATCCTCTGCAGCTAGTGCGTCCACCAGTATCTCCTCAAATGTAGTACTGCGGGCGTTCTTGGTGTAGGACTTGACCTCCTTTACCAAGCCCTTCCGGAACCTCCGGGCCTTTGTCGCCTCCGACAAGTCCTCTACAAATCTGCCCAGACGGCAGAACTCTCCTGCATACTCCTCTACGGACTGGCTCCCCTGGACTAGGGCCTCGAACTGAGTCTCGAGGGCTCCTACAGCTGCCTCTGGGAAGAACTTCTTCTTGAACAGCTCCTTGAAAGCTGCCCAAGTCTGCCCTGGCGTACCGACCCTCGGGTCTGTCTGGTACCAAGTGCGGGCCAGGTCCTGCATCATACTGGCCGCTGCCTCAATCTGAAGCCTAGTCGGAATCTCAGCTAGCCTGAAGATCTCCTCCATATGTTCGATCCACTCATCGGCATACAAGATGCCCTCCGTCCCCCGGAAGTCTCTGGGGTGCATCTTCTGTAAGTCTTGGATGCCCTTCTCCCGTGGCTGGTGTGGCTGCTGGGCTGCTGCGGGCTGAGCTATGACTCTCTCTACTGCAGTCATCGCCAGCTCAATGCCTCGTGCGAGCTCTGCTGTCTGCCCATGCTGCTGGGTCTGCTGACCCTCCATGTACTGCCGGAAGAAGGCTAACAGCTGAATGGCGTCAATCGTCCCTGCAGGTGGCTGCTGGTAAGGATCCTCTGGGATAACCGGGTCCTGCCTCCGAGTCGGTGGGTGCATGTCCCCTGCTGCGGCTGCCGAGGTCTCCACAGAGCTGAGGTGGCAAGAGCTGCAGTCTCCTGGCCTCGCCGTGCTGGCTGAGAGGTAGCAGTCCCCTCTATAGCATCCTCAGGAACGGTACGCTGTGCACGAGTCTCTACCATCCTGAAGATAGACAAACAAGAGTATCAATTTCTGAGAAAGAAGTGAAATAACAAAGGCGGACAATTATAATTCAAAGGATCAGCTGACAAAAGGATTTAGATGGCAATAAAAGGAATTTTCCTAAAGTGATTGAGTACCTTCAAAAATATCCTAATCCTACTGCAGGCTGTAGTGATACTCTAGTTCGAATACCACTACATAAACTCGACCTGCATGGGCCACCACTAAAAACGTGTCACGACCCGCACCCACTGTGAGGGTACGAGAACGTAACAACGCCCAGCCTACGCCGCAGAGTCGGCGGTAGAACGCTGTCCTAGGTCACAACATCTAACAATTATATAACTAGCAGTTTATCTTTCCCCGAACGGGGTAACAGAGTAATAATAACTCAATCACAGCTAAGGAAGAGATAGCACGATATGAAATAGAACTCAAGAAATGAAATAGATAAACCATAGTCTAAGATAATCCCAGCAGTACAAGTCTCAGATAAAGAATATATACAAAACTGATCTCCACATAAAAGTCTAGCTAAAACATGTCCAACTACATAAAGATAAAAGCCTAACTATCTAGTCTAGGCAGTCGGGGGAAAGTCCTCAGCTACTGCTGGATCCTCCTGAGGGTCCAGCTCACAGGTGTCATCCAGTGCTGCCCCATAATAGGTGTCTAGGCCAGCCTCCTCCTCATCCTCTGTAATATTTTCACAGGTCCAGTCAGGACAGGAGCGAGCACAGTACATCTCAACAATTCATAGCAGGTTAGAAAATATGAACATGCAGTAAGGTAAGATACAGGTACTAAAAGAAAACAGTATGTAAAACAGGAAGAGCTGTAATAGGATATCTACTATACATAGAGAACTAACAGTGGCTAGTGAGTCAGAGTACGAGATAGCACATGTGAACAGGACAGATTTGCACAGGATGTCGAGGTGCACAGGAATCTACACTACAAGGAATTGTTCACACGACTACTAGCACTCCCCCGTATCCCCAATCAATACACAAGGATCTAAACAGGTTATGTTATTGCACAGGATATCACATGGGGCCCATATAGGGTGCACATGATAGTATACATGGGGGCCGTGAACATGAGAGTACAAGATTCACAGGAGTGCACATGTAATGAAAGCACAGGAGTACATGATGTAAGTGAAACGCACAAGCACAATGTACCCGATGCTCCCGAGGGGGATAATTCGCATGTAGAGATCCATATAGTACCAATCCGTGTGACCAACGTGACAGTACAAGTAAAGTAATCTACTGCAGGTAATAATTCTAAGCAGGATATGAAATGATCAGAGAATGTACTCGCCTGATAGCCTGAGTGTCTGAAGAGAATATACTGTCCGAGGAGTGGTATCTGTCTCCTATAGAACAGTACAAGTCACAACAAGTCTAAAATGATATAATGAAGTCCTACTATGCATTCTACATGATTCTAGGTCAATCTAGGCCAAAGTCAACTCTTGGTCAACTCTGGAAGTCAAACTAGGTCAACTATGGTCAAACTAGTCTACACCAGTCTATTCTAGGTCTAATTAAGCTATACAAGACCATTCTAGACTTTCTAGGCAAACAGACTCACCTATATGCCATAGGCTGAAAGACTAGGCCATAGGCCAAGGCAATACCATCCCTACAAAACATCCATACATATGACACATATATATCACACAATCTAATAGAGAATACATATATACCTTTTTGTATAAGCTAAAAGGAATCACATATTGATATGGATATTCAAATAACTTAGAATACATACCTATAGGCTAACATATGAATACATACAACACTATATGATATCACACATATACATATCTACCTATGATCTCCATACATAAATAGATATTCATATATATAAACCCTCATACACACATGGTCACACTAGGCTCTACCTATAGGTTTACTTATAGGTTCACACTCTCATAGGCTCACAAACTCACACACCTATCCAAATACAAGGCTCACAACCACTCACCTATATCCTCACACTCACAATTACCTATAGTCACATATAGGTTCTCATATACAACTCACACACATACTCAAAAGCTCACTAACACACACACTCCTACTCACACATAAAGGGCAGCCATATAGGCATGAATAGGGGCTGCAATGGCTTAGTTTAGGACTGATTTACCATGGACTGAATGAGGGATTGAGGGAACTGGAATGACTGTCCAAGGGGACTGTCACACAAGACAGTAACAGCAGCAACAAGGGGAACTGCTATGGGCCTGAATGTTGGACAGGTTATGAGATATTATGGGGACTTTTATGTGGCAATGGACTGCTGTCAATGGTGTGTAGGACAGGTTTTGTGAGACCAATTGTTGGCAGGTTGTAGGCCAATGTATAGGGACTGATTTGTGCAGGTTTTTGTGGAGCTGAAATGGACTGACTTGTAGAGGGGTTTGATGACAGGTTTAGAGTTGGTTTTAAGGGCTGTGTTCAGGTGGTATATAGGGGGAAAGGTTAAGGACTGAAAAGTGGGGTTTCAAGGCTGTTCTGAGGCTGAAACATTGGGATGTCATAGGCTGTTCTCAGGTTTTAGGGACTGGGTATATGGACAGGTTTGTTACTGCTACTGCTGTTACCAGCAGTTCCTCCTCTATATCATCCCCATTCACTCCCACATCTCTCCACAACACAAACACACACACCTATGATGCATCCATAAATATGTGTACAAACCAGCCATTATATACATATGTATATATATAGAGATCAACAAAACATCAACAAAACTGAAAAGAACTGAACTCAAATTTCCAGTTTCATACACTACCCTAAAATGAGATCAACACAACCATACATTTCTAAAATTGACACACAGTTTTTACAAAACATCAAACTCAGTTTTAACAGTTTAAAACTAAAACCCAGGCTGGTATATTGGATCAAAACAGTGAATAAACAACAACTCTGAAATCAAAACTTCACTAAAGCAGTCCCAATGAAATATTCACAGATTTTCATCAAACCTCTACCAAAACTTCCCAACTTCAACATATCATTATACAAGACATAGGTGAATGAGTTAGGGGTTTAAAACCATACCACAACATTGATTAAAATGATCTACATGAGTGCAAAAGTTTAATTTCACAAAAAGTCTGAAACTGGAAATTATAGCAGTTAAGATACTGTTTCAGAAAAAAATAGGAAGTAATAATCCAAATCGATTTTAAATACATAACAGTGGTTGGTAATGAACTAACATCATGTGCACGTGTCATAGCATGTGTTTGTGTCCCAGCAATAGGACACAAACGTGTCCAACAGAAGAAAACACAAAAACAGTGCACTGATACACTGTGCAAAACACACAGGCTCGTGCACGTGTGCACGAGTGTCGTGCACACGACACGACGCAAAAGAGGACTCGTGGTCACCAAGGTAGGTTCGCCTAGAGTGTGGCCTCGTGTCCAAGTGTCTGCATCAAGTCAAAACGTGTCGTGTCCGAAGATAAGAAGCCGTGTCAGTGGCAACAAAAGACAGTGTACAGACCCAGTGCATTCCCCTTGCGCGTGGAATTCCTCCCAAACCCGACCACGAACTGACACCAAATTTGGGGAGAGGGGAGACAGACAGTGCCCCAACAATCTCCCAAAATTTCGTGTCACGAAGATTCGTGTCGTGTCCGAAATTAACCCCGTGATGCAGGGGATCACTGTAGCCCGCCGCGCGTGTGCGCGAGGGCGTGTGCACGAGTGTCGTGGAGACACGACACAAGCAAGATACCACCTCAGAGCTACATAAATGGCTAAGCGACATCAAAACACGAATTTACATTCAAATAGAAATCGAAAACAGCAAAGAAAGTCTCTCAGAGACATTTCATCAAACACATTCCACAGGTCACTGATACGTGTCCTGTTTGGACACGAAAGGACACGAAAACCTAAGGTTTCCTATTCCTATAGTTAGGTTAGGTCTAGGGCTCCCTATTCATGCATTTAAACCAGAGTTTCATGGTAGGAATGGTAAGTTACCTCAATGTATCAAATCCTTCCAAAAAGCTCAAAGTGTGGGGTTCTCCTCAATGGTGAAACTCCTCCAAATCTTTCTAAATCTGAGAATACTCATAGCCAACAGAAAGTAGGAAGAATTTAGAACCCAATGCAATTTGTTTGGGTCAAAAAGGAATAAAAATGGATTTATGATGAATTTCTAAAGATGGGAGCTCACCTCTTTCTTCTCTTGCAATAAATCCCAATGGAGGCTAGCCCTAAATTCTAGGAGGGGATTAAATAGGGGGAAAATCCCTAGGTTCAGCTAGGGATGGCTGACCACTTGGCCTTGGGTTAGGGTTGAGCTAGGTTTGAGTCTAATCTAGCTAAGTCACAATAATGACTTGTGAAATCACAAGCCATTCACCAAATCAAATGATTTCTAAAATTCTAATTCTAGTTCTAAGAATCACTAACCACTAACTTGAGTCACACTAGGTTAGACTAGGGTCACTTGACCTAACCAAGCTCAACTAACTATGGTTAGTTCCTAGGTTAGTCTACAAGAGTCAAAACTGGCCAAAATCAAAACTAGTCCAAATAAATCCAAAATAAATCCTAAAAATTCCCATAAATTCTAAATAAATTATAATAATCCAAATAACCCTAAAAATGTCAAAATATCCTAATCATATGGCTAGGCTCTAAGGTTACACTAGTCAAACACCAAATCATAAGCCATAACTTAAAAATAGTTTTAAATGATTAAAAATCACCAAAATGATATTATCATTTAAATATCTTAATTAAATAAATTAAAATACAAAATTTCAAAATTACCCTTATTTTAGAAACTGGGTGTTACAGATCATCCACGATAATGGTCTGCAGTTTGCAAGCCACGCCTTCTATCGGTTCTGCGACAAGCATGGCATCCAGAATACTGCTTTAACACCATACAATCCGACAGCAAATGTGTTGGAAGAGGCATTCAAAAAACAATCATCAAACTTCTCAATAAGTTTGTATCTTCCAACAAACGCGACTGGAACGAGAAGCTTGGTGAATGCTTATGGGCATACCGTACTACAATCTGAACAGCCACTGGAAACACACCATTCTCCCTGGTATACGGGAGTGATTCAGTTCTCCCATTGGAGACTCAGATACCCTCACTCCGTGTCGTCCTTACTTACCAATTGACGACATATGATAACTACTGTCGTCGGCTGTAAGAGTTGAAGGCCTTAGATGAAAAGCGCCTCTTGGCTCAGCAACGAATCGAGCTATACCAAGCACGCATCTCTGGATCCTTCAACAAGAAGGTTCAAATCAGAATATTCCAAGTGGGAGATCTTGTTCTGGCAGTCCGAAGGCCGATGGTCATGACTCACAAAACTGCCGGCAAATTCCAGCCAAAATGGGAAGGGCTATTTTTCATCGATGCCGAATTCGCCAATGGAGCTTACCGCCTCACAAAACAAAATGGAGACCTGCTCATGTTGCCCATCAACGGCAAGTTCCTAGAGAAATACTATGTCTAAATGACAAATTCCAGATCATCGAGTTATGTACCCCTGGTACCGCTGAACTTACTCTTATAATTTTCCAGATCATCGAGTCATGCACCCCCTGGAGCCGCTGAACTCACTCTTACAATACTCCAGATTACCGAGTCATGTACCCGCTAGTACCACTGAACTCACTTTTACAATATTCCAAATCATCGAGTCTTGTACCCGCTGGTACCGCTGAACTCACCTTCACAAAATTCAGATTATCGAGTCATGTACCTGCTGGTACCGCTGAACTCACTTTTACAAAATTCAGATTGCTGAGTCATGTACCCTATTGTACCGCTGAACTCATATCCTCCTTCCACAAAAATTCTAAATTATGGAGTCATGTACCCGCTGGTACCTTTGAACTAACACTTTGATCCCAAAATTTATGGATTGTCGAGTTATGTACCCGCTGGTACCTCTGAACTTACATCCCGATCACTCTTTTGGGGAGAAAGTCATGTGTAACCATACCTTTGAACTTTCTTCCTGAAAGTGATCCTTCATCATGATCCACTACCCGCACTCCCAGTGCACAAAAAGGGTAACAGATCCACAAATTTCCAAAACGACCATGTCGATGTTACCTCTGAGTCGTCTCAATTCCGCCAAAAATAATCACCCCTCTACATAGAAATTCCATGTCCTCATTACCTCTGAGTTATTCTCTGTACCCCCCTTCATTTAACCCACTCCTGCCATGTCCTCATTACCTTTGAGTGGGAAGGCTCCGTCGAAGAAACCCTCATGCTTGCCATGTCCTCATTACCTCAGAGTAAGTATGTTGATCCCTTTCGACTTATTATCTGTACCCACAACCGGAGTACACCAAGGATAGTAAGTCCACAAATATCCTTCGTTGAGTCCACTCCTTCCATGTCCTCATCACCTCTGAGTAGGAAGATTCTGCGATAAGAAAACCCTCATGCTTGCCATGTCCTCATTACCTCTGAGTAAGCATGTTGGTTTCCTTTTTCATCCTATTATCCGTATCCTAACCCAGGGTACGCCAAGGATAATAGGCCCACAAAATGTCCTATGCTGAAGTTCTCAGCACAGGCCCACCATTCCTCATCATGCCCCGGGAGCCCAGCTGCTCCATGGCATTCTTTCTCCCGATACCTGGAACGTCCACGACCACATTTTTGCGGAACCGTTCTGGGTATCCCCAAATCAAACTTGTTACCCGTACCTAAAACCAAGGTATGCCAAGGGTAACAGGTCCACAAACAAGTCCCCCATGCGGGGCAAACACCACCACAATACCACAAGCACAACAAGCAATACAAATGAAGGGTAGAATGGAAAGTACTCTTTATTTGAAGGATGAAAAATAAATTACATGTTTTGGGACCACGTCCCTCTCAAAAAGAAAAGAAAAGAAAAAAAGAAGGAAAAGCCGACTATAGTTCGGCATTACACAACTCCAAGAGGCAGTTTCTCACCAAGGCAGTCCCTCGCTCAAGCCTTTGTTTAGCTCGGTGCTCGGCCTTCTGGGACAACTGCTCTGCATCATTAAAATATATATGCCTGCCAGTCGTTCTTCATCTTCTTCAGGGCAAGTTCTAGATTGGCAGAAGCCCTACTAAATTTGTCAACCTCCTGAATGGCAATCCCTTTCTCAGTACGAGCAGCTTCGAGCTCGGACACCAAGAAAGCCAGCTTTCTCTGGAGCTCGAGGATCTACTCCCGGGTGTCAGCTACCCCACGGGAGGCTGCCGCTTCCCGAGCTGCACAATCTTCAGTCCGACGGCTCCATTGATCGTACAACTGAGTCAGATCCCGGCGGTCCTTCAATATAGTTGGCTTGATCGATTCCCGAGCAAGCCTCACCTTCTCCACCACGGTTATGAGGAAATTACGCTCTTGGTTTATTGCTGCGGGTAAATCAGCTTGCTGCAGCATGCAAAACTGGGCCACAAGACGATCAGCCTCTAACAGCTTAGGCTCCAGAAGCGCAGCCAGTCCCGCCCCACCGGGGAGTGTTCTAAGGATATTGATCTGGCCACCGGTGCATTGACGGGCCATAGCAAAGGGAGTCCTCCTTTCCACAGCTGCCTCAATCCCCCTCTTCAGGTGGCGATGGAAACTGTCGACCACATCCTGGGACACTTCATCCAAAACCTCTGTAGAGGACGGCGTCAAAGGGAGTGTGGCAGTACCGAAGGAGTAGCCTCAGAACTTGTCGTCCCCGCTACCGGGGAAACAAATTCTGTGTAGAAAGATGCATAAATAGCAGCTAGCTCCTCTTCCGCCGCCCGAAGAGCCTGGATGCTTGGTAGGGCGGAAAGGTTAACCCCCGAAACTATATTCACAGAGGAGGGCGCAGGAAGCATCGTCCCTTGCCCCAGCTGTACCACCACTTGGGCTTCCGAACTCGACCTGGCTGGAGGCCCCTCAATATCGGTTAGAAAAGAAGGAGGCACACGTGCTTCCATCAGATCCCCTGGCAGAGTTCGCCCCGACAATAAAGGGGTGGGACCTGTACGTCCGAAGCAACCATTAATCCCATAATTTGAAGGACAAGAGGATAGAGCAAATAGGCCTCCCCACAAGTTAAGATTTGGTTTATCTTACCAGGAGAAGAGCATGGAGGTTGCAGTTCGTTCGCAGCTGGCATAATCTCTCCATCCACGGATCTCAAGTTAAATTCAACCGATTTCTCTACCCCAGCCACCCCTGAAAGGCCTGCCAGGTCAGTGTCATCTTGCTAAAATTCGACTGTCTCAGGGACAGGTGCAGTAGAGCCCCCGTCCCCATGGGTTGAGGTCTCAGCAAGGTGAGACTCCCCGGCTGCCTTCGGAAGAACCCCAGCAAAAATGATGGCAGTGCACATATCATTGACCAAAGTAGACAAGGCCAGATCAACCTCGACAGTCGAGTCCCGAGAAGCAGACTCCTCTGATGCCTACAAAGAGCAAAAGAAAAAAATGATTAGTCACTAACTTAGAAAAAATAAGGGGAATATAGTTGAAATTCCAACCACCTCATAAACAGCGTCAACGTCATCAACGAACAGCCTACGACGTCTTACCGCAGCCCACTTTGTAGAGTAGGTCCTGCCATCGTCAGTGGACATACGTCTGCCTCATTTGTGTGAGGCACTAGGCATAACAGGTGGTTGATCCTCCACCTCTTCGTTCGGCACAGTAGATGGCTGGTCCCCCCCTCCTCGTCTGAAGAATACGACGAGTCATCGGCGCCCTGCTCATTATCCTTTTCGTCTGCCGCAGTGGACTCCGAGTCCGGCACAGAAACCATATTCGTCGCTCTCTTCCTCTTCTTAGACCCCTCGGGCTTCTCGGCCAAGCCAGTGCCAGCAATGAAGCTGGTGCTCATGTCGAAGTTAACAGAAAGGTTGCTCGCCGTAACATGATAAAGGGCTGCCATGTACAAAATCTCCCCTAACGACTTAGCGTCAGGGACCGAGTAGCTAGCCCGGGTGTGGACCGTATTATAATAATGCCAAGCCCTGATACCATCGAGAACATTGCCCTCAAAGCCCAGGCAAGAACTGGGGCAGTCGAGGAACAGCTGGCTGTACCCAAATTGATAAGAAAATCGGCTGGGCAAATATGACTCCAGGTATACGTTATTTCGGTAACGATATACTAGGTGCGCGGGACGAATGTTATGCAGCCAAAGCAGCATCTTCTCAGATAAGAGGTGGGGAGGTTCAAGGCCATCAACGTGTACCCCCTCACTTCTCTAGGGGTAAATTGAGGAAGAGACACAAAGAAGTCGGGCCCGTCAACCCTCGCCAACGCCCTTCGACAGGCTGGCATGGTGTCGTACTCCCAAGACTGATGACGTATCGAAAAAGAAAGGCGTCATTAGTAGTAACACATCCTCTGTTCCGGGTCTCATCAACGTCCGGTAGTGCATCAATAACCACCCCATAAGATAATGGTATGGTAGTTCTATCCGCTCAAAATCCAGCATCGTCTCGCGAGCAATAACTTTAGACAAAAATGTACAGAGGCCATGGTGTATGCTACATACCATGGCCGGTAGAAGGGCCAGTCTAACTTTGAAGACCAGCTTCACAGCCAGAAGAATGAAGTGGCGGCTGATCCTTTCAGTAGAACCTGACCCTCCTGAGACTACGCAATTTCGTAGCCACACCATCAAGAACCCGGCCAAGAGTGCCTTCTCAGACAACTGTCGGGTACAGTGGTGAAAATAACTGAAGGAGTCAGTGCGACTCCCAAACCTGTCACGGGTGGACCTCGACCTTTTGGCCTTCGACATCAGGTCCTTTACCTCCTCCTGGGTTTGAGGACCTCGAGACGAAACCCGGCCAGAAGGACGTAATTTGAAAAGATACGTGACCCACGCCGTGGTATGGTGGGCGTTCCCTTCTGAGTTATTTTCCTTCTTGATAGCAGTCTGGTGACAGATGCTATGGTGGCACAGCAATTCCCGGTACACAGCGACGAAGCCTGGGAATCGTCGATCCAAATCATCAAATTCCTCGTTCGTTGGAGTATATACTTCAAAGGCCTCACCCCCACGGCAGCTTAGAAACGGCATGCATTTCATGGAGAGCAAGGCCCAATTCTCCTCCGGGCGCGAAGAAAGTCCCCGTACGCCGGTTATACATCTCCCAAAGGACCATGAACAAAGGCTTGTTAATGGGCAACCCGTAACAAGTGCCCCGGATGGCGTAGTAAAGATCAATCTCCCGAATGAATTCTTCGTGGTTCCTCAGGATCTATAAGGATAGATTGGCCCATGTGGAAATGGGGTTTATCCAATTCAGCAGCGACAACCTGCCCACGGGATAAGACCCCTTGCGAGCGAGTTGATTCAGGAAGGTATCAGCTCGAGTAAAAGTGAAGTTGGGACCAGGCACATTTATAAAAGTACCAGGAATCAGCCCCACCACACTCCGACTGACTGACTCCCTGCTCGCACATGTTGACTTAACACTCATATTATAGTGGATGTTGCCCACGATCATCCCTGATTGGGTGGAAGTTAGAGAGCCCACCATTTTTCTGTCCATCGGTACCATATTAAACCACAAGAGGGGAAAATGCCGCTCCATCTGGGGAATATGGATCTCCACCCCATCCACAGTAAAATCCCAGCTCTCAGAAATGTCTAGCACACGGAAGGTCTTTATGAAAAGAGCGTCCCCAAAGAGAAAAGCTGGTTTCAGATATTCTCCGTCCAGTCTCCCCGAATTCATCATAGTACAAAGGAAGTGGAAAGGCTGGTTGTTGATGGCAGCCACCCTCTCCAAATATTTATTAGCGGGAAGCTGATCCGTTATATGTCGAATTAAGCCATCGAGCCATACGCCCACGACAAATTGAGCGGAACCCACAAGAAGCTCTCCTGCCGGGTTGGTTGGGAGGTTCACTAGAAAAGGACAAAAAGAAACATGATTAAAAGATGGTTAAAATGAAACCACTTAAATAAATTCAAAAAAAGTTCCTACGAGCCTATGCGGCTCGAATCAACGAAGCCTTATGCGGCTCAATTTCAGCTGGGCTTCAGGCAGCACGGCTTCAATAGAGCCTATGCGGTTCGGGTCAACACAGCCTTATGCGGCCCAATTCATTTGGGAGTTCCATGTGACACTAGTTCGATAGATTATGCGGTTCGGTTGAACTTATGCGGTTCTATCTAGCAGAAGAGCTTCTGCGACACGACTTAGCAATATGCGGTTCAGTTTGTCAGAAACATATGCGGCTCCGTTCAAAGGAGACTTTATGCGGTTCATATCCAGAAGTAATCCTGCGACTCAAATCTTTCTCATGCGGTTCAAACATAGGGCATCTCCTATGCGGCTCGGATGAGAGAGGGTCATGCGGCCCATACAACATATGTGGGTCCATCATGATCGAACTTGGACGGTTCAAACGAAGGCTTGTGCATAAATCATGCAACAGAGCCATGGGTTCTTAGAGCTCAAAGAATTCAAAAGCAATCCTTAACCTTGAAAGCAGGGTAGACATCGGGGTACACTTCGGGCACGACGACCGATGAGGAAGCCGCCTTCTTGCCTTTCGCAGCAACATAGGCGACCTTTGAAGATTTGGGGGCCATTTCCGACGGTCGGAGAAAGGAGATAAGGAAGGAAAGGTAAGACAGCAATAGTTGGGGACGAAAGAGAAGTAGAGAAATCCCCTCCGACTGAATTCATCCATATTTATAGACAAAACCAGGACGCATCGATCCTCGTACGGAACGAAAACCAACTCTTCGGTTATCGAGGCGAGCCGCCTAAAATGAAGGCCAAACTCCTGGAATCCCGCACCGAAAAGTGGCCTTTAAAGCTAACAGCAAATCGACAACATTTAATACAAAAGATTGCCATACGTGGCAAAGATGACATTGCAGAAAATCCCTGCGGCTGAGACATCTATGCGGCTAAGCCATCCATGCGGCCGAAACATCCATGCGGCCAGGACATCATATGCGGCCAGAAGAATTTATACACAGCCATGCTTCTTATTCAAAGTATTTCAATTTTGCAAATTAAAAACTTTGAAGGGGGTCTTGTAGAAGCATGGAAAAGAATAAAAAAAGATTCATGCGGCCAGGGAGTCCCATGCGGCTCAGAGAGTTCATGCGGCTCAGGGATCCATGCGGCTCAAACGTCTATGCGGCTCGATAAGATCCATGCAGCTCAGAAGAGAAGACACGTGGCTTGCAAGCAGTTCTTCCCTTCGTCCTATACTGCATTAATTGCCCTGACGGCTGACAGCCCTGACAAGGTGACAGTTCTGACACAAATATGTAATTAGACTCTGTCATAATGGCAGACTCCTAGGGAAACAAAAAATCTCTAACACAATCCCCCGAGATCCAGAAAATACTACGCGGCCTTGACACATGGACAGTCGTATACGGCTCGAGTGGAGACTCCCCATGCGGCTCAGATCGAAGTTGTCCTATGCGGCTTAGGCCTAAGATGTCTTATGCGGCTCAATCAGAGGCTCCCCTATGCGGCTCACGAAGACTATCTCCATGCGGCTTACGAAGAAGCTACCAATTATGCGACTGCATACGCTCATGTGGCTCAGATCATCACCATGAAGTTCAAATAATCAGGAGCCACTCTCCAATCAGCCTTGACACGTGGCCAACCTTATGTGGCTCAATCCTTATGTGGCTCAGATTTCCTCAGGGGCTCGCAGTTGAGCCACGTGGCAGGACACGTGTCATAAAGCCAATCAATCTCAATAACCCAGATTTACTGCAATCAAAGATTGGGTCAAATCCCAATAATCTGGGACACGTGGCGGAAGAATAAATTAAATTTATTCATTCAGATTTGCAGACATCAGCAAATCATCATGATGGAGATTTATTACAATCAGCATTAATTACTGATAGGATTTGGCACAATCTACATTAATGGCCCAGATTCATCATACTCAAAACTAATGGCCCAGATTGACCAATCAACAGGCCGCCGCCACTTTAAGAAGGGACAATCATTGCAAACCTAATGAGGACCCATTCCTATAAAAAGCAAGGTGTTATTCCCTTGCAGAAAGGACACACAGACACAGAGAGAGATATACAGAGAAGGAAAGGAGAGCATTTCCTCAACGCCAAGCAGTTCTTCCCCGGAGTCAAGGCTATATCCGATCATCCAAGGAGTAAGGCAGAGCTGCCGTCGCTTTCTCGAGCCTCTATCGTCACCTCCAGAATCTAAAATAAATAATTGTACTTAGATTGCTGTACCTAGGTTTTCGTTTCTAGGCTTTCTTTGTACAAGCGAGTTTGTATTGTGAAGTAAAAGTCCGATCCTCCGATAATTGTTCTGTTCTTTTATATTTTATGACAAACAGACACTAAAAAAAAGAATGAACAGTCACATCGGATAATGAACGAACAGTTTTAAATGAACGAACAGTTATAAATGAACGAAATTGGGCTTCTTTTGGAAAGTCGTATCAGTTCTCGAGATTGACAATCTAGTTGTTTTGTCTATAAATAGAATAAAAATTTCATAGATATCGTCACTTTCTTTCTTTTCTGCACATAATATCCTCCAAAGATTTGCTCATCCCGAAGCTTGAAGGAAAGACTGAGACACCACCTGCTGAACCCTCAATACCTCCTCAAAAAGAAAGGGGGGAAGGCTCAATTATTCCTGCAACAGGAGAGGATTTGATTTCCAAGCTAGTAGAGCCTGGGAAGATTGCTGAAGAAGAGGCATTGAGGAAGGCTGCCTGCAAGTTCTTTGTGAGTTCAGACAATGAGATGTTTGAACTGTTGGCGAATTATGTATTTAATCATGAAGGGTCAGGGCCTCCTCTCCATCCTTAATATTATGTAATTCTATTCTGCTTTTAAATAAAAATAAACTTTTATTTACATCACGTCTTTGAAAATAAAGTACATTTTGTCTTTATACATAATATTTTTGAGAAATTTGCCATTGATGGACATCATAGCAACTCTGGCATCCATATCTGTTAATTGATAGGTTCTATTAGAAAAGACTTTATTTATCAAATATGGTCATTCCCATTTTGCTTCGAACTTACCTTTGCTCATATGTGTCATAGTCATAGGACGTCTGACTATAAGAACCAACTCGCCTTCTTGAAATGTTCCCACTCTAACTTTGCGATTGAAAGCTTTTGAAATCTGAGCCTGATAAAGCTCGATATATTGTTGAGCTAATAACCTTTTCTCATCGAGTGCTTCCAATTCCTGAAGCCGAAGACGATCATTATTATCTGTCGTAAGCTCATTAGCAATGGCGATTCTCAATGATAGAATTTGAATTTCCAAAGGTAAAACAGCTTCACATCCATATACCAGAGAAAAAGGTGTGCAACCTGTGGGGTTACGGACAGTAGTGCTATATGCCCATAGACATTCTCCAGGTTTATCACTCCAACTGTGTTTGTTAATAGAGACAAACTTTTTAAGGTGTTTGATAATGGTCTTGTTGAATGCTTCAGCTAACCCGTTAGCCACAGGATTATAGGCTGTAGAGGCTACATTATTGTAACACCCTGTTTCTGAAAATTGGGGATTTTTGAAAAATTTATTATTTTTATTATTTATTAGTGGTATTTTAGTCATGGTGTGATTTTCTGGTGATTTTAGTTAAGATAAACCATTTCTAAAGTCATGCTAAGTCATGACTTATGACTTTGTGACCTTGTTAGTAAACCTTAGTGTAAACCCTAGTTTTCTCTAACCTAGAAGTTGCCATGACCATGAGAACTTAGCCATAGGCTTAGAACCTCAAATTAGTGATTTTTAGCCTAAAGGGTATTTTGGTAATTTTCTAGGATTTATTTGGAATTAATTGTAATTATGTGATTTTAATATTATTTAATTATTGTTAAGTGTCATGAGAGCCCCTAACCTAGTTTAGCCCTAATCTAGAGGTTAGCCACTAACCTAGAGGCTTGAGGATAGATATTTTGCATTGGTTAAAGTAGGATAAATATCATGATATTTACTTTAAGGATATTTTCCTTAAAAACCTCAAAATATCTAAACCCTTTACACCAAAGTCCTTCCCTTAGCTTGTAAGCAACCCAAGGACAACCCTCCCCCTACCCCATGGCAGCCAAGAAACCCCCCCTTGGCAGCCCACAATTCTATAAAACCCATTGTATTAATTCATGAATAATTTACATGAATTTAATTCATAGAAAATCCCATTTTCTTCAAACACCCATAACTTGATCATTTGTGATCCAAATTGACTCTAGTCTTTTGCATTGGAACTCTACAACATCTAGGGAGCTAAGGGAAGCAAGAAATCTAGAATTTGGGAGCTTGGGCATCGTCGAGTTCGAGATCACAACACCCTCTTTTCATTAATTTTCTTTGGAATTTCACCAATAGGTAAATATGTCCAAACCTAGTCTAATTCCTGTTTTTATTTAATAAATGCATTCATATAAGGTTAACCATACTGTGGGTAAAGTTTGGTGGGATTTTGGTGTGTTTTGGTGTCCGTATCGGACACGTATCCTAGACTAGGAAATTGTGTTTGATTAAATGTCTCAATGGATTCAAATATTGTGTTTTGCAAAACTTTTTACACAAACACCTAGCCCTGGACTTGCTAACCCTAACCCCACTTGACTGAGCATGCATCGTGTCCCTTTTCGTGTCCAAATCGGACACGAACTCGAGTATTGACAGTGCACAGACACACTGTTCATCCCCTGCTCACTGACACTTCATACTCACTGTAGACACGACGTGGACACGTGAAAATTGGTGTGGACACGGGGGCAGTGTCTGCGCACACTCCCCCAAGGTTTCACGACACTTTGTGTCGTGTGGAGGACACACGGACACGTGCACTGGTCGTGCACTGACAATACACGCACGCACAGTGTCAACTTCGCGCGTCTCGTGTCGCACGGACACGACACAATGACACCTCGTGTTTGCACGAGAGTGTAGCCCATCATGTGGGCTACACGTGGACACGAGCACGAGATTCTACGTGGCTCGTGTCGTGTGCACGAGACACGTGCATCTCTGCACGACGCGGCGCAGAACAGTGCGTATCAGTCGTGTTTTCACGACTGATACGGCCTTCGTATCGTGTCCAGAGGACACGTGGACACGATACAGGCTACCTAAACCCTAGACCAACCCTAGGCGAACCTACCCACACGTGCACGAGATTTCTAGACACGTGTGTCGTGTCCTAGAGCGAAGTGCACGCGTGCACGACGCTGTGCGTGTATACGCGTATCAGTGTTTACCCGAGTCGTGTTTTCTCGTGTTTGGACACGTGAAAATGTGTCGTGGTGTCGTGTCAGTGTCCTAGGACACTAGAGTATCTATGGGGGGTTAGTTACCAACCGTTAGTATCGAGTCTTAGCTCGATTGGGTTCGTGTAAATCGAATTATCCCCATTTCCAGTAAACTGTGCACTGTCACAGTTTTGAGATTAAATCTCAGTTTTGAAAATCGAATTTTGATTCGATTTTATTAATGATTTATGTATTAGACTAGTGTATTTTAGTGAGTATATGTGTAGTATACATATATTGACAGTGGGTCGAATTTGAGGGGATTTGGATGTGTGTGTATAGTTATGTATATATACATATCTATGTATATATGTTATGTGTGGTGTGTGGGGTGTTTCTTGTCTCAGGAAACCTGAGATACCCCCCCTTGTCTACTGTTCCTCTCTCTCTCCCTCACTGTCCCACTCTCTCTCATTCTCTCTCTCTCCCTTTGTCTCTCTCTCTCTATGTCTCTACATATATTTGTAATATATGTATAGTTATATATATATATATATATATGTATTGTATATATTATATACATGATATATGTGTATATTTATTTAGGTCTCTTAATGTATATTTAGTGTATTATATACATAGGGGTTGTATGTATATGATAATCATATATGGGTAAATGGGTGGCTAGTATCTAATTATATATATAGATATAGTGATATATATATAGTATAACCTTTAGTTATAGGTTTATATTAAAACCTAGACTATGGCCTATGGCCAGGGTTATTGGCCTATGGTTGGGGTTAACCCTAAAGGCCAAAACCCTACTAGAAACCCTTGTTGACTAAAGGTTGACCAAAGTCAACCTTAGGTCAAGAGTGACCTAGTTAACCTAGAAATGACTAGGATTGACCTACAATGACTAGTTTAACTAGTTGACTAAAACCCTAACTAGTTGACTAGTGTTGACCTAGCCTTGACTAGATAATTGACCATTGTTGACCAAAGTCAACTATGGGTCAACCATGACCAAATTGACCTAGAAATGGCTTGGATGAACATAGAAGGACTTATTGACTAAGATTTGACTAAACCCTAGGCTATTAACTAGTTGGTTTAGGTTTGACCTATATATAAGTATATTATTGTGACTTGGGTTTTGTGAAAGACCTATGTAGATAAGATATGTATGGGGTTAAGTTAGATACTTAGAGTTGAGTCATGACTTGAGATTGGAATATGGGATTAGCTTGAATATAGGATTAAGGTTGGTATTATATATATATGTATTTATATGTGGTATACTTGTATAGGTATTGGTTATATCTTAACCTTGTGGTGTAGTACCTTAGATAGTCTAGATTGACCTAGCTTGACCATATTGACTAGTATTTGACTAGTCTGACCATTGACTGACTAAACCCTAGATAACTTAACTAGTTTAACCCTATTTGACCTTGTTTGACTTTAATTGACTTAGTTTGATTTCCTGTAACCTAGTATGACTTCCTGTGACCTAGTTTGACTATTAGAGTTTACCAAGAGTTGACTTTTGACCAGATTGACCTAGAATCATGTAGTATGCATTGTATACTTTATTTTTACCATTGTGGATACATTGTGACTTGTATTGCTCTGATTAGGAGCCAGACACCTCTCCTCAGACAGTATATCCTCTTCAGACATTCAGTTATCAGGCGAGTACATTCTCTGACCGTTTCATACTTGTTCAGGCTTTACTTCTCGCTCTAGATTACTTTACTTGTTGCTGTCACATTGGTAACACGGATTGGTACTATATGGATCTTTACATGAGATGTTATCCCCCTCGGGAGCATCGGGTACTTCATGTTATGTGTGTTTCACTATCATCATGTATACCCATGCTTTCATTATTCATGTACACTCATGTGATCATGTACTCTCATGTTTACTGAGCTCTCATGTATACTATCATGTGCACCCTTTCATGGGCCCCATGTGATATCATGTACAATAACGTAACTTGTATAGATCCTTGTGTATTGATTGGGGAAACGGAAGAGTAGAAGTGGTCATGTGAATAATTCCAAAGTAGTGTAATCATGTACAACTCCGTAGTGTAATCATGTATAAGTCCAGCCATTCACATGCCTATCTTATGCTCTACATCACTAGTCACTTACAGTTCTCTATATACAGTAGATATTTCATTACAGCTATCTCTTTTACAGCGTATATTTCCTTTCAGCAGTTCATGTATCTTACTCTATTGCCTGTATCGTATTTCCTAACCTGATATGCACTGCGTGAGATGTATTGTGCTCGTTCCCGTCCTGATTGGACCTGTTGAAAATATTACAGAGGATGAGGATGAGGCCCTGGTGTCTACCTATTATGGAGCAGGACTAGATGATACTTATGTTGTGGACCCTCAGCAGGATCCACCTACAGCTGAGGAGGATGTTCCAGTAGTCTAGACCAGTTTAGTCTAGGCAGTCTTTCTATATTTACATTTTGTCTCACATTCTGTGTTGTATTTTGAGATGTGGAGTATAGACTCTTAGACTTTTTGATTATGAGTTGTCAGTTCTGGATATTGTGTTGTACTAGACACTTAGACTTATTCATCTATGATACTGTTATCTTGAGTTACTATCTATCTATCTATCTGTCTGTCTTTCGTTCTTCTACCCTAGATGTGATTGAGATGTATATTATTATGTCACCTCCGTTCGGAGAGTATAAACTGTACAGGTACTTGATATTGATAGATGATTGACCTAGGACAGCGTTCTACCGCCGACACTGCGGCGTAGGCTGGGCGTTGTTACGTTCTCGTACCCTGACAGTGGGTGCGGGTCGTGACACGTTTTTAGTGGTGGCCCATGCAGGTCGAGTTTATGTAGTGATATTCGAACTAGAGTATCACTACAGCCTGCGATAGGATTAGAGGAATAGGCTTAGAGAGAGTGGATACTCAATCACTGCTAGGATACTTTGAGAGATTCCTGGGATGACCCTTGAGAATCTCATTTGAAATTACGATTTAAATTCCTTTTCCCTTGATTGAATTTGGTTTTGGAGGATTCACCGTAGAACTTTGAATCCTGGTATTAGTTGATGATTTTGAAATTTTTGTAGTTGTTGATTTTAACTTCTTAGTGTTAGATTAATATCTTTTATTTTTAGGGTACTCAATCACAATTATGAGAAAACTCTTATTTGTTTCTTGCCATCTAATCCTCTTGCTAATTGCCTTTCATTAAAATGAACTGTCCTCTCTATTTTGCACCTTGCTTAAACTCTTTCTACCAAACTATGTGACTGTAACCCAAACCTGACTTACTCGACTTTTCCTCAAATAAAGACTCATTGAGACCTTCTAACCTTGACCTTGATTGGTCGAACCCTAACTATATTCATCTAGTAGCCTATAAATCCCTAGGACTGTGTTCCTAAATTATTTACTGGACTCCTGATTTATTTTATTCCATGAGTTAAATTGATCTTCTTCAATTTTGCATCAATTTGTCACGTCTCGAACTCCCACTTTCTATTCTAGATCATTGGACGTCCTTTACCATGACTTAGATATTCAGAGTATAATACTAGCTGTTACCTCCCAACAAACTTCACATGTAAGACCTAGACTAGCCTACCTTCATGTAGGTATTCCATGTCCCACTAAAACCCATCTCCTTGTACTCTATTTTCTTGATATGATTTTCTGGTCAAGTGGCTAAACTATAACCTCTACTATGATACTAAATTCATTTTATATTTCAATTAGAGATCCACCTTGGCTCAATTCTTTCGACCTGGCATGTGATGGTGTTATGCTTAAATCCTTAAATACTTAACCTTGTACCTTACCTTGAAAGCTTGACCCGATTGGTTAAGGATTTTGGACTATGTATCTTCTTTCATCATTTCCACCCTTACTTATATCTTCTGCTATAAATTTATCCTTAAGTTTTACAAGCTTATCCTTTCGAGCTTGATCATGATATATTTTATTGGGTGTACACCCACTAACATATTATCTAATCAGAACCGGCGCATGATGGTCTGATCAACCTATTGCGTTTTGGTTCGCTTCTTCATATATTAATCTACGCAGATGGAGACATAATTAAACTTGCCCTAGAATCTTATCCGCAACAGCCTTGACAATTCTTCTTGGAATTATTTCATCGCCTATGAACCTCGTATTCGTATCCAGTTGAATTAACTTTAATCATGACCTGGATCTTCATCATTGGATGCTCGTGCTCGTACTCGATTTCATTGATTTTCTATCTTGCCCAAGTCTCGATTTATCCTGAAATTGATCAACTTAGATCGTGTCAAAACTAAAATCTATTTGTGATTGTTGTACCTAAATTTTCAATTTTTTTTATGGAATGGTAACTTTAATGATTTCTTACTTGTTGATAACCAATTTTCATATAGGATGGTAGACGGCCTATAGCCTTGATGATTGTTGTTCCCTTACCATCCCAATTAGGACACCTTAGATTGCTTGTACGTTTTGATACCATAGGACAGTATTGATCTAGAATGACTAGTGCACCTAGATGAGACCACAGACTGTCCATTTAACCTGTCCCCCTCGTACCACTATTCATCATGATTTTGGTTCAATTTAGGCCATAGACCTTCCCCACTCTAAATTATGATCACCGTAGACACGTTACCGTGACTTTTAAATTTGGAGCACAAGACTAGTTGTTTTCTCAAAACTGACTTCACATACGTAACCTAGACATGACATACTACACCCATGACCTTAGTGTCCCACTCAGGCATACCATTGTGTGCTTCATTTTCTTAGTACGATTTTTCTGACCCAAGACTTCATCCTAATTTACCCCATGGAGTTACTTTTGGCTTCGATTTGAATTCAGGACACCTTATGACCTGAAACTGCCAGCCAATTTTTGGGACATGACCCAGTATAGGTCTACTACCCATATTTTGCTTGTTGACCTTGTATGTTGCCTAGGTAGTGGCTTCGTCCTTGATTATTGGAGGTTTGACCTAGAAGGAGTACGACCATCTAAATTTCGAGGACGAAATTCTTCTAAGGTGGGTAGACTTGTAACACCCTGTTTCTGAAAATTAGGGATTTTTGAAAATTTTATTATTTTTATTATTTATTAGTGGTATTTTAGTCATGGTGTGATTTTCTGGTGATTTTAGTTAAGATAAACCATTTCTAAAGTCATGCTAAGTCATGACTTATGACTTTGTGACCTTGTTAGTAAACCTTAGTGTAAACCCTAGTTTTCTCTAACCTAGAAGTTGCCATGACCATGAGAACTTAGCCATAGGCTTAGAACCTCAAATTAGTGATTTTTAGCCTAAAGGGTATTTTGGTAATTTTCTAGGATTTATTTGGAATTAATTGTAATTATGTGATTTTAATATTATTTAATTATTGTTAAGTGTCATGAGAGCCCCTAACCTAGTTTAGCCCTAATCTAGAGGTTAGCCACTAACCTAGAGGCTTGAGGATAGATATTTTGCATTGGTTAAAGTAGGATAAATATCATGATATTTACTTTAAGGATATTTTCCTTAAAAACCTCAAAATATCTAAACCCTTTACACCAAAGTCCTTCCCTTAGCTTGTAAGCAACCCAAGGACAACCCCCCCTACCCCATGGCAGCCAAGAAACCCCCCTTGGCAGCCCACAATTCTATAAAACCCATTGTAGTAATTCATGAATAATTTACATGAATTTAATTCATAGAAAATCCCATTTTCTTCAAACACCCATAACTTGATCATTTGTGATCCAAATTGACTCTAGTCTTTTGCATTGGAACCCTACAACATCTAGGGAGCTAAGGGAAGCAAGAAATCTAGAATTTGGGAGCTTGGGCATCGTCGAGTTCGAGATCACAACACCCTCTTTTTATTGATTTTCTTTGGAATTTCACCAATAGGTAAATATGTCCAAACCTAGTCTAATTCCTGTTTTTATTTCATAAATGCATTCATATAAGGTTAACCATACTGTGGGTAAAGTTTGGTGGGATTTTGGTGTGTTTTGGTGTCCGTATCGGACACGTATCCTAGACTAGGAAATTGTGTTTGATTAAATGTCTCAATGGATTCAAATATTGTGTTTGCAAAACTTTTTACACAAACACCTAGCCCTGGACTTGCTAACCCTAACCCCACTTGACTGAGCACGCATCGTGTCCCTTTTCGTGTCCAAATCGGACACGAACTCGAGTATTGACAGTGCACAGACACACTGTTCATCCCCTGCTCACTGACACTTCATACTCACTGTAGACACGACGTGGACACGTGAAAATTGGTGTGGACACGGGGGCAGTGTCTGCGCACACTCCCCCAAGGTTTCACGATACTTTGTGTCGTGTGGAGGACACACGGACACGTGCACTGGTCGTGCACTGACAATACACGCACGCACAGTGTCAACTTCGCGCGTCTCGTGTCGCACGGACACGACACAATGACACCTCGTGTTTGCACGAGAGTGTAGCCCATCATGTGGGCTACATGGACACGAGCACGAGATTCCATGTGGCTCGTGTCGTGTGCACGAGACACGTGCATCTCTGCACGACGCGGCGCAGAACAGTGCGTATCAGTCGTGTTTTCACGACTGATACGGCCTTCGTATCGTGTCCAGAGGACACGTGGACACGATACAGGCTACCTAAACCCTAGACCAACCCTAGGCGAACCTACCCACACGGCACGAGACTTCTAGACACGTGTGCCGTGTCCTAGAGCGAAGTGCACGCGTGCACGACGCTGTGCGTGTATACGCGTATCAGTGTTTACCCGAGTCGTGTTTTCTCGTATTTGGACACGTGAAAACGTGTCATGGTGTCGTGTCAGTGTCCCAGGACACTAGAGTATCTATGGGGGGTTAGTTACCAACCGTTAGTATCGAGTCTTAGCTCGATTGGGTTCGTGTAAATCGAATTATCCCCATTTCCAGTAAACTGTGCACTGTCACAGTTTTGAGATTAAATCTCAGTTTTGAAAATCGAATTTTGATTCGATTTTATTAATGATTTATGTATTAGACTAGTGTATTTTAGTGAGTATATGTGTAGTATACATATATTTGACAGTGGGTCAAATTTGAGGGGATTTGGATGTGTGTGTATAGTTATGTATATATATACATATCTATGTATATATGTTATGTGTGGTGTGTGTGGGGTGTTTCCTGTCTCAGGAAACCTGAGATACCCCCCCTTGTCTACTGTTCCTCTCTCTCTCCCTCACTGTCCCACTCTCTCTCATTCTCTCTCTCTCCCTTTGTCTCTCTCTCTCTATGTCTCTACATATATTTGTAATATATGTATAGTTATATATATATATATATATATATATGTATTGTATATATATATACATGATATGTGTATATTTATTTAGGTCTCTTAATGTATATTTAGTGTATTATATACATAGGGGTTGTATGTATATGATAATCATATATGGGTATATGGGTGGCTAGTATCTAATTATATATATAGATATAGTGATATATATATATGTATAACCTTTAGTTATAGGTTTATATTAAAACCTAGACTATGGCCTATGGCCAGGGTTATTGGCCTATGGTTGGGGTTAACCCTAAAGGCCAAAACCCTACTAGAAACCCTTGTTGACTAAAGGTTGACCAAAGTCAACCTTAGGTCAAGAGTGACCTATTTAACCTAGAAATGACTAGGATTGACCTACAATGACTAGTTTAACTAGTTGACTAAAACCCTAACTAGTTGACTAGTGTTGACCTAGCCTTGACTAGATAATTGACCATTGTTGACCAAAGTCAACTATGGGTCAACCATGACCAAATTGACCTAGAAATGGCTTGGATGAACATAGAAGGACTTATTGACTAAGATTTGACTAAACCCTAGGCTATTAACTAGTTGGTTTAGGTTTGACCTATATATAAGTATATTATTGTGACTTGGGTTTTGTGAAAGACCTATGTAGATAAGATATGTATGGGGTTAAGTTAGATACTTAGAGTTGAGTCATGACTTGAGATTGGAATATGGGATTAGCTTGAATATAGGATTAAGGTTGGTATTATAATATGTATTTATATGTGGTATACTTGTATAGGTATTGGTTATATCTTAACCTTGTGGTGTAGTACCTTAGATAGTCTAGATTGACCTAGCTTGACCATATTGACTAGTATTTGACTAGTCTGACCATTGATTGACTAAACCCTAGATAACTTAACTAGTTTGACCCTATTTGACCTTGTTTGACTTTAATTGACTTAGTTTGATTTCCTGTAACCTAGTATGACTTCCTGTGACCTAGTTTGACTATTAGAGTTTACCAAGAGTTGACTTTTGACCAGATTGACCTAGAATCATGTAGTATGCATTGTATACTTTATTTTTACCATTGTGGATACATTGTGACTTGTATTGCTCTGATTAGGAGCCAGACACCTCTCCTCAGACAGTATATCCTCTTCAGACATTCAGTTATCAGGCGAGTACATTCTCTGACCGTTTCATACTTGTTCAGGCTTTACTTCTCGCTCTAGATTACTTTACTTGTTGCTGTCACGTTGGTAACACGGATTGGTACTATATGGATATTTACATGAGATGTTATCCCCCTCGGGAGCATCGGGTACTTCATGTTATGTGTGTTTCACTATCATCATGTACACCCATGCTTTCATTATTCATGTACACTCATGTGATCATGTACTCTCATGTTTACTGAGCTCTCATGTATACTATCATGTGTACCTTTTCATGGGCTCCATGTGATATCATGTACAATAACGTAACTTGTATAGATCCTTGTGTATTGATTGGGGAAACGGGAGAGTAGAAGTGGTCATGTGAATAATTCCAAAGTAGTGTAATCATGTACAACTCCGTAGTGTAATCATGTATAAGTCCAGCCATTCACATGCCTATCTTATGCTCTACATCACTAGTCACTTACAGTTCTCTATATACAGTAGATATTTTTTACAGCTATCTCTTTTATAGCGTATATTTCCTTTCAGCAGTTCATGTATCTTACTCTATTGCCTGTATCGTATTTCCTAACCTGATATGCACTGCGTGAGATGTATTGTGCTCGTTCCTGTCCTGATTGGGCCTGTTGAAAATATTACAGAGGATGAGGATGAGGCCCTGGTGTCTACCTATTATGGAGCAGGACTAGATGATACTTATGTTGTGGACCCTCAGCAGGATCCACCTACAGCTGAGGAGGATGTTCCAGTAGTCTAGACCAGTTTAGTCTAGGCAGTCTTTCTATATTTATATTTGTCTCACATTCTGTGTTGTATTTTTGAGATGTGGAGATGTATAGACTCTTAGACTTTTTGTATTATGAGTTGTCAGTTCTGGATATTGTGTTGTACTAGACACTTAGACTTATTCATCTATGATACTGTTCTCTTGAGTTACTATCTATCTATCTATCTGTCTGTCTTTCGTTCTTCTACCCTAGATGTGATTGAGATGTATATTGTTATGTCACCTCCGTTCGGAGAGTATAAGCTGTACAGGTACTTGATATTGATAGATGATTGACCTAGGACAGCGTTCTACCGCCGACACTGCGGCGTAGGCTGGGCGTTGTTACGTTCTCGTACCCTGACAGTGGGTGCGGGTCGTGACAATTATTGATTCTGTTGTCATCGCAGAACCTATTAAATTTCTGGCTGATGAATTGCGGCCCATTATCGTGAATGATTCGACGAGGGACACCAAATCTATATATCACATAATGTTTGATGAAGTTGATGACACGACTAGTTTTTACTTCAGCCAAAGGTATGGCTTCGGCCCACTTGAAAAAATAATCGGTTATAGCTAAGATGAACCGATGTCTTTTAGATGAAAAAGGATTGATAGGGCCAATTATATCCATGCCCCAAGCTTCAAAAGGCCACGAGGCTGCAGTTTGATGAAGAAATTTTGATAGTTGGTGAATAAAATTTGCATGAATTTGACACGCACGGCATTTCTTTGCATAATCAATAGCATCTAATACCATAGAGGGCCAGTAGTAGCCTATACGTCGGATAAGATCCTATAGTTTAGGACCAGGTTGATGTACTCGACAAACGCCATCATGAGTTTCACGTAATATCTGCTTTGCTTCATCACCAGCAAGATACCTCAAGAGTAATCCATCAAAAGTTCTTCGATAGAGAGTTTCAGTAGTATGATTATAATAGAATCGAAGCGATCGACGATGAATACTTGTAGCTTCCTTAGGATCTTCTGGCAATATGTCATGTACTACAAAATCATTGAAAGGTACTCTCCAATCCTCGCTAAGGATATTGACTTCAGTTTGGTTGCTGAATTCAATGTTGTGATTGTTTTCAACACAGAATAGTTCTCTATTAGAAATAACAACCATTTGTTGTCTTTTGATTTGCACTGCCAATACCGCGGCTAGGTTAGCTAAGGCATCGGCTTCTGTATTGCATGCGCGATGTACATATTCGATGAAGAACCCTTTGAACGAAGAAGCTATTTAGGTTACTGCTTCATGGTATGGTACCAAATCTTGATGTCGGACTTCATATATGCCTCTAACTTGATTAATAATCAGCTTAGAGTCACCATATACTTCGAGATATTCAATATTCAATTGTTTGGCTAATTGAAGTCCAATAACAAAGCATTGTATTCTGCCACATTGTTGGAGCATGATTCATCTAAGGAATAGGCCCTTTGAATAGTTAATCCATCAGGTGAAACAAGAACAATCCCTACTCCAGCAATAGAGTACCTCCAGGTCTAATTTTAGAAGCTCTATCAAAGAACAACCTCCAAGTAGGAAATTCTTCAGAGATCATATTTGATTCCAATATTTCGTCTGGAATCTCATCATAGAGTTTAGATGTCTCAGGGACAGGTTGAGCTGATAAGAAGTCAGCAGTGCTTGGCCTTTCACAGACTTTTGAGGAACATAAATCATATTATATTGTGCTAGCAATATGGCCCATGTGGCAAGCCTAGAATTGAGTGTGCTTGGCTTCTTCATTAAGACTCGAAGAGGATTGATCCGAGATATGACATGAATAGTTTGGCCTATGATGTAATGTCTTGTCTTCTGAACAGCAATAATTAAGGCTAAACATTCCTTCTCCACTGGACTACAACGATGTTCAGCTCCAATCATCATTCGGCTGCGATAGTAGATGGCTTGTTCATGACCTTCCTTGTTTTTCTGAGCTAGCAAAGCTCCCAATGAATGATCCATTGCTCAGACATACATTAAGAAGGGTATCCCTGAGATCGATAGTACAAGAACCGGCAGACTCATTAAATACTGCTTTATGTTATCAAATGCTCATTGACATTCTTTCGTCGTCCAAACGAAAGATACAGCTTTCTTCATTAATTGAGTAAATGGTCTGCAATGTTCAGATAAATTCGAAATGAACCACCTGATTTACGCAAGTCGACCTTGGAATCCTTGTAGCTCTTTTAGGTTGTATGGATGATGCATCTCTTGAATGGCTTTGATCTTCTCAGGATCAACGTGTATACCCTTAGCGGTAATGACGAAGCCGAGAAACTTACTACTAGAGATACCTAAGAAAGACTTGGTAGGGTTTATTTTGAGTTGATGCTGGCATATTTGATTGAAAATAGTTCTTAAACCTTGAATGTGATCTTCTTTGAGACAACTTTTGACAGCAATATCGTCAACATAGCATTCGACAGTCTTTCACAAATGATCTCGAAAAAGTGCTCATAGCCCGCTGGTAAGTTGCACCTGCGTTCCTACGACCAAACGGCATGACCGTTAACAGTACACACCCCGAGGAGTACGAAACGAAGTATATTTTTTATATTCAGGATCCATCCGAATTTAATTATATCCAGAAAATCCATCCATGAAAGAAATTCGTTCGAATCCACATGTATTGTCGATCATAACATCAGTAATTGGGAGAGGGAATTCGTCTTTAGGGCAAGCATCATTGAGATCCTGAAAGTCTATACAAATTTGAACTTTTGCGGTCTTCTTCAGGACAGGGACGATATTGCCACCCAGTCAGGATGTTGTTCTTCTCTGATAAAGCCACAAGCTATAAGCTTTTTGACTTCATCATCAATTGCATCCATCATTTCAGGTTTGAATCGCCGTTGTTTTGTTTGACATTCGGCAAGATGTTAAGCTTGTGAGTTGCAATTTGAGGATCTAATCCCGGCATATCTCCATAACTCCAGGCGAAGACGTGAATGTATTCACGAATAAGGTGAAGTAACTCTTGTTTATCATCTTCTGAGAGATTCTTATTTATAAAGATTGGTCGTGATACACCTTTCTCTCTAATATCGATTTGGACCAGTTGACCTTCAATAGGTGGTTCTCGTTGTTTAAAACGAAGTTCCCACTGATTGTCCATCTTTTGTACCCAAGCATCCATTTCAGTAGCTTCGTCAATGTCACTTTCGTCATCTTCTGAGAATTCGGCGGACACCATATTAGAAAATACTAACGTCTTATGAATATGATCGATGCTGGTATCAGAGTCCCATGAGATAGAATCAGAAGAGTTTGAACGTTCTTCTTCATCAGATTCAGAAGGTTCTGGAGTTGGAAGGGGTGACATATAACCTAGTCCTCGTTTCGTTTTACTGTGGTATTGTTGTGATTTTTCTTTTGGAACAGCAATACGAAGAGGAGTTCGCCTTCCTTTACCACTGTTGAGATATGTTCTGAAATCATAGCCCATTTTACGGATGATGGCTTTAGATTGTGGACTATAGCGTAGTAATTGTTGCCTTCCTGTATCATCTCTATTATCATTATGGAGCATGATTTTTTTCTTCCTCTTGTTGAAGAATATAGGCTTTTCATCTTTCTTTCGAGACGGTACTAAGAAGTATGACTCTTATATGAATCCAGTGATACCACATTTCGTCGAGATGATACGACTTCTATTGTAAGTGGCTTAAAGCTATCTAGCATATCCAGATAACACTGAGTATAGTAAAAGACATCAATATACTACAAAGGAGATGCTTTATTAATTTTTACACCATCATTTACAATAGGGACTTTAGCCTTAGCAGGCTGAGTCAGATTGGTAATAAGAGGGGGAGAAGAAGAACGAGAAGGAGGAGGGAGCTTCTTGTGACGAATATCGATTACAAGCAGCCCAGAAGAGGTGAGCTTCCTTTGTTCATGACTATCACCTTTAGGTCGCTTCTCATGGAAAGGTAGATAATAGTTAGTGGTTGGGAAGACTGAGGGCAGGAGGTACGTCCTTTGACTAGAATCACCAGAGTATCATTAGGTATACTCTTATGTTCTTCATATGTGTCCATTTCTAGTACCACCTTCATGAATTCCTCTTTGTACATACAAAAATTGTTGCAATATGCTTCAACTCCTTTGAAAGGATTCAAATCTACAACCTCTTTTTGGACTTCTCCATTACCATCCACATATTTGAAACATTGGTGGAGTGTAAAGGATACAATATTGTGTTTATGGAGGAATGGCCTTCCCAAAAAAGTATTATATGAGCCATGATTGTCAATAACATAGAAAGTACTTTTGTACGAAGATTGCCAATTTGAAGTTTTAGGCGTATCTTCCCCAAAGGTTCACTTCTTCCTTGATTGAATCCCAGGATTGTAGTAATAGTTGTAGAAAGATTATGTAATGGGATTTTCAAAGCGTCCAATAAGGACTTTGGCATGATGCTAAGTGCAGATCCGGGATCAATCAGAATACGGTCGACTTTTATGGTATCCATATATCCCGTGAAATAGAGAGGACGAACATGACGATTGTCTTCTAACAGCGTGTCATCTTGTGTAAAATTAATATTGGGCATTAATTCAAATACACTATGACAATGTGCACAGCTGACTGGCTCCTTTTTGGGCTTCTTGAGAAGAGTCAAACAAGTGTCAGCCTGCATCAAGGCTTTACTTAACGTCACACGAGTTTCTTTTGAGAGACGTAAAAGTTCAAAGATTGACAATCTTGCTGGAGTATTGGCCAATTGAGCCAATATTTCAAAATTGTAAGTCTTTTCAAGTCCAATAGATGATGACTTCTTCAATGCTTTCAAAGCGAACAGGTTGCTTTCCCTTATCTGCTGACGTTGGTTTAGGAGGAGATGGTTCAACCACTGGCAAGGATGTAGACGGTGTATCTTCAGCAGGAGAAGATGATGAAGGAAAAGCATCCGGGGATGGAGCAGGGTTCTCTTGATTTTCGGAATACTCCCGAAGATAGGGTTTCCCAGATCTAGTGCCCATTAGGATCTCTTCTTCTGTTAATGGTTCAAAGGATACCATATTACAGTTCTTGAATTTAGACTTGGAATGCTTCTTTGGTTTAGAAGAGGAAGGCGTTTCAAATTCTGCCACCAGATCTGGATGAATCCACATAATCTCTCCTCTGTCAGTTGACATCGGAACAAGGCCTTCATTTTGAGGAGGCAGAATATTCACAATTTCTAGAGTAGTCCTTGGAATGCGGACAGCACCATCTTGTATGAATTGTGGTAGAAAATCACCAAATTGGAGAAAAACCACATTAGCAGTCACCGTTTTCTCGTCCTGCTGTAGAGTAATTGCTCCAGAGTTAACCAACTCCTAGATTTTGCCCTTGAACACATAACATGCTCTGGTTGGATGTCCTATGAATCTGTGATAAACACAGTATTTAGGGTGATCAGTTTTACCAACTTCTTCTGGTCGCTTTGCCTCTGAAAGCTGAAGCTTATTGCTTTTCATCAAGCAATCGAAGATGCTTAAAGTATCATCTCATCGAACGAATACTCTTCTTTTGGACGAATTAACTTTTGCAATGGTGCTGATGGGGTGGATGCCGCTGAGTGACATTGACAGCCAAAGACTCTTTGCCTTTAAGATTGATGGCCAATGTTTCTTTATTCTTACGGTTATTCTGGCGATTACTACCCCCGGATGTAGAATGTTCATCTTGGTTAGGGTGAGTCATCTGGACTCCTAACTGCTTGAACTTTTCGGCACTTATTTCTGCCGCCTTTGCATTAACAATGAAAGAAGTCCAATCCTGGAATTGTGTAGATCACATCCACATACTGATAATAGACAACAAGTTTGATTTACAAGTGTCTATTGTTACAGCAGATGGAGTACCTAAAGGTATTTTGAGTGCCTTTAGGCAGAATCTTTCAATGAAACCCTCTGTGGATTCATTGTGCCTCTGTTTAATTTTAATGAGGGCAGATATTGTCATGTCGTTGACTCCCTCATAAAATTATTCCAAGAACTTTTGCTTGAAACCGACAAAATAAGTGATACAGCCATCCGGTAAGCTGCAATACCAGTCGTATGCTGCACCGGCTAAACAACCGACGAATACTCGGGTAAGGAGAGCATCATTTGGCTGTAATTGATTAGTCATCACTTTGAAATAATTGATGTACTGACTTGGAGAAGTGCTACCATCAAACAGCATAATAGTTGAGAGTTTATACTTAGGAGGAAATGGAACTTCCTTCTACTCTGTAGGATATGGTTGCTTTATGCCCAATCTTTGTAGGCCATCCTTCTGCTTGAGAGCCTCAAACTGAGTGCGTAGAAGTTTTACAGCCTCATTTGCATCCCCTGAGTTTTGAAAATTGGTGGGTTAGTTAGAAGTGTTAGGAAGAGGAACAGCGTGGTAATTACCAACCCAGCACCACATTGACTTGGATCAGCTTGAATTGGCACAGAAGCAACCTGAGGTGCTGGTACCCCCAGATAATAGGTACAGAAGATGCTATAAGCTCAGGATTTGTAACAGGGTT
>JANAVB010001200.1:4661524-4738187 GCA_029216955.1 Iris pallida
AAAACAACACACCACCCACCCCCCACCACCAAATTTTACTCTTCCCAAACAATACCTAAGTTTAACATGACTTGTTAGGTAATTACTTATATAAAAAGGAATGCCGTTGACACTACTAAAATGTCAACATGCCCTCTTCAATTTTCTATCATTTTCTCTTCAATTTTCTATCATTTAAATTTTAAATATGTCTCTGCATTAACATTATTGACATTCCTAAAATATCATATTGCACCCATCCTAACATGCATGCACAAATTAATGTCAGATTTAATACATAATATTTAAAATTTAAATGATAAAAAATTAAAGTGTCAATAACACCATAAAAAACCTAATAAAACTGTTTGCCTTTTTCTTAATATGAAATTCGTACAATACACGTACAATACACCACGTACATATAATCAGCCATCAGACTACCAAACGGGAGTAGGGTAGTAGTAGTAGTAGTAGTTTATGCTTCATTAGTAAGGGTGAGCATTCAGTTAATTCGAACCGAATAACCGAAAAATAAATTGAACCGAAAATTAAATTAGACCGTAAACTGAATAAGCAAAATTGAAATAAATTAGCCCATAGCCGAATCAAACCAAATCGAATTAAATCAGCTCGGTTTCAATTTATTCATTTTTTCAGTTTATTTGCATTTTTTTTTGTTTATATATATATATATATATATATATATATATATATATATATATATATATATATATTCTTATTCGGTTTTAGACCGAAATCGAATAAAAAAATCTAATATTTTCAAAACCAAAATCGAACCGATTTTTTCTTAAACCGAATATCTTATTCGGTGGTTTTCGGTCCAACCGAATAATTAGTTCTTTGGAGACCCAACTGTACCAAATGGTTTGACCAACTTCAAAAGCCATCAGACATCAGTTACAAACAATAACATGCCTTGACATTCAATGGGAACTTATAAATACACTATCAAATGTAGAGGCCTCAAAATACAGCAAGAGTGCAACACAACACAAGATCCAAAAGTCCCCGTTCCTTCCAAATTTCAAGACTCAATCTGGTTCAAGTAAGAATCATACGGACTATGTTAACGGGCTATGTTTTCTATGGAATTTGCTAAACTCGAAGAGAGATTCTTGAAAGTTGAAAGTATTTGGTACTCAGGTTTCCAATACGAACAAGACCTAAAATAAATTTGGGTTTGAACAAGGAACATGAAAATTGGTTTGTACCTGTTAACGAATGGGTAAAGACAAATGTTAGTTGATTTTGATCTATCAAACATCCATGCTACACAGGTTACAACAACACACACATATAATATACATACATTTTATATGATGTATGTCCTCTCTGCAAAAAATTCACATCCTTCCAGTTCTCCCATGTACAATCGGAGTCCTAGCCTACGACTCACAAGTCTAGGAACTGCAACTAATATATTACAAGCTATAAAATCATAATCCTTTGTTGGGCTTGTCTCCAGCCAGAATGAGGGAGATCTCCAAACCTCTACTGAAGGCCTGATTGAACAGAAGTCTGGTCTGGAAAGTGGATACGAAGGGGAACCACGAGAAGACGACAATGGGAATAAAGACAAACATTCCCATCCCTGCATCATACAGACGAGCAAATGACCGCACCGTTTTCCACAGGCGTAGCTTCTTCACCAAAGGCTTCCATGCCACAAGTATCTGTTGGGTGAATAAAAGCTTGGTCAGACATGAAAAGATACATGGATATCGAAGAACATAAACATCAACTAATACCAATAAGGTAGATTCATCGTCACGTAAGAAAAGAGGACCACTACGCATCTTTTTTCACAAGAATCTATTGTACAAACAAACATGCCCAAACTAAAACAGTAGGATCCATTACGTTGCAAAAATAACCAGTATCTTGCTAGGATTATCAACAGTTCCCTGTCAGGATCTATTGTACAAGAGGAGGATTATCAACAGTTTCTATTGTACAGGGCCAAAATAAATAGTATCTTGTTAGGATCTATTTTACAAGTATATCAGTTTCTTGTTGGACTATCAACTTGGCCAAAATAAAGAGCAGGATCTATTGTACAAAGAAATATGGAGGGAAAATCTCAAAACAATCTTTTCTTTGGCACAAGAATAGATGGTACATAAAGATCATGCAAATGGGCAAGTAGAAACCAAAAGTGAGAAATGAATGATAAGCTGGGTTACCATCATGAAGAGCTATGTTGCATGGACAAAGGAAAACGGTGCCATTATCCTCATTGTGTCAGTACCCGTATCCGTATTCGTGCATAGACGAAGAGCAAGCAAATGAAATACAATCTAGTGTATTTTAATTAAAATCTCATAAATTGCTAAGAAGTCCCTCAAATAAAAGGAAAACCGAGTTGTGTGTCCCCTGGTTAAGTTAACTTGGTTAAATTAGCTCAGGAAAAAAAGGAATATTCCATTATCCTTGATGCTGATATGTAATTGTTGACCATTTTCCCCTCAATAATTGCTCAAATCACAAGATTCCAACTAACCCTCTCCCTCCACCATTTTTCCTACAAAATCATCATATTCAATCATATTTTCATTTATTTTTCTCAAATAATGTTGAATTTGTCTGCAAAGCATACATATATTTCAATAGAACACACCCCTACATGGAAATCAAATGGAATAACAAAATTAAACGGTGCAAAGTCGACTTTGTTTGCAAAGTCAAATTCCAGTCCGACTGTGGCTTAAGTAGAAGCTGATAGGACTTCCTAAAGCTTAAAACCAACTGGCTAGAGATAACAATATTAGTTTGACTCAACATATCCTACTAGAAATATTTGAGATTTACATCTGAACTGAAACATCAGATAGATGATACCTGTTGCCCTCAACACAAATCATTCGTTCATAATGAAAAAAAATCTAGTCATACAAGCAATAAATTTACATCTAACATTTCATATCATCTTCGATTTTTTCTTCTTAACAAAAGGTAAATTTGCAGCTTCGCAGTAATGACATTGACATATCAAGCTCCACATCACATTTTGCCACTCTTTATGGTACTGGACAAGATGCTAGTATACACAGTCATGCTACAAGGGTATTCAATTTTGTGAAAAGTAATAACACCTTTTAAGGTTAAGCAACCTTACTAAGAGTTACTTCAAAATTAATTAACTTAGTAACGTAACTTGCTTTTGGTGTTTGTTCTCTACAACATTTATCTTCCAACTCCAACACTAAGGATGCAGCCAACTGGCTTGGTCCAAATTTTCAGTCAAACAGAAACCTACTTGAGACAAAATAGCCTCAGGCTGCTCACTGCCACTAAATTGTGTAGTCACTTCTCGATGAGGTTTTCCCCCTTAATTTGAAGCGGAGAAAGAGGGAATTATTGTTTAAACCAACCAAGAGATGGAAAGAGTTAGGGTATTATCTTAAGCCTGGGATGAAACATGCTGGTTCATATACATTCCGGTCCAAGCCAGATTCGGCAGGTTTCATGGTAAATTGACCTAAGTGTGGTTCTCTCTGTTCCAAGTAGCCTGAACCTTTACCGAATTGCTTAATTGGCAGGCCCGATCCTGCAATTGCTTAAGTGCCAGGTTTTGGTTGGACCTTTACCCAATGTATATCCCTAAATACACTTGATGAAATGGCCAAATGATATGAAAATCCAAGTTCTTTGTATAAATGAAGTCCTATATTCAATAGGCTTCAGCAAGAGATCTACATACTTTTTGCAAACAAATCATATCATTCAATAGAATGATAATTAACAAATTCCATATAAGAATATGAACCATGTTATGGCAACAACTATTATCAGTTTTTGGATACTAGATTAAAGCCGCATAGCCTGATAGAATGCAACTGCCACCATATCCGCAGTAAGGAGCCAGCTTAACTCAGTTCGGACTGCACCCTGATCAAAGCACCCGTGTTATCCTTTAATTAAGTTGGGAAGCGTATAACAGTCTGCAGTCTCTATTCACTTGCTGGAAATTCTTCTTAAAATTGTCTCAAACTCTATCTGGATATTCATTAATGAAATTTCAGATTAATTCCTTACTCTTGTATGTTAGTTGATATAACCTGAAACATTGCATCAGATTTGCACGTCGCTTGAAGTACATGGCATTTTTTGTAAATCCGAAATTTGTCAATTTTAGGTTAAACAACATGATATTTTTTTAGGGATTCACAACAGTTTTCGATCATCACTGCTTAGCACAATAGCGTCAATTAAATAAAAACTTTAGTTAGTAATTACATGGTGTCCTATTAAGTGAGGGTTCAGTTTAGTGCATCTGTGTGTTTGCCTTCAAGAAACATTGCATTAAGAGGCCTTTTCAACGTGTCCTGCATCACCCCACTTGATGGAACTATTGTAAAAATTAAAATTAGTGGTCTAAATCTAATTCAAGCAAAAAATTGCAAATAAGAGAACTAGAATAGGACACTTACACAAAGAATTCCCCATCCAGTTGGTACAAATGCTAAAATACAAGCAAATACGTCAGGCATGGAGAGAGCTGTTAGAGCAACTGTAACAGCTAGACCAGCTAATACCAGCAGGAACAAGAGGCTCTGGATGAGGCGCAGTAACAACTGTAAATTTACCGACGCCTTTTGGCTGAATGTAAATACCTGATGATAATAATCCCGAATAGGTGATAAGAAACCAAATAGTATTATGTATCCATATTGTATTTAATAGTTTAAGAACGCAGTCTACAGAACCTGAAAAATAACAAATAGCGTCGCAAGCACAATCCATGAAAGCCCATATACCTGCAGCATACTAGTTCGTTAGAAGTTCTTACAAAGCTAAAAGATTCCAAGTGATCAATTAGAAACATACCAGCCATTTTGTATGCACACACATTTATACCCACCCATAAAGAAAACGAATACAGTTTAAAATACAACATAATAATCACCGGAAACTAAGATATGGTACGTCGGTAGAAATGAAGAGTTGGTACCTTTATTACCATATTCTGGACAAAAAAAGACAAATAATCCTATGCTAAGTTCCAAAGGTACCAAGAAGGACTTCTAGACTAGTTCCTTGCCACAACTTGTTTGTCAGTCCTTATGATTTAATTTTCTTTTTAACAACTGTACAGCTCAACTCTGATAGCTACAAGATTTTATGTAACAAGCCAAATGACTTTTCATTCAGATACACTTTACAGAAGTCAGTTCAAGCTACAAGAGCATATAATAGTATAAGCTTCTGCAGCCAAGAAAAAAAAAACAAAATGATTTTTTTACAAATCTATCAAATGTAGGAAAGAAGTTTGGCATTTCCCACTTCTAAACTGGTGTAGGCCTGAGTGGGACACAGTTTATGCCTGTTGACCATCTCTTTTTCTGTGTCAAAAAGGAAAATTGTCCGTGTTTAAGGGGATTGTGTTTTCGGGAACCGTAACTCAATACCCTTGTAACAAGAGAAAATCCTTCGATTCCTAAACATGTATAGTCTCAAGAATATGGACCCCCAATAGAAAAATAGACGTGGAAAAAATATTGTAATGCTCTTGCTAGGTTGGAACCTAAATTGATAGGTAAGGAATTGGTCTTTATAGTGAATTTGATGAGACTAAGTGTCTTTTTCTATAAAGGAGCTGGTCATTGTCCATCCGAATGCTCATCCTATTGGGATACATACATTGACGATCCCGTCATACCCATAGCAACCATATTTGTAGATGGTCCGTTAGTTTAACTTACTGAACCTATAATAGGTGAGTCAGACATTCTCCCCCAAATTTCCAAATATAAATTTGTGAGTTTGCATGCAACTGTTTTTGGAATCACTAATGTGTTTGGATTCACGAAGTTTGTGCTAGTTTCATTTTTCTGAACTGAACCCGTCGAGGTTACACGCCCGAGATCGTCGTGCCTCGCCGTTCATCATCATCATCATCATTGTACATCTAGCTTCATCTAGCTGGATAATTTCGTTATGATATCTAGATTAATTGTTAAATTTTGTCAATAGTTATAATTATTTGTGATAAATTATATGATTATTTGTTCACAAACCCTAATGCTCCCGTGCCGAATTTTTCCTACTTTAAAGTCAACAAAATCCCTAAATTTCAGTCCAAAAGAGGGCAGTCTTATTTCCTCGGGCCTCGTACTGCAACTTTCTCTCTCCTCTCTCTCTCTCTCTCTCTCTCTCTCTCTCTCTCTCTCTCTCTCTCTACACGCACACAATTCTCGCCTTACATTTTCTGCAGGAGAAGGGTCCTAACACGTCTCAAAATTACTAATAAAATAGCTCAGAATTTCTTGCATACGTGCGAACAAAGGGGTAAAGCATGTAAACCTTTCACGTCACATCTGAAAAACTAAGGAATATTATGAAGAAAGACTTCAAACTTCGATAAGCACAAATAAGTCATTTACAGGCAAAGAAACAATAATAACCTTGCAGTTCTAACTGCCAGGGTGATTGAATTCTAGCTAATTATAAGATGATACAAAAGATCTTTAGAAAATGATAACATTATACCGTTAAGGATGTGTCAGATCCACTCAAATGCAATTTGTAAACAATGCCATACTGGAAGATAAAGAACCTCGAGCTCAGAATAGTCTCCAGGATTCTCCCTCGGAGTGTTTGGATATGTGCCTGCAATTGATTTAATATGTTACTGTCATGAACAAAAGAGTGTTGTGTATGAAATATTGTTCATGAGAAGAACCAGAATAAAACCTTCCATTTTGCATATAGACCACAAATAGAAATGGAAACATTTAGATTGATTATAATTAAAGTTAAAGGAAGAAAAACATACACACATACATCCTCTATCATGATCTCATTCACCTATTATTATTCGTTAAAATTTATAATCTAGTAACACTCCCTTGTTCAAGAGAAGAGACAAATTTGGATCATGGAAACAATATTTCATTTGAACAGTGAGATGTAAGAAAGGTTCACTACCAGTCCTTAATAGAAAAATATAGCTCTTCCTCTCCTCCCTTGACATGAAAGTTAATTGTAACCATCAAGACTTGCCCACTTTATTCCATACTAACCTTATCATTCTTTGCCACTCATTGCTATTTATGCACCTCATTAATGCCCTTTCTCTCCAAATAACATAGGTTGTCTAAAAGTTGAGAAGGCTACAATAGTGAATTTTTTTATATAAAGGTTAGCCACTCGTGATGGCTAAGAATGGATAGCCCAAAATTGTGCTGCATCATATCGTATCAGTGTCTGTTACTTATCGCACACAACTTGCATATCCAGATTTGAAGCCCTCCACAACTTGCAAACACAGCTCTAGTGTCAGTGTCTGTTACTTATTGCACACAACTTGCATATCCAGATTTGAAACCCTCCACAACTTGCAAACACAGCTCTACGATATAAAACCCTAACTGACCAAAGAGGAAAAATAACAATAAAACATGAAAGTTATCCAACAGCTCTTTCATGTTTGTCCCAGATCCTTCTCTCCCAGCAACTCCATATGTATCGTATGTCCTTTCTTCTGGCCACTATTTAAAGGTTTAGAAGTTGGTTAATCACATTTCTGAGTTTCTTCTATATTTCCTTCTCTTATTATGAATGTTAGAACTGGCCCTATTCGATTATTGTTTTTCTAAAAGCTAGTAGCAAGGCATTTCCTCATTTCAAATTGTTATTTTAATTTTTTTAAATAGGGAAATGGCCTCATTGAAGAAAGCAACATGCTTCAATCATATGTTACGTGCTCCCTTTAACCTGTAGTTGAGTCCATACTATGTCCAATTTTCAGCCTGGTTTTGGACGTATTTGCTTTCTGATATAAAACCAAGGTTCACGATATTAAAGAGTCATTTGGTAGGAGAAACTCCCTGATTGCAGTAATCCAGTTGGCCACTTTCTATTGAAAATTCTCAAACTACAACTGCGCTTGCTGATAGGACTAGGGTAATCATTTTGACTAACCAGTGCTGGAAAGGAAGAATCAGTTGGCTCAAAGCTCAATGGCTAGCTAACGGCATGTGGCACAGGTTATGGATGAGATTTCCACACTTCCCAACTCCTAAGATTGTGTGGAGAAAAGATCAGTCAGTTTCCGCCCGACTAACAAGTGATTTGCCATGGAAGGATGTAGCCATCAGAGGTTGGCTGAAACAACCACGACAGTTCCTCTCACCATAATTCAAGTAGCCCTGTCAGATGATTCCAAACAGCCTTGGAAGTTTCGTAGATTGGAGCTTGCCATGTCATCATTAAGATGCCTTCCCAAGGAAGTAGAGGATATCCACATGATTAAAAATAAAATGACACATTGATAGCTTCCGGAATCACAATATGGCATATTTGATAAGGGAGTACCACGACCTATGTTGGACGAACATGGACACGAATATGGCTATGGAGATATGGACATTTTCAAGTAGGTACAAAAGCAGTAACCTATGTTGCATGAAGACAGACATGCACATGGGTACACACACACACGGACACGAATATGGCTATGGAGTTATGGACATTTTCAAGTAAGTACAAAAACAGTTACCTATGTTGCATGAAGACGGACACGCACGTGAGTACACACACGGATGTGGAGACCATTTTGCATGTCCGTGCAACATAGACCACGACCTTATCAGGTCTAAAATTTAAGATCTTAGAAGTCAAAGATGATGTTAGGATTCCACTGAATAAGGTTCATTAATGAAGAAATAGGCCCAAAAGTAGTAGGTTTAGCAAGTTAATGTTTCAGGTAAAGGGAACTCCTGAGATGCACTTTAATTAATGTAATATATTAATCTGACTCTTATTTTCATTAATACAATTTATTACAAGAAAAAAAAAAAAAGACAAAAGCAGAGCAGAGAGCCCTAGCACACGTCTCATAAAATTTTGAAGTAAAACGGGGAAGATAAAGGGAAATTTTCTTTTACATAAAAGATGGCTTAGAACATAGAAGACTTGGCCATGGATAGCTTCCCAAGGTTAAGTATAGGATATGCACAGATGATTCTAACAGATGGACTGAATTGTTTTTCATGATTTTAATTACGCTTTAGTTGTCAATAGCATTTACTGTAAAAGTGATGCAAACTTTAAGATGTAAACGGTGCTAACTTAGCTAACTTTAAGACTTAAACGGTGCAGGTTCCTATATGAAGGATGTGTAGAAACCACAAATGTTTAAAAATATAACTTACAATTACAGTACAAGCCAACTTTTTTGATAATCTTGAAAAATGACTTAAAGACAGATAGCATATTATAATAGTTTTTTTTTATAACTTCACTAATTGTTTTTTTTTTCTAAGAAGAATACTGCACATCCAAAAACTATACCCTTAATGGTTAAAGATCATCATGGATATTGCAATTACCAGTAAAATATTCATGTGAGTACATCAACAGACTGTCAATAATTTCATTTACTCTATTTACAATTCTATGGAGATTGAAATAACAACAATGCAATAGTCATTGACATGCATATTCCTTTTAAGAAAATCAACATATCAGACGTGGAGCATGGGATAGAAGATGTGGTATTACCAGTTCTTCTTCCCACCATGCTTCCCAACTTTCCTCGCCTTTAACTCCAATTCCACCTCTGTAGAACAGCCAGTTTGTCCAGTCCCGGAAATCTTCCACAGTCCTACGTAAAAAGGTTAGCAGTCTTAAATGGTGCTAACTGTATGTTAGGTTATAGGTAATGGGTAACATCATGTGCGTGTGTTTGTATGCACGTGCATGCTACTGGTGCCAGTATTATACAGAAAGAAAAAGATGATTGAATTTACTTCTGCCATTCGAATCCAGATGGATTGAATATATAGGGAGCAAAAAGCCAAGACACGGCCATGAACCAACTACTGAGTGAAATTAGGATGTAGGACAGCGCTCCACTCTTACTGTATCCATATGCAAGGTACACAATCAATAAAAGGATAACTTCTAACCTACAAAACAGATAAAATTTTGTTAGAAATCACCTCCATTTAGGCATAAAACAACAGTTAATGTTGATGAGAAAACATACCCCTTCACAAAATGGCTACGAGAGTAAAGCCTGTAATTCTCTGAAAATTTGATATGTCTTACAACAAATCCTCTACCGGTTGCTTGATACTGCAATGAATCAAAAAAGTCAACAATAATTTTCTAATAAATCGTGTATAAAGCAGAAGAGAATAGGAACACTTGCCCTTGCTCCCCCATGAAGTATTGTCCGTCCAAAATAGTGAGTCCGTGTTCCAAGCGAGAAGGTGAAAAAGACAGAGCAAAGCTGAAACTGCATTGTAGCAAAGCTAACAACAGCCTGCAAATGTATCAAGATATAATTTTATGCAAAAGAAAATATTTTGCTATGAAATTCACAGCCACTTAGTAAAGACAAACGACAATGTGACTTTTGTTTCAATAACATACGAAACAATCTAATTTTTTTTTACCATAAAAACATCTAAGAAATGTTAACATCGTTCCATATTTAATTTTCAAGTGAGATTTTGAAAGGGTACATTTTAAGTTTTAGCTCTTTAGATTAATCCATCATAGATATGAATGCAATTCCTTATACTATCTCTAGACTCCTTTAGACTTTAGAGTCTAGAGAAACTTGACGGCTGCTCCTTGGTTGTATCAGTTTGAAGTTTTAACGGCATAAGCATAAAGGCGGGTCTAGCAAACCGGCGACTAGCCTGCAAGGTTTGATGGCAAGGCCCTCACTTCACTTTCCTGTAGGTACCCTCACTAGGAGTTTTGGACTGATACATAAATGTCAGTCTGCCAGCAGATCATACAACCTTCATCAATTCTTTTGTGAAGATTTCTCTTGCACTATAGCCAACCCCATTCTGATGGGAGAAGGCATGGATGATGATCATGGTGTTTGAATGTAGTTTGCAAAGGGAAGTTTTGAGTACTACTCTTCATCACATCCTCCCTCCTTGTGTGTGTGTGTGTGTGTGTGTGTGTGTGTGTGTGTGTGTGTGTGTGTGTGTGTGTGGAGTGTGCATATAAATGCATATGCATACCAAATTAATGGTTTACCATGTAGACAGAAACAAGTGTTCTGGGAAACTTCAACATGTAACAAGTGGTCAAATAAGGAATGACATTTAGAAGTTAACATATGCTGACTCATACCACATGATTATTTTGTTCTCAGATATCTGCATCACAATAACATGTCACAGAAAGCCTATATATAAACCTCTTAACAAGCTTTCTATTAGAAATAAATTATTTTGTTCTAGTGTGAGCACCGTTTACGGGGACACGTCTTAAAAAAAGCAGTATACAACATAATCGATAGCATTATATATTTCAGTTAAAACCTTGGAAAAATGGACACAAAGAGGTGGCTGCCATATCTGTCAAATCCCAAATAGTCTCAATATGAAAAAGAAGACGAGAATTTGTTAGGGTTATATATGATTTCCCAGTCTCATGTATACGTCAGAAATAACCATTTTGCAAAGGGGATAGCGAAGCGGTGATGCACATTGAAGCATGGTTGATGTTTTGGTGGGCCTGTGGACTGGGGTGTGACAGTATATACATCTGATTGGAATCTGACACAATCACGTGAAGCATGATTTATTTCATCTTGGATTTGGTTCTAGACAGCCTTAGGTTTATAGTTTAGGACTTTATTTTCTCTCCCAGAGCAGGAGAGGAAGAAGAGGCTTATACTCCTAGAGAAGCTAACACATTGCTTCAGATCGCAATGGAATATTGTCAAAGGAGCATGACGAAGGGGATTTTTTTGACTCTTTCACGATGAAATGAATAGCCTAGTCGAGGAATAGCCTTATTTCGTAGCCCAGTCAGTAGACCTGCCAACTGATCCAAGTTTTCTATGGCTGTCTTTTGTCCCCTTCTTTCTCATGGACCTTATAATTGCTTTTCTATTGGATTGATTGGGAGAGTGGTCCACATATGATCTCAAGGTTATAAACGGCGGTAGGCGGGTGCGCGGCGGAGAGAGTCCGCCTACCGCCTAGGCGCCGCCTAGGCGGTTGATACATTTTGAACATTTTTTACTATTTTACCACTGTTTTTTGCATAATATGCATATTTTAAGGGTGTTCCATGCATAACTAAGTTGTAGAAAGAAGATTTATAAAGTTTTAGTGTTGTTAGGCCCATAATGTTAAAAAAAAACCTTTTTGGCCAAAATATTTTGTAAAGTATTTATCCGCCTAGGCGCTCGCCTACGCTGCCTCACCTCCGCCTATGCCGCCAACCTCCATTGGCCGCCTACTCCACCGCCTACAGCAAAGCGGTGCGGAGAGGGACCGCCTACCGCCTAGGCGCCGCCTAGGCGGGCGCCATTTAGAACACTGTATGATCTCTTCGTTTACGGCAGTTTCTTCCTTCTTTCTATTTGTTTTCCATCTGGTGGAAGATTGATTTTCTTTGTAAATCAATCCTTTCTTCTTTTTCCTCTCCAATTTGGTTATGCCACTTCAGAGAGGAAAGACAAAAGATACTCTTAATCAAACTCAGACTTCATCCTTTCATTAGATATCAATTCATTATCGGTTGAGTATATAACGCATTAGTGCGATCAAGCCTGTCATTGATTGCACGGCTACTGCCAGCTAGATCTTACATTTGCTTGTACTCAAACGAGTATGACGTCCAATTTGCCACCAACACGTGGTACTGAATGGAACTAAATTTTGTGGCACTTTAAGCATGAGTCACAGGGAATTAAATTTAAAAGGTCCACTTGTAAAAAATTCTAAAATTGATATGTTGTTTTTAGAAGTTTTTAGAAGTTTTTAGAATTTATTTTATATTATGGATATGTGTGCGTGCATGTGTGTATGTATGATGTCTGTATTTGACTACGTATGTGTAGCGGTATCCGTGTCAGTGTGATAGCTTACAACCCACCATTAAGCATTTGAGAAAAAAAATGTAAATCTCTTTAATATGAGTAGTGTAAGTAAAAGAATTTTTAAAACAATAGAAATACAAATACAAGATTCCAGTATATTCATGCGCACAAAACGTTGATCAACTAAAACATCAATCATGGCTTGCCATCAAATTATACAATATGGCAAGGAGTATCATTTAACTTAGGTTCAATGCAAACATTTAATATGATAGAAAGATACTATTTTTATAAAATAGATTTATTTCAGATTATTTTAGGATGGCTTATGCCCGATACATAGCATACACCGCTTTCTCCACATAGGACTCACAAAAAAGATAATTAAGAATGAATGGCCGCTAAAGGAAAACTTAGCAGTAGAGTGTATACCCTTAGAAAACCTTGTTCCAGGATGAAACCCAATATCATAGGGACAGCAGTGAAAACACCAATTTGGAACAGAAACTGTGTGTTAAGAGCAGCATCTAAGGCAGTATTATCGGATATATTTGCTCTTTCTTGAAGTGTTTCGCCAACTCCAGATAACGCCTGAAGGAAGAGCTCAGAAACTATGAATTAATTACAATGCATAATGAAATAAATAAAGAAAAAGAAATTAGTAAGAAAGTTTTAGTAAGCTTTCATAACTATATCAGCACTTGCTTGGGACAGAACAAATATACACAAAGTAATTAACTAAAAGTAAACAAAATATCAAACCCTTTGCACAAATAAGAGAGTATCATCCAAGATCCTCTATACTGAAAGGCAGTACAAAAGAAAATACTTCAAAAGTTACAAGGCTATCTCTACTGAAGTGAAGAAATGATGTGAAACCACCCAAAATATTGACAAAATATCTCGAGAAATAATCGGGGCCATGTACGAACAATGGGAGAGAGAACAGTATCCAAAGTAATGAAAAAGAACACAAAGAAGAAAAAAGAAGCAACACTGAGTAAACATTAGTTTAGATGCTTATATATTTCCCTGCATGGTCCTCTTTTAACTTTTGCATATTTCAGTCATGGACATGGTCATCACTCATCTCCTACTACGGATTGTAATTATTAGGATCTCGAGAACAACTTGTTTAGATTGGTCTTTATCTAGCCAATATGACTACTCGATTAGGACAATGCTGCGAATCACAGGATACAATGTAAGCTGGTTTGCATAGCCACTGATTTGGTGATTGTAACCAATAAATAATGTAAAGGATATGCATGATGGTGATACGAGTACCATATGGAAATTTAGGGGAGCTACTGCACCATTTTCCATCAATGTTGGCTTACACCAAGGATCAACATTAAGTCCTTGTTTGCACTAGTTATGGGTGAAATATCGAGGCACATTTAGGATGGAGTTTGGAATCTAAGGGGTGTATGTTGTTTGCTGATGTTTTTGTACTAGTTCATGGGACTAGATAAATGTCATGCTCCAAAATAGAAATTTTGGATTCTAAGGGTGTTTTAAACCAGTACGTCAGAAACAAAGTATATTAAATGCAACTTCAACTAGAAGAGTATAAGGTCAAAAAAATGAGGGAGAAGTACACATTGATGGACAAAGTAGTAGCAACAATTTGGTATTTAGGATCAATATTCAACATGGAGAGAGCGAGAAGGATGTTGCCTATAGAGTTAAAACATGATGGTTGAAATGGAAGAGTTTCTAGTGTGCTTTGTAATCGCAAGATATTAAAGTTGAAAGGAAAAAATTGTATAAGACGGATATAACATGAGTGTTGGGCAATTAAAACATAACCAGAAAATGAGCGTAGTAGAAATGAGAATGCAAAGATGAGTGAGTGGCAATGCATTGAAAGATGCTATAACTTGGGAGTACATGCATGGGAAGTTGGAGGTGGCGCTAATCAAGCATAAGATGGGAGAAGATCGTCTCAGGTGGTTTGTAGTCCTTGGACATGCGCATCATAGACCAGCACATGCACCAGTTAGGACGAGTGACAATAACAAAATATTAGTCAAAGGAGCCGCAAAAACTAAGGGTAGAACTAAACAAACTCGGATTGAGGATGTAACTAAGGATTTTTTTTTTTGATGTTACAAAGAACATGGCCCTTAACAGATGCAGAGGTGATAAGATATTAGTCAAAGGCGTCCTAAACAAACTTGGGTTTAGGCTGTAACTGACTTGTTTGTTAATGCTACAGGCAAAATGGCCCTTAATAGAGCTAAATGGAAGAAAATGATTAAAATATCTGACCTAAACTTCTGGGATAAAGGCTTTTTTCTTGACGTTGTTGTCGTTGTACTGACCGAGAAATATACACTAATCTGAGGTGAGATTGGTCAATGTCACCATGTCAGTGTATCAAGGTTGTTAACTGCTAAGGAAGTCAGCAGACAATAAAGTAAATCAAGTGAAGCATCCTTTAGGCAAAATTAAGGCAGAGAGGAGGGTCACTGGGAGAAGTTAAGAGCTATATCCCGAAGGAACACAAACTGCCAACACTCCATGACATCAATATAACATTTTGTATCATTGCATTTTGGATTTCATGCATAAAAACAATGTTAGGAAGTAGTACATAGGCCCGCTTTGGTTTTAATAAAACCAGCTTTCAATAAAACTCAGTGATTAGCCAGCCTGTCTGATTAAACATCCTTTTACATGAACACCATAGCAATCTTGGGACAAATACCACCAAACACTTGATTAATCAGCCTCTGATCATTGTTGATCATATTTAGAAACCGTGGACCCGTCTATTCTGGTTTGCTTAGTCATAAATCATGATGACTGGACCAACACTCCATAGTAATAGGTGTGGTGAGATTTTTCATATTACAGTGTTATCATATCGAGGCAGCTAAGAGCCAAAAGGCCAATAGGAGAAGCATCCTTAGGCAAAATCAAGGTAAGGGAGCAACATCATTAGGCAGTAAAGAGCTATATCAAGCTTCAAAGGCCCACAAAAGATTTGACAAGCGTTTTACTAATTCTCCTTTTATACAACAAGGATCTTCCATGAAGGACCGTCATTATCATCTAAGCCTTCTTCCATCAGAATAGGGTCGGATATTGAGCATAAGAAAGCTCCATAAAATATTTGACAGTTTCTACCAGTGGCTGGCAACCAGACAAAAACCCTCTATTTGGTGCCAAGTTCTAGCCAACGTAACCATGAGCATTAGTGAAGGTAATTCCCAGAAAATCCGATCTGATACAAATATTCAGTTCTCTTCAAACTAGAAAATGAAATACATACAAGTAACTAGGAAAACATATAAAGACAATTCTAAGTACATGATAAAGTGAAAATCAAGTAAACTAGAAAACAATGTCAAGTAGCAAAAAGTATGACCATCAACATAATGCAGATATTAAAGAGGACATAAAAAAAGAAAGCAAAAACGAATAAGCCAAAGAGCAGCAGCACTTGACGTTGTTATCAAGTTAAGTATCTTTAATCTATATTTTTTATACAATTAAACAGAAATAGCAACCAACTTACCAGGTAGGCCTTCCCATAAAGAAATATGTACACTGTGAGCACTGTTAACTGTATATAAGAAAAACAGATATTTGTGTATCAGCATGAAACTCAGTATAGCATGACAAAGTTACTGAAACCAGGTAAAGAGTACTGATCAGAACAGTGGTAGTCGAGGATGCAGTCTGACTCAGATAGATAATATAAACTAAAAACATTTAAGCATTTGATCTCAACTGCTACCATAACTCAACAAGGTTACAGGAATGATAAAATTGGAAGCAGCTAAACCCATGCAGGAAAGATTGAACTATCAAATCATTGAGCAACCTAATAAAGGACCACTAAGCCCAAGGCCGAGACAGAATCCGACCTGATATGGAGATAGTTTAGTCTAGGATTTATTTGGATTTATTAACTTTTATACAGGATCGGAATAAATGAAGATGCAACATTTTTATTCAACTTATGATTTTTAGGGTTCTCTATCAAATGTATAAATAGAGTGATATGATGAACTTGTGTGATGATTGAGATAATGTGATGATTGAGATAAATTTTATGAGATTACTGTTATTGGGTGTTAGTCTCCTTTTCTCTGGTTTCCTTCTATATAGTTTTTGTTTTCCCTATTGTTTACTTCATTTTCTCTAAAACTGAATAACCAAATGATGGTCCAGTTGGTAACTTGACGGGATTACAACTTGGAGGTCAAGAGTTCAACTCTTACTAGCCGTGTCATGCAGTTATTTTTTTTTAACTTTTGTATAAATTCTATATAATGCACCTCAACATTTTAAGTGTATATATATATATATATATATATATATATATATATATATATATATATATATATATATATATTGAAAGAAGGTAATTGTGGCGGACGCTCCCACCAGGAATCGATCTCATGACCACTCGGGCCGCATGCCTCACCACTACCACTAGACTAGGGTCATTGGCATATATATATATATATATATATATATATATATATATATATATATATATATAGGTCTGACGTGTAGTCGGATCTTACGAGATGGAGAGTGGTCTGACGTGTAGTCGGATCTTACGAGATGGAGAGTGGAGGCCGGAATCTTATCGGTACACTGAGGAGTTGGGAGGATTCATTATGTCTACAGTCATTGATCCGGCTTTGCCTGCGATCGGTGGATTTGGGAGCCGACTGGAGCATCTTCGGGCTCGGGGGAGTTCCAGTTCCGTAGTTGCTACAATCTTATCCGGCACACTTTTTCTCTGAGTTCTGATTACGAGTTCGTCTAGTGTAAGGGTCTGGCCAGGAAGATGCAGTTATGTGTTTACAAGCTTCTTCTGGGTCGCCTCTTGACGAGGGATCGCCTGAGTTCTTTTGGAGTGCCAGTGCCGGACCCCAATTGTGTGCTTTGCGGTTTGGAGTCTGAGTCTATTAAACATATCTTTTTCGAGTGCACTCTGGCATGGCAGATATGGTCGAAGCAGAGTCGAATTTTGGGAGTGTGCGCCTCTGGTAAATACATTGGGGACATCATTCCGGTGATACGAGATAGCAGGGGTCGAGGTCAGGACTGGTTCCGTACAGCCAGAGTCCGTCTGGCGGCTTCGGTTTGGCATGTTTGGCGGGAGCGAAACCGCCGGATCTTTGAGGGACTAGTCACACCTCCGGTTGGCATTCTCCATAACATTGAATTTGATGTGAACGCTATGGAGAATGGATGAGTGCTGAGTGGGAGTCCCACTCAGATTGTATGTTGTAGGATTATGGCTTTCTTTTGGAATAAAATTTACCTTTTTCCAAATATATATATATATATATATATATATATATATATATATATATATATATATACACACGTGGCCCGTCGGTAGCGGATCTCCCCCCCCCCCCCCCCACACACACACACCACACCACCCACAAAACCCACCAAATGCCCCGTGGCGCTTGTCGCCAAGCCGAAGGAAGGACACCCATAAATAAATATATATATATATATATATATATATATATATATATATATATATATATATTTGGAATAAGGGTGAATTTATTCCTCGCATAAAGCGGAAACGGTATTAAAGTACAACATCACAACTTCCATGCCCCAGTAAGCTATTGTGGGGCCATTACAGATACATCGAATTCTATATTATGTAGAATTCCAATAGGGGGGGTAGTCAAGCCCTCAAAGATACGTCTGTTCCGCTCCTTCCAGATGTGCCAAACAGACGCAGCAAGTCGGACTCTGGCTCGTCTAGCCCACCCCGGATCCCGGCCGCTGTGAGCTCGGATCCAACTGAGTATGCTCCGAATGTCACGGTCCATCCCCACTCCTCTCAGCTGCGCACATTGCTCAGTCCAGATGTGCCAGGACACCGAGCAACGAAAGAAGAGATGCTCCATGAATTCATTATCATCAGTACATAGCACACATTTGGCATCCGGGATCAGCATCCCGAACCGAATGAGTCTATCTCTCGTCATCAATCTACCCCAGAGGAGACGATAAGCACAAAGTTGCATTTTCCGTGCAACTCCCTTGCCCCAGATGAAGTCCACCTCCTCAGCCTGGTCGTGGTGGGTCCGGACCAGCTCATAGCAGCTACGAAAGCAGAATAGACCTGCACCTCCCCCCGTACCTGGGCCGGCCCAGTTCCAAGAATCCTCCGTCTGGCTAGCGTCAATGGGAATAAGGAGAATCTCGGCTGCCAGCTGACCAGTAAAAGGGTAACCCTCTGGCCTCCAAACTCCGTCTCTAATGATCCGGCTGCATGTGAGGCCCCTCCTTGCTTCCCTGTCCAGCTGTCCTCCCAAAATCTCGAGGAGGGATCTGGAACCCAACCATGGGTCTAGCCAAAGGTCGGTAGTCGACCCATCCTTCATGCGCCTGCAGATCGCCGTCTGGAGCACCGGTCTACATCTCAGGATGGCCTTGAATGTGACCGAAAAATTGTTGTCAATCCTGCAAGCCCAGAAGTTAGTCCTCCGTAGGTATCTGCTAGCCATCCAGTCCGCCCAGAGCGACCCCCCCTTGATGAATTTCCGTGCCATCTTCACACAAGCTGCCTTCCGAACTGCATGAAGAGGCCTCAACCCAACTCCTCCTTCCTCCCGAGGCCGACATAACTGATCCCATGATATCGCATGGATCCCTCCTCTCCAGATAAAGTTAGCGCAAATAGCCTCCACCTTCCGAATAGTAGCTGTGGGGATCTGGATAGACTGGAGCCAGAACATAGTGATGCCCGCAATGACCGACCGCACCAACTCAATCCGTCCCCCAAATGAAAGCCCCGCCGCTTGCCAGCCCTCCACTCTCTTCTGAGCAAAGTCAACCAAGCTATGACAATCCTGCTCTCGGGCATAGTTGACCGTAAGCGGGACCCCCAGGTATTTCACTGGAAGCTCGCCTCTGTCCACACCTAAGGCGAAGGCTCTCTCCTCCTGAAGTGTGCACCGGGAGCTGAAGTAGACTCTGCTCTTCTCTCGGTTTAACTGGAGCCCAGATAGCCGTCCGAACTCCTCCATAATGTCAGAGAGCGCTCTCAATCCCCTCATGGAAGGCTGGAGAAGCACCAATAAATCATCAGCATAAATCAAATGGGATACAGCAGGACTCACCAACCGGAAAAGGGGAACAATCCTCCCGCTATGAACTGCTATATCCATCATACTCGTGAAATACTCCATCACCAAGGTAAAGAGGTACGGGGAGAGGGGGTCGCCCTGCCTCAACCCCCTGTTGCTACTAAAATAGCCATGTGGCGTGCCCTGAATGAGGACAGAGAAGGTAGGGGAGCATATGCACTCCCTCACCCTCGCCACCCATCTCTCGTCAAACCCCATGGCAAGCATCAAGTGGCAAAGGAAGTCCCGATTGACCGTGTCATAAGCTTTCCGAAGATCAAGCTTCACACAGGCCTTCATCCCCCCCGGTTTGCTGAACTCCCGCACCATCTCGTGAGCAAGCAGACTGTGCTCCGCAATCGACCGACCCTTGATGAACGCTGCTTGGTTCTGGGACACGAGACCCTGCATAATACCCTCCATACGCCTGCACATAAGATGAGTGATAATCTTGTAAAGGAAATTACAGCAAGCTATAGGTCTAAAGTCTGCAAGAGATGTCGCTCCTTCCTTCTTAGGAACCAGCGTCAGGAACGTATGGTTCAACTCCTTCAACAGCCGGCCCTCAACAAAGAACTCCTGGACAGCTGCCAGAACAGGTGCCTTAAGCACACCCCATTGTCGCTTAAAGAACCCCGCGGAGAAACCATCAGGCCCAGGAGCTTTGTCGGAATGGGCCTTCTTCACAATATCTTCCACCTCCTCCATCCTCACCGGAGCCAAAAGCAGACTGTTCCCATGTCGGGACACCAGTCTCTTCGTAACCAGGGCCGAAAACATGCTGGAGTAGTCCGTCTGCTGGTATAAGGCAGTGTAGAATCTGACGGCCTCCTCCTGGATCTCCACCGGGTCTCCTACCAGCCGTCCCTCAGCATTCAGAAGTCTGGGAATGCTGTTCCGATGCTGACGGGTGCAGATCACATCATAAAAGAATTTGGTGCATCGATCTCCATCCCTGAGCCAGGTGCATTTAGCCCTCTGAGCCGCACTGATCTCCTCCTGAAGTCTCATGATGCTAACTTCCTCAATCAGTGTCTTCTCCTTAGCTGCCAGATCCCCATTCAAAATGTCAGATTGGAGGGCAACCTGAGTGACCCGCAACTCTTCTTCCTTCTCAGCCAGGGTAGTCCGCGGTCTCGTCTTCACCCACCCCCTGATAGCCCTCTTGAGCTGTTAGAGCTTGTGAACCATGCGAAATTGGGCCGTGCCACCCGAAAGTACTGCATCTCCCTCATAACAACCTCCTCATATCCTGATGAGAGGTACCAGCTGTTGTTGTACCGGAACGGCCTCGTCCGTGGAGCAGGTCTCTCACAAAGGCCCACCCGGATAGGAGAATGATCGCTAGTACCCGCAGCCAGACCTTCCGCCACCGAGTTCGGGAAACACCTGAACCACTCGCTGTTGCCCAAGGCCCGGTCCAGCTGACAAGCAATACGGTTCTGAGTAGCCTTGTTGTGCCATGTCCAAATATGTCCCGTCCGCTCCAGCCCCCGCATACCTGACATCAGAAGGCACCTCTGGAAGTCATATAAAATCGGATCCGGAACTGGCCGACCCCCAACCTTCTCATGACGAAGCAACATAGCATTGAAGTCCCCCATGATGAGTAGGGGAAGCTGCATGTTGTCCGCCATGCGACCCAAACGCACAATATCCCCCCACAGAGCCTCCCGGAGTCTACGATCATTGTGCCCATACACAGCACCCAGGATGAATCTGAATCCACCTTTATTCTCAAAAGTAACACCGATGAGTTGCTCAGACTTGTGCATCTGAACCCCCACCCAACTACCTGTGTTCCACCTAACCCAGATCCTTGCCATACCACAAAGATCTAAGTTATGGATGTGATCCCAGGTTGCCGGAGTCCGACGTGAGAGCATAGCGGTCCCTCGAATCTTCGTTTCCAGCAGAATAGCAATATCACAAGCCTCTCTCCTCAGCACCCCTCTGATCTCCCTCCATCGACCAATGGAACACCCTCCTCTAATGTTCCATGCAAGGACCGACATCTAAATAAAAGATGATGGATCCCCCTGTAACTCCTCTGGATCGACACTCGAGGGAAGTGTCTCATCCGTCTGCTCAAGAACCGCATCCACCATAGAGGAAGGGGCAAGGTGAGCCTGAATCCGGCTAAGAGTGAGAGTCCAGTCGGGATTGCGCTCGGTCTGGTCATCCGTCTCCCTCATCTGAGGAATATCCTCCAGGGTGGCCGGGGCGTGTCTCTTCCTGCTGGTGTAAACCATAAGTGAAGTAGAGGCCTCCGCCCCCCTCTGACTACTCTCCGCCGCTATATATATATATATATATATATATATATATATATATATATATATATATATAACTTAGGACTAAATTTAATTAACAAGTACAACTGTACATCTCTAGGCAAGGACTTCAACACTAGGGACAATCCTCAATTGGAGAGTGTATCCTTGAGTGTCCTTAACCTTAATATTAACCTTAGACATTATAATGACAACATCCTCTTGACAAGAACTCTTGTGGATCTCCTGGCTCTGGAACACTTTTCTATTTCTCTCCTTATATAAATATATAAAGTGAATAAATCCATTAACAGTAAAACAATATTGTTTGCCAGATAAAAATTTCTTCTTTCCCATAACTGAGGATATAAAGGAAAAGGATGAGACAGCAGTTAAGACCCATGATTTCCTGATTAGTATATCATAAGCATGCCTGAGAACCTATTCAGTTCAGACAATCATAGATCAACTTACCATTGTGCAGAAGTAGAATCCAACAGTGGTGAAATAGAAAGACATCATGCGGAAAAAGTCAAAGAGCTGCCCAAGTCTATAAACATCCCTACTAAGAACTTGTTCACCATTTCCACCTGCTACCTTCCCCTCAAAGAGTGCAATCTGATTTAGCCCAACATCTCTTCCTTTTCCAACCTGTAAATAAAAATAAACATATAAGATGCAACTGATAGGAGTGAACTCAACTGATGGATACAAGAGATACCTGAATGTATTCATGATGGGTTATATTGCCTTGACGCAGTGTTGAATTAAATCCTGAAGGTAATTGGCATATATTAGCAATAATTACCATTGCCAACAAAAGGGGAAACAACAAACAGTTTTCTTGCTACTTTTCAGCTAGTAATGGGAAAATGTCAATATGCAAACACTCAATATAGAGAAATACAAGGATTTAAGAAATCAAATAGACAGCCTACAACCAGAAAACAGAACAGCAGACGAATCTTATCAAAATTGTTGTATTCACTGGGATTATTACTTAAGAGGACATGTAAATGTAATGCTAGCCTCTCACTGAGATTTCAAACAATTATAACAAAGGTAAAAGGAAAATGAAGGATTAGTCATGTACAAAACATCAAACTCTGACTGTTACACCTATCAACAAAAGTAGGTTCCTAGTAGAGCTTTAGGAACCTCAAAAGAGCTTGTGTCTAGGTTCAATCTTTACCTAAATAAATGCCACCTCATTATCAGCCTCACACCTATGATAAGTAGGACACTTCTTGTAACATAGAAAAAAGATTTATATAGTATTTTATACCATTATTTTTAATAAACTATAAAATTAATTCATTAAGGTTATTGCTTCATCCTTTAACCTAGACCTAAACCAATCAATAAGGTTAGTGCTTCATCCTTTACCTATATATACACATCCTAGCCTATCCTAGAAACCCTACCCTCCACTTTTCTTCTCCATCCTAGACACCCTAACCCTAAAACTAGCTTCTCCTTCTTCATCCTAGGGGCGTTTTGTTCTTGGAACATCACAAAGAACTTAGAGAACTAGGGAGAAGTTCTCCAAGTTATCTTGTTTGGTTATGACCAACTCTTTTTTTTTTTTTTTTTTTTTTTTTGGGGGGGGGGGGGGGGGGGGGGGTTATTTGTGGCAAGAACTTTAGCCTACATGGGCTTGCTCTCATGTCACATAGGCTTAAGTTTTCCAAGTTCCTTGGCTATGTTTCAAGTTTGTATTTTTTGGTTCAAAATATAGTTTTCTTCTAACCAAACAACAACAGGTTAGGAAAGAGAGAACAAGAACTTGATTATGAGACCCATCATCATAGTTTATTGGGTTCTTTGGCTTCTCCAAGTTCTATAGGTTCCAAATGTTAGGAACCTGGCTGATACTCCCTAGCAAGCAGAGTGACCTGTAGCTGCTAATTTGAGTGTGCAGTCATTAGCAAGAAGAAATCCTGAAGATTCAGAAGTATCAGAGCATTGTCTCTGATACATAGAGTTCCTGCCAGGTATGCAGTTTAAAAGCTACATTTGTATTTTGGACTGAAGGCTCTCTCCTTCATGGCTCAGCCATAACTCACAAGGAATATTGGAAGCTCAGCTAATTGCCTATCAGCCAGGTCAGCTAACTAGTTACAAGTAACAGTCATTAGTTAGTTGATAATTCCTGTAAAATTTCCAGGTCAGACTGTAGATTCATTTTACAGTCTCTTGTATTTCTTTTCTTTCCAATTACATCAATATAAAGCTAAACCCTAGATTCCTTTATTGACTATTGCCTTCTTCGTTTACTGCAATTCTTCTCAATTTGATGTTGAATTCATCTCGAGCTCCACACATGGTTGGGATGTTGGGTTGGGAACCTAACACCAAACAACCAAATAGTCCCTAGATTCCCAATCACAATTTAACAACCCTAGCACTAAAAATCATCACTTTTCTAAAACCCAAGCCTCAAAAATTCCCAAATAACCTTTAACCTAAAAATAATACGAGTCCACAATGTAGCCACACCCAGACTTAAAAATCACGACAATTGATCGCCCTTCTTCCTTGTAGTTGTTGCTTCCCAGATGCACTCACTCTAGAACCTTCGCCCATTTAGCCGATCTTTGCAATAAGTTAGTCAAAGGCGCAAGCACACTCGAGGCGCGAAGGGTTCATATCGCCCAAGGCATAGGCGTACTTAAGGCACGCGCCTGAGCAAAATGAGGCGCAAAAACAAAAATATATATTAAAAAAAATAGTCCACTGTATAAAATATTAAAACCGAAAAAAAATATGTCAAAATATAACCAAGTGAACTAGCAGAGCAGCAGTAGCAATAACAGCCAACAAAACTGTATCCAACTTAGACAACCGTGGAAAGGGCTACCTCCCTTCCACTTGTATGAGGTAAAGGCCGTCTCCATGCTTTATTATTTTTTTGTATAAATATATATATAAAAGAACAAAATACAAAAAAAAAAATAAGGCGCACATTTCTTAGTCGCGTCTTGCTAAAAGACGCACCTTAGGCGCGATTTTGGTGTGCTCGGAGAAAAACATCTCGCTTAGTGAGATGCGAGACGCAACTGTTGCGCCTTTCTGCGAGGCGCGCCTTTAACTACCATACTTCGTAATTGTCTGTCAACCTCGATGCTCGCTTGCACCCTAGTTTGACCCTTCATCTTTTTCTTTTGTGTCTCGTTCGTCTACACGCAACCCGCTTCTGTTTATACTTGACATGCCAATTCAATTCCAATCTAGAAAACCGGGCTGACCGAAAGGCCTAAAGCACAAAAAGAAGAAAAATTCCAGACCACGCCCAGTCTAACTAGGAAGAAAGGAAAAAAAATTGGTTGGCCGAACTCAATTCAAACCAAAACTCGATTTACTTGAGCTTGATGGAATTTTTGTACAATCTTTTGCAGATATTGGTAAGTAATCTTTGGGTATTTGATAGAAAATTTTTGTTGGATTTTTTGTTAGTTTTGATGATGTATATTTGTGTTTGGATTTTGATTGGGTAATTTTCGTAACTACATGAATAATCCTAAAACTTGACAATCATATATATATATGATCTGGATCCCCACAGGAGCCCTAATCTTCCTCGACCGGGCCGATTTGATGGTGCAGGGAGGGGGGGCGGCTTTATATATATATATATATATATATATATATATATATATATATGATCTGCTTTATCAATTAACTAATTGCTACTCTATTGTTTATTATTTTTCATCTTTATACTTTTAAAATATAATACTTTAATAGATTATCAATTAGATTACTAGCCATACTAATCTAATATTTATGGATGTCATTTTGCTAACAAATTATTAACAAGAGTATTAGATATATCAATCAAATACTCTGGATTTGCACCCCACCCTCTTCCTTAATGCTAATTGTTATATTCAAATGGTTCCCTTTTCTCCCTCCTTTCTTCATTTTTAGTTGTTACTTTTAGTGACATTGCTCTTGTAGACATTTAGTTCTTGCTCTCTTGCTAGCTTAATATAGTATGCATTGTCGTTAATGCTAGGATTTTATGCCTTTTACTGCTTTGCTGACAGTGTAGCTTTATCATGCCACTATAATCTATTATATTATATTATATTATATTTTGCAGAAGGTAATTGTATTGATATAGGAGTTACAAATGTTACAATACGGCTCTGTCAGTGTTCTAAAAATTGGCCTAGGCGGCCGCCTAGGCGCTAGGAGGACGAACCGAAAACTCCCTATTCGGCACCCCTGTCCACCTAGGCGGGCCTATGCGGCTGTTCGGATTTTGAGATTTTATTTTTGATTTTTGATTTTTTTTTTTTAATGCTTAGTTGTATTGTGGATACGTTGTTTGAATTTTAAGAATGGATGTAGATTTAGAACACTGAAATTTCAAATTTGCAATATGGATTTAAAATTTAAAATAATTATGAATTGGATTATGGATTTAGAACATGTTTGGATTTCAAATTTCAAATTTGTATTAATGATTTCAAATTTCAGAAAAAAATCAGTTCGGCACTTGGGCGCTAGGCGGCCCTCCGCTGCACCTTATCTGCCTAGAGAATTTTAGAGCACAGGGCTCTGTTTCCGATCTCAGCCCCTAGTTCATGAGTACAGTCTCCTTCTGGGTTGTCCTATTCCTTCTACTAGAACTAAGCAACATGATGCCCATATTCTTCTGAACTCTCCTTACCAGACTGGTTTTCATGGTAGAGCCTCCTTACTATATATAAGGTTCCTTTCCTTCCATATATGCCATATAGATGAACTGAGTAAAGCTATTGAAACATAGTAGGCTTCAGTCCCTTGATTGATAGCTGTCTTCAGCTTCTGAAGATCCTGGATCAATGTGCAGTTTGAAAGTTGCTGCCATCCCAACTTCAATCTACATATATTCCATACAGGCTGAGTATGTACAATTGAAGAACGGATGATTAATATGTACAATAGAAAAACGGATGATTCCTACTCTCAGGAGCTGCTTTACATAAAGATAAATATGATGTCTATTTGTGGACCAAATTGAACCAGTCTATCTCTGGTTAAGAGCCTGTCCACAGTTGCTTTATAGATGCACATACTCATTTTCAGGCAACCACCCCTTAAACCAGACCTTGCTCCACTCTGGATGTTATCATCATTTAGTGTTCATTTTCATCACTTATAAGAACGTCATATTATGTTTGGATTATGTTTTATCTTTGAATATCTGTTATTATTGTCTATGGATAGGTTGGTGAGATTGTGACTACAGAAGATTCGAGCAGTATAGTGGGGGTATCCATCTCTATCATAGCTATGTCGATGGCCTTCGTTATGTCTCTCGCTACCTCGTATTTTGATAGAGAGCATGACACTTCTCCCTACTAAATTTTTTGGTACCATTTGTGTTTTCCCTGGAATTAGAAAATATTAATAAAATAAAATGTAACGTGTAACTATCTCACAAACTAAAGTTTCAACATACTTGCCCAGTTGTGCTTATGGAGTTCCTATATATCCAAATAGCAACTCAACCACATAAAAATATTCATTTTAAACTCAATCGCATATGTATATTTAGCAAGAAAAGAAGGAATAAAAGAAAAAGCAAAAATATGTAATGTGGAACATGAAACTAAGGGAAATGGCTTTAAGCCCACCCATGCATCTTATTGTGAAGCTCAATTACCCCACCCAAAATATAAATGCCCTATACAGGGAAATGGCTTTAAAATATCAGTTTCAACTGAAACCAAAATACATTATGATAGAATTATTAGGGAGCTGATTCATTATCTAATCTGTAGAGTAATTCTTTCCTTTTATATTATAAAATAGGAACCAATAATTCTACGGATAAGATGTCGTGCATGCATGATGGAACAGTAACTTCTAACTAGCATGAGAATATATTATAAACTAAGAAACAATATATCCATCACATAAAAAGGAGTCTTCCAACCATCCTGTATAACTGTGGCCTTGCATCAAGCGTAGACATCATGTGCTTACGATATTGCATTAGTTGAAGAGGTCGAAAGCAGATAATATCATATCAGTTGATGACCCAGTAACACATGTTATCAGCTGCTCACACTAAATTTGCAGTGATGAGGCTAGACAAAAATAGAATATGTGGCAGATAGGAGGAAAAATCAAACACATGGAAGGTTGGCATTAGATTGACTAGTGGTCACACAAACTTGGTCAACGCATTAGTGGAGCTATCTCAAAGGTGAGCTGACCCCATTTAGGGCTACATAGAGGACACTTAAAATCTAAAGGACTCAAAAGATAGTGATGTTAATTGTTAACTAAACGAGGATAAGAAACAATAGTAGTTCACATCATGCAAGGTTAACATTTTGGTCCGGACCGTGGGATCAACCATTCCCATGATGGTAATATAGGGAATGTTCCTTAACCTAAAGAGGTTATAAGAGAAGAATCATATATGCTAACTGTCCTTACTTTTTAGTTCATCCATTATATTATGTTTGACTTACATTATGCATCATACATTGTTCCAGCTACCTAAAGCAACCTTATCTTTTCACCTTTACCAAGAGTCTTTCCAAGCCTAACTGATTTTTGGGGGCTTCCCCATTTATTACATAGTTAAATTAAATTTACCATTAGCATCATCATCACCCGTAACATACTGAAATAAGATATTGTTAGGAATTGCTCCATGCACATGCACATATATATTTTAATATCCACAAAATTTAATACAGAGTTGTAAAAAGAATTGAAAACATAATAGATTTATTTTTCAAGCATAAAACTGAGGACAACTTGATTGAAAATAGCAGAGGAAACAGGAAATATACCAAAAATTACTGTAATATCTCTTACCGGCATAAATATCTTCACTGATATTTATAATTCGAGAAGCCTTGCTGATACCACCTCTTGTTATGTGGAAGACTCTGTCAAACACATCTGGGTGTCCATAATGCATCCGGACCCTATATAAAATTTGACAACATGAATTAGAAACTCCTGAAAGAAATACTTGAATAACATAACTATAACATCATGGAAAAAAAATACGTACTTTAGTGGGCTAGCAAGAACTCGTTGACCTAAGGTAACAAAGCTTGTTTCTTGGTTGGACATGAATGAAGCTAAAGACGAAACACTGCATATTTGTTTTAGGACAAAGCTTCGTTGGTGAAAATAAGAACTTATTGATGTATAAGAAGATACCAAATGTAGAAAAAGGTGCTTCACCTTCCAGTGAAGACATGTTCCCTAACACCTAAAATTGTTGGATGTCGAAGACCATGCTTGCAATTAAATTCCTCAAGAAGATTTCTCATCTTCAAAGCTTCTTCAAAATAATTATCCTTTAAAACAAAACAACATGAAAAAGAAAAGGAAACTAAGATAATATATGTGAAATATAGGAACTAAGGTACAGAGAGTAATACTTGCATGTTGCAGTTTTAAAACTGCAAATCTAAATATGCCATAAGTTGAGTCAATATCCTACTTTTGAAATAAAGACTATTAGCGGGTGCCAAATAATAACGCAAAAAAACATTTACGGATTGTACATTACATATCTATGAACACCTATTGATGAAGATAATAAATTATTCTTCTTTAAATGTTTACTCTTGACAGTAATAGGCCACTAAAGGAAATTTCAAGAGTTATGCTGGCCAGAAAGACAATTATTTTCCAAAGGAAACATAACCATTCAAAAAGAAAATTGAAAACAAGCGCTATTGAAATGAGAATGCTAAGATAGAGGGGAAGCAAGTGCTGGAATCAGTTGGACAGTGACGAGATGATGGTGCGGGGGTTGGAAACATCATAAATAGCCACATGGGATGGTTGGAATAGTTGGCTGGAAACTAGCCGGAGATGGTGCCTGGATTTAGCCGGGAGATGGTGACAGTGACGAGATGATGGTGCGGGGGTTGGAAACATCATAAATAGCCACATGGGATGGTTGGAATAGTTGGCTGGAAACTAGCCGGAGATGGTGCCTGGATTTAGCCGGGAGATGGTGGGAGTAGGAGCCCGGTGTTAATCAGGAAAGGAGATCCAGAACTCAGTGTTGATCAGGGACTGAGCCAATTGGTTGCTGACAACCGTGCTTCACTCCACCTCGTTTCAACTGCTATGTGGGCTCCTATGCATGCTGCTGACCCTTCGTGGGAAGTTGGAGACGGCACCAATTGAGGATAGATGAGAGAAAATCATCTCTGGTGGTTTAAACAAATGGAACATAGACCAGTAGTCGATGTAGCGGTTAGGATTAGTCAAAGGAGCTGCTAGAACAAAGGGTAGGTCTAAAAGAATCTGGATTCAGACCATAAAAAAGGACATGGTTTTTGTTAATATTAAAAAAGGCATGATGCTTAACAGAACTGAAAGGGTGGAAAGGGTGCAAATTGCCGACCCCAAAATTTAGGATAAAGACTTTGTTGTTCTTGTTGCTCTTACAGAGGACATGGTCCTTTACAAACAGAATGGAAGAAAAGGAACATAATAGCTGAGTGAAAAAAAATTGGGATAAAGACTTTGCTGCTTAGTTCGCTGATTGGCACTTACCAATACAAACAGCCAGAATTGCTGAAACTAACGGACCAATTCAAAATTACCAAAACCCCCTTGAAACAACTCCGAAACTGCCAATTAAGAAGGTTCTGATACCGGTTCCAATACTGGTACTGCTAACCATGTTTTGTTGCCTGTATATTGAGGAAACTACAAGCTCATATTGATCATATGGTTTCAGGGGGTTTTTACCTCAGTTTTACTGGTGATTGAATTTGCATTTTTCATGAAGATGGGGCATAATGTAGCACATCAGGCTGGTGATAATTATTGTTCAAAAGAGAACATTATGATAGACTCAAAGCAATCTGCAGGTGATAGTTTCCAGCCATAGCACTAGGAATGATAAAAATAAACATATTAACTATCCAAACTTCCAATTTGCATATATTTAGAAATATGCTTCGTTATCAAACCAAAACATGCATAGTAAACGTCAACAGAACAAGTAATAACATTGATTCCATAAAGGCCTCAAATTACTCATGCACATTCAGCAGTTTTCAGAACGGGCAGTGAAACTGCGAAACCAAACAATTTTAATGCCGATTACCTAAAAGTAAACAAAGGAGAACTTTAAACAGTGAGTTAACTTTTATTGATATGTGTATTGTAACAGCATCTAGAAGCATCAACTCACCTGATTCATGTCAATGGTCTGAACAGCGCTTCCACGAGTGAACACTATAGCATGGTTTTGATTTTCAGGTTTTCCTTCACCGATCTTCGGGTTTCCAGGCAATTTAATAGAATATATTTCCTAGTATCAATAAAAAGGAATTACGGAAGTGGCACAATAAGGCATTCACAATAAATATGCTCAGCTTCAAGCAATAGGTAGAACAATGCACTACCAGTTGAACTATAGAACATAAAAAAAGCATCGTAGAACTGATGAAAAATAACAATAAATACACAAATCACACAAAATGATAAACGTAAGCTACCAGTTCAAATAACTAACCATGAAAAAAAAACAGAATATCACAATCATTCGCTTAATTATATAACGTTGCTCAATTCTAATCCAAGAAAGCCAGGTCATTTTGTATTAACAATGTGTGCCGCTGCCATGAGGATCCTGTTACTGTAGGTCATGGGAGAATTATGAGATAGCTGTACCATTATCGCATAGTAACGTAGAAAGTTGTCACCATAAATCACACAAGTCTTAGCATTGTTATGCAAATATTATTGGAGAGGGATGAAATTACCCAATTGGAATTATTTTTTAAATAATTGGCCTTTCAAGAGTAACAAACAAAATCAGCATTTTGCCTATAACCAGGCATTATTAAAATGTTGTTTTGCAGTGTCAATAGCATCAAGAAAGCAGATTAAGACAGCTGCGTAAGTTTTTCACTACGTAAATTCAATGGAGCTATGAGCTTTTATTTCAGGTCAGAGCTAATACAATTGTATATGGTCTGGATTTCATGAAACCATAATTTGTGTCTTACTTTATTTGGGGTCTCCTTTGAATTTTTCAGGACTTTATTAGATACATGCTTACCAAATATATTTGGTATACCAGAATCAGGTTAGTGAACATTGTTTTGCCAGAAACCAGTTAATTGCATCTGGTTGAACCAGAGCAGGATAATAAAATTTCATATCTAGTTGAGGTATGTAACTGGAAGCACAACAAGTCAGTCTACCTAATCACTTCGAGCACATACACGAATATACATGTGTGCAGCAGTTATGTTTTGAATGAAACCAGCTATGAGCGGAACCATATGCAGGATCAAAAATTCAAATATGATGGCCTTGCGATGGTAGGAACGTTATTCAGGATCCCAGATTGGCACTTGCAATGGAAACAGACCAGAAGTTTCATGTGATGTTCACAAATGCGCTATAGAAACCAAACCTACATGAGTATTGGTATTGTCGGTTTCAGTTTGGTGTATCGTAGTATTTCATTTTTGCCACTTCAGAAAAATTTAAACAAGTTACAATTTTATGATTATACAAAGAATTAGAGGTTGAAGTTAATACCTTTAATTATTTATGTAGCCTGTCGCAAAGAATAATTGGTAATACTGATATGTTGGAGGTTTTTTATGCTATAGATTGTGTGCCTATAATCAGTAAGTTTAGCACACTTTAAAAGATGTTTATTTAAATCAAAGTGACCAAACTAACAAGAACAGGAGAACACAAATGATCTTGTATCAATTGTTATTGCGACTGGATATACCTCTAATGTTCATCAATAAAATTCTGACCAAATTTACAGATTTAAGAAATGGCAATGTGAAAACCAAAGATGTAAAAGAACACAAAGAATGGTAAATCAACGAAAATATATTAAAAGAAACCTTAATGCTGCAAAATAAGTAAGTTCACCAGCTTATTGGGCTATAAAATCAATGCCTTTACCAGGTAAATGAAGCTAGAGTAATAAATACAAGAGACTATAAGCTGAATTAACACAACACAAGGGAACACGCTGCAAGGGAGGCAAGGGAGGAGTGAGTTGAGATGATGATCGACTAACCATATCTTTCCCGTGGATATCAGCTTTGACGAGTTTAGAGTAGAATTCAGTGTGAGTTTTACCATCCTTTAGAGACTCAACAATATCTATATAAGCTACTCTAAGAGCTTCATTCCTGCAAACACGTTGAAAGCTTCTTAATATAAACCATGCACAAGTATCTGTAGTTTCCAGCTTATAGTAAAATGTTCTTTATGCAAGACTCAGGGTGGAGCAATAATAAATTGATAATTCCTATTGATCAAATTATGCATACCGTTGCATCAATAATGCAATATCGGCCGCTTCTGGCTTTTGATCTTCTTTCTGTTTGCCATAAATTTGGCATGTCACAACATATGTGAACTTCAGATCTGCCTGTGCTCGAGCTTCAGGTGCTAACTCAAACCCCTGGGTTTCAGGTAATACACTACCAGTTCTTGCAGCCTCTGCATCTACATGACAAAGATATAGGGCATGAGAACAATGAGATTACCGAGCTGAGTGTACACAAACATGCACAGACCTCCAGAGGCTATCTTCTCCATATAACTCTGCAGCATAAGGGCCTTTCTATAGTACATCATCCCACGAACTGCATTGCATTGAAAAGAATAAGAGGGATGTTACAAGAAAAAATAGAAAAGAAAAAACCTTATGAAAGTCGCAGTTTTCGGTTCACTGTATTATGCTTTTTGACCTCAAATATTAGAGAGATATAAGGGGGTATTATTTATCACATTAAACCAGGCTTCTCTCTGGAGTAACACCTCAAGGAGATAGATAAGACTCTTCAACGAGCCATTCTTTTTCACATCCTTAATTTTCTTGCACTCACTTTAGTTGCTTAAACCTTTATATTACACAACATTATACTGTCTTGGTCCTTAATATTGTCTTATAAAAATACTCACTTAGGTTGTCATGCATCTTACATACAGTAATCCAAAATCAATGTTTATTATTTCCTGTTAAGTAAAACATTGTGTCAAAGCATGCCCCTATCATATGATTCTGCAAATCAATAATATATATATATAACCAAACTGATGCCCACATGTGGACTACATGGAGTCATAACTGTGTTCATTTTACTCCCAAGACAAACGAATTAAAAGAATCAACTTACAGGATAACATTACAATTCTTGCTGGTCTACTCATCGCAGAACTTTCTCATTTTGTCACTTATTTTACCCACAGGCATTAATATATTGGAGTCATCCTGGACTAAACGGAGTTCCATTTTAAGCCATACGAGCAAAGCGCAATATTGTGCGTCACCCGTTTAACACCTATTGACCTGCCGTAACAAATTGATCTCAGAGCTCACGAACTGTTTGGCCTCTGTGGATGCTTGCTATGTTGCAGACATGATAGGCAATTGTTCAGTAGTCATATAATTCCCTTTCGGTTTGTCCTCTAATATGACGATTCCAGTTACGCACAAGGCTTGGGTTCTCATTCCCTCCAGCATCAAATCAAGGTGGATATTTCATGGACTGTCTGACATCCACTCAGTTGACGGGAAGGCGGTTCATAGTTAGATTTGGTCCAAATTTTGTATGATGGGTCCAGATGGGATAATGCCGAGGGATTAATGTGTCTGATTGGTTCTGGAGTTAATAAGGGACCTTACGTTCAAGTCAAATGGACCAAGACCAATATGATATCTCAACCCGCTTAGCATGTTCTATGTGGTCTACGGCCCTGACACACCTTCACCAAGCCAACACCCAACACATGCATATCCTTGTCCAATTCAATATCTACACACATTTTTCGCCTCACTTGAATGATATGCAATTGTAGGAACATCATTCGTGGAGTTACGTCTCGAGAAAATACAGCAATGCTTGCTTTCAGCAGGCCTTCCAGAAAGCTTGTGCAACATGTGCACGCTACTTAACATGTACAGTACTACCAGTTAACCATAATCAACCAAGGTCATCAACTCCACCATTTGCCCGCAATTTTCGAGAACTAGATGACAGAGTATATCATCCACTTCAATCACATAAGAGAAAATTTACTCTTTGATATCTGATGCATATGCACTGTTCTAAAAGGCAGACTTGGCGCTTGGTGCCCGCCTAACGCCCCCTAGTCCCCCCCCCCCCCCCCCCCCCCCCCCGACTATGCATGTTTTGTGATTTTATGGACTTCTTCTACAATTTTCAGTAGATTTTTTTTAATTTCTTTTGAACCGCCTAGGCGGACTAGACGCTAGGCGGCTGGTGCCCGCCGGCCTAGCGCTTTTCACAACCTTGATCTGATGTCAGATAAACTCAATTACATGCCTATATACAAACTAACAGTCAAATGAAACATGTATTTGAATAAAAAGAATGGAATACCCAAAACCTTGTCCAGAGTATATAGATAAAATCCTAGATCAAGGTGACCAAGAAATATGATAGAAATTAAAACTTGTGAACTCATGTGGTAGTATCCTAGCATCATGCATCTAAGTATCAAAACAAAACCTTATCCAGTTTGCAATCTGAACTTTTGCCCTAGCAGAAGATATGCTTAAGCTCCATATATAGGTGATGTAGTACAAAAGAAGAATATATTCCTTGGGTGCTCATAAATCGCATACAATAAAGAGATTTGGTACCAAAACCAGGTGTTACATACCTATACTGAAAGCTCATAATTGAGTTTTATAAACTTATTTTAACTAACATCAAATCCAAAAATATTGGGAAATGTATACGAGCTAACAAAGTGTAAAGAAAAAAGAATTTAGAAATTTCAAGATGAAGATATTAGAAACTGATCCAAAGAATATGTGAAAACTTATGAATGTGAATTCCTCACAAGATGTTCTGTTAAAAGAACCTAAAATGAGGAAAGATATGACAACAGAAAACAAATAATGAATTAAGAAGAATGAACACCAAACAGAACTAGGACAAGAAGAGAATATTCAAGATGTGGAATATACTTGAATATACAAGAATATTCAAGAAGGAGATATAATCATATAAAATAAAGAACCACAGTATACTAAAAAATCTTGAAAGAAGAATCTAATAAGGTTCTGTTAAAGTACCTAATAAGTGGCAGGTGTATCACAATGCAATGCAAATTAACGAACTGAGAAGAATGAAAGATAGAAAATGCTAGCATGACATAAAATGTGATATTTAAAAACAGTTTGTACATATTGGATATTATTACGAGTACCTAGTTGAATAAAATCTTCACAGTCATGGGAGCACTAGATAAGTTAACTGTTCTCATGTCAATATTAAATAAAGTCTGAAACAACAACAGTGACAACAACCACAAATTTTGAAGTCAAACGTGAAATAATTTATATATTACCATGAAATTAAACTTAGCAATGAACCTGCGAAAATATGGAACATATATCAAATAATATGACTTCAGTTTCAAAAGACAATTTTAAGTATGAACAGAAATTTTAGAAAAGACTAGAGATAAAAGGAAGAAAGCTTTATATGAAACAAGAAAAAAGAAGTTATTTTAGGACAAAGATGATATATCACTGAATGCCACTAGTCACTCACTGAGCTAGTGAAATCCCCATAAATGGTTGGGACTGCAACACAAATCAGCAGTAAGTTATTACTAGTTTTTGCCCGTCCTGCATGAATTAAGTTGACGTTTGATGTATGTATAAGTAGAAGATATAGTACTAAAAACATTAACTGATGAACTGTATGAGGTTAAGGTTTAAAATCGGCCATAATTGATAACTATCCTGACATAACGATTAGCAATTTGAATAAACCGAGCAAAAAAGTAAGATAAACTTGGTGCTAATTTATCCTCCTGTATCTTACTAATCATGTGGTTTCCGTCAGAGGTTGATTTATGCCTGAAACTGCCAAGACTTCCCATAACTGATAAATATTAGCATACTTTTCCCAAATTGGCCGGGAAGTAGCAGAATCTTCCCAAAACAAGGCTGAAATTTGCTGAAACTTCCTAAGCTTTTGACAGAACTTTCTGAAACATATACTAAAATTGGTTTTAAACTTATTCAAGCCCATATATGGTAAACTTGCCAATTGCATTTAAAATGTTATAATTTAATAGCACGAATGAAATTGTGCAATTAGTCACAAAACCAAACAAAGACTAAGTGAAAAAATTCTGATATTAGGATTAAACTTTGACCTTCATCTTCTATATATCAGTAAAAAAATTCATTTTTCCTGTGGAGAACCCGATACTCCGTTCTGAAACGACCTATAAGAATACTCATGCAGAAAGACCAATATTGATACTAATATCACCTTTGAACCATGGATTATGTTATGAACTAGAAGAGTGGAGATAACTCTAAAGGATCATCCAAAAAGAAGATAATGAGCAGCGCAATTTTAATACAAACAGAATTGAAATGAGGCTTCATTCAAACAGAAAGTCGAGCCATTCCAAGAGCAGCTGATTTCATTGCCATGATTTTACTATACAAAGAAATGGAAAATCAATAAATAATAATAAATCTAGAGAAAGATGGATAGAGTCTAAGGTCAAAGTGTGAACATATTCTGTACACACCACACTAGAAATAATTTAGCTAACGAGATCTTAAGAGTTGTACAGATTTTAGCGAAATATGACCAGAATTTTGCTGCAGAAGTGGTGCTAGGAACATACAAGTATCTCCACCATAGGGTGTAAACAATGCATAAAAAGGCTGAAAAGAAACCCACAATTGCAAGCCAAGATGTAATACAAAATAAGTGAGCATGAGAAAGATATATGAAGATCACTAAATTCTTTGAATTCATCAGATATCAGGTATGTTAACCCAGTTATGGATTGGTACAAGTACAAACAAATGATTGAGGATCATGCATTAGCATAACGTAGCACAGAATTTTGCTGTTATAAATTAAAATTAGATGCAACAAAACAAAGAAGAAACATATGTACCAGTGCGTGCTAAGGTTTGCCCACGATAAGAAGCCCAAAAACGGAGCTCCAAAATATCATTTGCACTATCAAAAAGTTCAGAGTCTTGCGCATTCTCACCCCGGCCTATCCGTGATAGGAAGTTCCTCCATTCATCTAATTAAAGAACACAACATGTCAAATAGGGTAAGTAAATAACTTCTCAAGGACAGAAGGTTATTAATGAAACAAAAATATGATGAAAGCTTTCACATCGTCAGTGCAAAGACATGCAAATATAAGAAATTTAAGTTTGAATCAAGTAGAAGCCTAGCGGAAAAGAAACCTCTGCTTACTCATACCGATCCTGTTATCTTATAATTGACTAGGGCCTTAGTTGAGGATAGACAATTTAAAAGCTTAGTGCCAATGATTCAAAGTGACTAGTTTAGTTCACATCAGAAGCCAAGTAATTTAGGCACCATGGTTAGGCCTTGGAGGTTTGTCAGGCACTATGTGACAGTGTGCCTATTTGGGTGAATGCAACCAGGCAAATGCCTTAGGGCATCCAAGAAATTGAGGTGGTGTTTTCACATGTTTGATTAGAGGTAGGCTTTATATATCCAACAGTTTGTTGAACCTGTAGCTCTTTACTTGACAAGGATAGGTAAAAGAGTATTGGGAAGGAAAGTGGAGACATTTTATAACAGAAATATTACATGGACATACTTTCATCCATTTTTCTCCACTTTAACAGTGCTACAGATGAAAAAACTCAAAAACTCCTATGACCATTACCGACCAGACCTCGGCACTTTCAGCAACCAAACCTAATATTGTCAGTTTTAAGATAGAGTCGCAATATATTATTTCCTTTAATATAGACAACCTTTTCACATATTATTGCATGGTTGCATAAGAATTTTCCTCCCTCTTCCTATGCTTAACAGTTTCTTTTACTTTATCTTTATTTTCTATTCTTATTTTCACATGTTATTCAAGAAATATTGCTTGCTTATTTCATTAGCTGGGTTAGTTTGACGTACTTCATTATCCTCTCCAATGTTCAAGATTTTCTCTTCAATACCTGATCCAAGTTAAGTGCATATCAAACTTGCTTCTCTGTTTAGTGGACTTTAGGCTAAGTTTACAAAAGAAAATAAGCTGACACACACGCACATAGACACATATATGTTCAAAATATAGGTATCGGCCCCTTCCTATGAGTATCGATATCGGCGGTTTGAGTATCGGGTTGTTCATTTCAGAAATACAAAAATGATTAAAAAAAATCTTTAAAAAACTAGAGAAATATTTGATGCATTTAGGCATAATTGTATATAATGTATGTTGCTTCTTGTTAGTTTTAAATGGAATTATATTAATATGGATGAATATTGTGAATTTATAGATATCCAACTTTGACCAATGGTAATGGTTACAATTTATCAATAAGGAATCATAAGGATACACTGTAACATTGTAAGTGAATTACTGCGTTTACACTATTTTTTTATTCAATTCCCTATGCCAAATTGACTGGGAAAGAGACACCAAACACTGGAATCGGTCATTATCGGATCGGGACATGCCAAAGCATATCGGTATCAGCGGACAATGCAAATATATATATATATATATATATATATATATATATATATATATATATATATATATATATATATATGGAAAAGGGTAAATTTTATTCCAAAATCAACTCATACAGCTTACAGTACTTCCCATGGACCTCTCATCCCACTAGGGTGATATAGCATTTTCATCAAACTCAATATTGTGAAGTATGACTATTGGGGGAGTAGAAAGCCCCTCGAAAATACGTTGATTCTGTTCCCTCCACACATGCCAGACAGAGGCAGCTAGTCGCAATCTGGCGGTCTTAAACCATACATGCCTCCTACCTCTCTAGCCACGAATCTCCGTGATGAAGTCTCGTAAATCTTTGCATGTATCACAGCCTCCCAACGACCTACGACACTCTTCAGACCAGATGTATCAGGACACATTACACTCAAAGAACAAATATTTCATAGATTCATTTCCTGCTTCACACAGCATACACTTGGGATTGGGGATGGGGATCCTAAACGTAATGAGTCTATCTCTCGTCAACAGTCGTCCCAACATCAACCGACAGACGCATAATTGCATCTTGCGAGTCAGGTCCTTACACCAGATGAAGTCATAATCCTCGCTCCTAGAATTCTTTTGGCGTACCAGGTTGTAACAAGTCTTGAATTAGAATTCCCCTGTAGCTCCAGGATTGGCAGACAGATCCCAAATTCATCTATCAGCCAGCTGACTCGGGTAAATGTCTACCGCTCGAATAGCCGCTCCAAGCTCTATCGTGTGGCGGTATATCTCTGGTCTCCATTCACCATTTCTGATAATATGCTGACACTTCATCCCTCTACCACCCTCCCTGCGTAGCTGGTCGTCCAGTATCTCTAGCAACGATTGACGCTCCACCCAAGGGTCCAGCCAGAGGTCAGTACCTGTCCCATCTCTCACAACCCGTCGAATAGAAGATTTGAGAACAGCTCTGTGTCGGAGAATACTTTTGAAAGTCACCAAGTTGTTATTGTTGAGAGCACAGATCCAGAAGTTGTCCTTCTTCACATACCGACTAGACATTCAGTCCGCCCATAACGACCCGCCTTTGATGAACCTCTATGCCATCTTCAGCCCCAAGGCCTCCCTGACTGCCAGGAGTGGTTTGAGCCCCACCCCTCCCTCCTCCCGAGGCCGACGTAGTTGCTCCGAGGAGATCGCATGGATGCCCCCTCTCCAGATGAAGTTGGCACAGATGTTTTCCACTTTCCTGATAGTGGCAACCTGAACTAGGATAGACTGGAGCCAGAATAACGTTAGGGCAGAGATGACTGACCTCACTAGCTCAATGCGACCCCCAAAGGACAGGCCTGTTGCCTGCCACCCATTCTACCCTCCTATGAGAATACACCACCAGGCCCTGACAGTCCAGTTCCCTCACATAGTTAACCGTCAGAGGCACCCCACGTATTTGACCGGCAGCTCCCCTTTTTCGACGCCTAGGGTTGCCGCTCTTTCCTCCTTCAGCGTACAAAGAGAGCTGAAATAGACTCGACTTTTCTCTCGGTTCAGCTGAAGTCCAGAAAACTTGCCAAACTCACCCATAGTCCCAGATAGTGTGGTCATCCCTCGCATAGATGGTCGAAAGAAAACCGGGACGTCATCCGCATATATGAGGTGAGAAACATATGGCTTGATTTGCTTGTACAGAGGTACAACTTGCCCACTATGCACCGCCATATCCATCAGGCAAGAGAAGTACTCCATGACAAGAGTAAACATATAAGGAGACAGGAGGTCCCCTTGCCTCAGCCCTCTGTTGCTACGGAAGAACCCATATGGGATGCCCTGGATGGAAACTGAGAAAGTAGGGGTCGAGATGCACTCCCTTATCCTCGATACCCATATCTCGACGAACCCTATAGCAATCATCAGGTGACACAGGAAGTTCCGTTAACCATGCCATAAGCTTTCCTCAGGTCCAGCTTCACACACGCTTTCTCACCCCCCCCCCCCCGGTTTGCTGAACTCCCTCACCATCTCATGAGCGAGCAGGCTGTGCTCTGCGATCGATCTGCCCTTGTTGAAAGCTGCCTGGTTCGGGGAGATCAGGTCCTGAATAATCTCCTCCATGTGCCGACACATAAGGTGAGTAATTATCTTATAAAGATAATTACAGCACGCAATAGGACGGAAGTCAGCCAGCGAAGTCGTCCCTTCTTTCTTCGGCACCAGGGTCAGGAACGTATGGTTGAGCTCCTTCAGCAATTTTTCCTCCGTGAAGAATTCATGTACTGCTTCAAGAACCGGCAACTTCAGCGAATCCCAGTGGCGCTTGTAGAACCCACTGCTAAAACCATCCAGTCATGAGGCCTTGTTAGGGTCCGCATTCATGATAATAGCCTCCACCTCGTCCAGCCTGATCGGCGCAAGCAACTGGCTGTTGTCATACGGCGTCACCAGCTTCTTTGTGATGATATCCGGAAATACAGACAGATAGTCAGATTGAAAATGTAACTCTGAATAGTACTTGACATCCTCCCCCTGAATCGCAGTTGGATCTCCAACCAGCTTTATGATTATGATTATGTAAACAGAGACTTTATATGCCATTTCACGTTGAGTATTACGAACTTTGATGAGAAACGGGTGAAGTTAGTCGGAGAATGCATTACCTCACCCAGTTTTTCAGTCCAGGGGTTTAAGGCTATGGGATACTTTAGCAATTTGATGGAGTTGGCTGAAGATAGCGGAGATACCCAACCTTTGTTCAAGATAAAACCCACAGTATCCCACTTTATCTATGCTTGATCCTCTCATTTTCCTTAAACCTTCACCTCAGTGCCTGGACTGCCTAAAGACATTTTTCTTCATTTGGGAATCCAACTGGGCTACAGATGAACAGTGACGAGAGCAGTGTTTTTTTAATCAACCCTGCTACGTTGCCCGCCACGTGTCACGGCCCCATTGGCAGGTCAACCGGCGTGGGATCCATGTTTTAAGGGGGAGGGGGGGGGGGGCAATGGGTTGCGGCCACGCGGCGGGTGGGCCAGCCCGCCTGCGGACAAAATAGCTTTTCCCTTTTTTAATAAGTACTGCAGGAACAAACAGAGATTCAGAAGAAGACTGAATGTTAAGGAAGGCACACTGCATGTTGGGATACTTAGGAGTTCCTCTCTCTGTTAACAAATCCATGTATCAGGACTGCCAGTCTTATTGAAGCAAGCAGCAGAAGATTGGAAGGATGGCAGGCATTGGAGCTCTCATTTGGAGGTAGAATCACATTGGTCAAAGAAGTCATCAAAGCTATTAGCTCCTTGTGGATGCAGGCTTGCATCATCCCTAAAAGAGTGGTCCAAAAGATCGAAAGTACGTGTACCACCTTCATTTGGAGCCATGGCATACAGGCAATTAGTTGGTCACACATTTGCAGGCCTAAACAGGAGGGTGGAGAAGGTATCAGAAGCCTTGTGGAGTTGCGGCAAACTCATGTGCTCAAACTTTTATGGAAACTAATATATGAGGACTCCTTGTGGGCAAGATGGACTACTACTAGATAAATAAAGGGGAGAAGCATGTGGCATATCCCCATAGATAACAATGCCTCCTCTGTGTTCAAGGCAAACCTGAGGATGAGAAGGGCAGGGCTACAATCTACTAGAAGAACTATTGCTAATGGAGACACAGCTAGCATCTGGTTTGACCCATAGATACGAGAGAATTATGGAAAGATTGGGTTGGGACAGCTATTGAATTAGAGGTAATGAACAAGTTCACTACATCATCGTAGAGGGGGAATGGAGACCAGAATTCCTGCAAGTGACGAATCAAATCAGGAGCACAATTAGAAGCATGCCTATTGACAGACCAGCTCCACATGATTACTGGTCCTAGTTTGCAAATACTAAGGGTGACTTCACCTTCAAATCAGCATGGGAAAGTATAAGAACTCCCCACATGGAAGTGGACTGGTACAGGGTGGTGTGGTTCAAAGGGGGACTGCAAGAAGTGGAGTTTTTGCCTGTACAAGGCTTGTCAGGATAGGCTCCTTACTAAACAAAGGCTGATAAATCATAAACACAACCTGTCTACTATGCAAAAAAGACACAGAAACTGCAGAGCACTTGTTCTTCACTTGTGCATACAGTGCTTACATCTGGAAGCCATGTAGGCTAAAACTTACACTAAGGCCAAGAAGGAGATGCTAACTTCAGGGGGAGATCTGAAAAATAGTTAGTCAGTTACCTATTATTGTATACCTCACTTTAGTCCCACAATGTCTGGGCTAAGGAGGATGTCATGACTTGTTCCTACAAATATACCAAGGCTACTCATGTTTTATTCACATCAATAAATTAAGATTATTTGAACATGGTATCAGAGCTATGAATTTTGAAGAAATCCTAACTCCAAATATTTCTTTCCATCCCACCCCTCTCCACCACAACCCTAACCCTAGCCACCATCCTTCCCCTTCCTAACCCCCACAGTTCCCTCTACCAAAACCCTAACCCTAGCCGCCACCCCTCTCTCCATCAAAATCCTAACCTTAGCCGCCACCCTTCCCCTTTCAAATGGCCACCCCTCTCTCCACCAAAACCCTAACCCTAGCCACAACCTCTCTCCACCAAAATCCTAACACTAGACGTCACCCCTCTCAAACAAAACCTTAAACCTAGCCACCACCCCTCTCTCCACCAAAATCCTAACCCTAGTCGTCACCCCTCTATCAAATCCCTAACCCTAGCTACCACCCCTCTCTCCACCAAAACCATAATCATTGTTGCCATCATACCAAATCCCCCCTCTTCAACGCACCAGTACCTCTCCTACTCTTCTTCAACTACTAATAATTCCTACTCTCTTCAACTACTACTAATGGACCAACTACTCTCTCTCTTGTCGTAGCATCAATGATGTGTCTTAGTGTTTGTTTGTACTCTTTCTTATGGATTGATCATCTTTGGGGATGATCTACTTCGTTTCGGTGATATAAAATCCGTCTTGGTGATCTGAAGTCTTCAGTCGTGTTTTGGGGGTTAGACAACTATCTTTGTGATTCCATTGCATGCCCATGATCAGGGCATACGACAGTAAAGTTGCTTATGTTGCTCATGTTGATCTCCCTCCTCTATCGACTTCAAGACAAATTTACGACTCACCAAGATCTCGTTGTTGGTCATGTTACTCATGTTGCTCATGTTGCTTATGTTGCTCATGTTGCTCATGTTGATCTCCCTCTTTACGTTTCAAGACATATTTACGACTCACAAAGGCCTCATCGTCACTTAACGAAGTCGACGGTGGACTCTAAGAATCCTAAGTATGACTCTTGGTTTCAAAATGACAACAAGGTAATTGTTTGGTTGTCCAACTCTATAGATCTCGTTGCTATATCTTTATTATGTCTCTGAAAACTGTCAAAAAAATTTGGACGCATCTTTGGCCCTTGTGCTCTACTGAAGACAATCTTCACAAACTTTATGACATCTTTCAAATCTTTAATACGGCCAAACCGAGAGAGAATTTGCGGGAGTATGGTGCCTTTTTCAACAACCTTCTTGAACAGTAGAATGTCCTTCGGCCGATCTTCTATCTTGTTGTTACTCGACAACAACAAAAGGACCATGTTGGCGTCCTCCTTTTGATTTTATTACAATTTACTTTTGAGGGGATAAGTTCACGAGTTCTCTCTCAGTACAGTTCTTCACTGACGACTGTCAAGTCGACGGTTTATCGTATGCCCACACCATCTTCCACTTCTACCGAGTTCCTATCGACAGCCTTTGATACCCGTGGCCAGGGACATAATAATGGTTGATTTCAGTCTAAACGAAGCACTTATAATTCTTTTTCCGAAGGCCATGGTATTGTTGTCGGTGTCTTTATTTATCTACTCGGGGTCGTGTACACGAGACGAGGATTCAACGGTCGTGGTGGACTATATTGTTCATATTGTGGAAAAATTAATCATTTAAGGACTAGCATCAGAAGAAGCGTAGTTACCCTAATGATAACACTACGACGAGACAGACATGCACCTAATAGTGTTCCTCCACCTTCGGCACCTAGTGGCAAGTCAACATTTTCCAACGACGAATGTGACCAATTGTGTTAACCCTCTCCTATGTTGCTCTCCTGCCAATCTTTCGACTCCACCAGGTATCTCTCGCCTTTCACATTAGCACTCGTAGGTTGTTGATTCAAATGCCTCGAACCATATATCTCATGATGGGCCTCAAATCTTGCTTCTTGCCCTCACAAGTTCATTTCTATGTTTGACAGTAGTACTTATGTTTCTGCTGATGTTGATTTATTACTTACTTCGTCTTTAGATTTGCAAAATATTATGATTAATCCATCAATGCATCAAAACTTGTTATCCATTTGTCACCTTAAACATGATTCTATTTGTTAAGTAACATTTTATCCATCTCAATTTGTGATACAAGACATTTTGATGAAGCTCCGGATTGATTGGGGGCATGAACAAAATGTCTTTTACAACGTAGATTACTTGCTCAGTACGATGGTGGTTGCTCCTTCCAAATGGTATATGAGATTTGGGCATCCTTTGTTATCTTCTTTACGAACTACGTTACCTAATTTATCTTTATTTGAATTTAGTTGTGAGTCATGTATTCTTCAGAAGCATCATCGCTACTCTTTTCATCCTAGTTAATAAACAACATGATTTACCTATTGCTTTGAATCATAGTAGTATGTGGGGTCCCTTTAAGTTTCCAATGATGCATGACTATAGATATTGTTAGTTTTATTGACGATCATTTACGCATGACATGATTACATCTTCTTCATCCTAGATCTGCTCTTCTACTATTTTAAAAATCAATAGCTGAAATTTCTAATCAATTTGATGTTTGTATCAAAGTTCTTTGTTCCAACAATGTTAAGGAGCATATAAGTATGGATTTTTAGACTTATGGCATATTTCAGACTTCATGTTTGTATACGCCTCAGCGGAATGGTATTGCAGAACGAAAGTATCGGCATCTTCTCGAGGTAGCGCTCTCTCTCTCTCTCTCCTTATTCATATGAATGTTCACATGAAATTATGGAATTTTGCAATATTAGATGTTTTTATATAAATTGCATGCCCTCTCATGTCCTCAACAAATCACATTTTTTGTCTTCTTCCCAGAGGAAAATACTTCTGTGTCGCATCAAAGGTATTTGGTTGTCTTTGTTAGCGTTGAGTATTAGTCACTTAGTCCCTCATCGGATAGAAAATAGTGAGAATAACTAAACCTCTCATATATATATATGTAATCTCTCATCTCAATAAACATCTCAAACTATTATTTTCCATTGTGCATGGTATCCGAGCAATCAAAGCCAAATCCCTAACCCTAGCCACCACTTCTCTCTCTCTCTTCTACCATCACCACCGCCACCACACTTGTGTTTGATGGCAAACGCAATTTGCCTATGTTCTGAACAATATCCTTCACCATAAATACGAGAGACAAATCGCATTTGCCATCAAACGCAGCTGTTAAGACCTCCCATAGCTCCTTCATCGTATCCGTGTTCTAAACCATATCCTCGACGAATGGTTCCATCTAATTCATTATATGTGTAAACAATTTGTTATCATCAGTCTTCAATTGCACGTATGTAGGATCATTCTTATTTGGAGAGTTGTCAGTGAGATGCTTGGACAACCGCATCCCCCCGATGCGTCTTCTCGACCTTCTTCTACCATGTAGAGTAGTTGTTTGCATCATCTAGCCTCCGATCGACAACTCGAATCGAAGAAATTGTTGTACCAGTGATCGGTGTCCCCGCTTCTGTGTTCCCGACACTAGTACTACCATCACTGCTATTCACGCAGTGTTCGACATCCTTCAAGTTCTCGATTCCCTTATCGTGCCGACCAGATATTCATATCAACCTTGCCCATGCGCGATCAACGTTGCCAGAATTAGCTTGCGCAATGTTGACAAATATCGAATGTGGATCACACAAGCATAGGCACGCCTTTTCTTGGTTGTCTTGTTGAAAGGTGCGTCTTGGGTGCGTCTGCAGAATTGTGCCTCGCCTAGTGAGATGCGAAGTGCAGGTGTTGTGCCTTGCTGCGAGGCGCGCCTTAGGGGCACCCGAGGCACGCCTTTGACTACCATGAGGCAACTCATGTTTTATTCACATCAATAAATTATCTTTGAATTTCAAGGAGCTTTAACGCCAAAGAGATTTGATACTACTTAGCAAGAAGTGCTCTGACAGCAGTCACATAGCACATATGGAAAAGAGGAATGGAAGACAATTTGAAGGGGAAGCAATGCATAGGCGGATGTTGTTTAGAAGAATTCAGAAGGATGTGCTGATAATTCTTGCTAGCTTTAAAAAAGACAGTTGAGTGCTAGAAGAAAGGAGCTTATTGCTAACTGGGAAAACAGTTAAGAGGCTTGTAATGGTTTCAAAATGCAATAGCAATACAACTACCTTTCTGCAAATATATATATGGAAAGAGAGGTCATCAACTCGCATATTGTTTCATATATTGTTTCATATAATATCATGTATCGAATATTGTATCGTGTATCGTACAATACACTAACTCTAGGAGTTTAGGTGTATACTAATCCTTATACATGATTTAATATAATTTTCTTATAAAATTTTACTCATTTCATCTTTAAAGTGTATTCAGTTCCAGTATCCATATTCTTAAATATACAATACAAGACCCAAGCAACAGTACGTATCATCCAATGATGTATCATATCAGATCAAATGATACATAACGAAATGGCAGTGTACAGTATCGAAAGATACTAACAACATAGATACACTCACGGACACAAGCAAAGAAACAAGCTACTATCTAGCCAGAATAGTGTTTGACTGCTACTGTCTGGCATATATCAAAAGAAAGAAATAGCAGGCAATTTAAAATAAGGGATGCATAAAACCAGACTAATGAAGAGGATACAAGAGGTGTCAGCATTATTATCAAAAAACATAAGGGAGAAAATCTGAGTTATAAGAACAAAGAGATCTGGAACAAGTGGTTAGACACTTAATGATGACAGCAAACATGTAATGACCATTGTATCACCTTTTTTTACTATTAATAAAATTACCTTTTGGAAAAAAAAAATGAAAACATCAACATATTAGTTAAGCCTACTCCCTTGTACTGCGTACAAAGTAGTGTATCTCGTACCTCTACTCGTACCGTGTATCAAAGCAAACCACGATCTAGGTAACTTTGGTCAGAAGAGTTCAGGAGTCGCTGTGGTGTTCCTTCAGACACCCTAAACACCACTCCTGTTCGTAATGTGAAAGTGTATAATAGATGGTTCACTACGGAAACCTGGTGCCAAAAATGGTGGTGCAAGGGAGCAGGTATAGGCCATGGTAGGCCCGGATGCAAGTTCTACATGACAGGTATTCTAAATGGGTAAAGCTGAAGCTCCAAAGTGGGAGAAAAAGGGTCAAGTATGGGTTAGGTTCGTCCAAAATGCACTCTAAATGGGAAGGACAACTTAAACGAGTTGGGCTTGGAACGAATTCTTGTTATATATCTTCATCTGAATTTTGTTAAAATAAACCAATCTTTCACTTTCTTTGATAAATGAAATGAGGTAGATTTAAATTGATATATTATCTATTATATAACTATCTTCTAGTATGTAACTACAACAGCTTCGAAGAAGTCATCCTCTTGCTAAAGCCGTCTCGTCCATCATCACACAAGAAAGATAAGGAGACCAAAAATTAGCAAATAAAGTTAAATTCATGCATGCATGGCACGTTGTAGAAGTAAGCATGCAAACATGGTAAACTTATAGAAGTTAGTTACGTGCATTTTGTTTAATCAATGGTATATTTTTTTCTCATGCATTTTCATGTGCCTACATTCTCTGATTTACTGTAATAATAAAAATTCATGAAACTACATCCGCACTAGTTTATATTTTTAATAATGGTTTTAAGAAAATTATGTTAAGTGTATAAAACACTCTGGTACAATTATTAGAAGCCATTGAAACTGCAAAACTACCAAAATACCAATACCAATAGAGAAAGTCCAATAGTAACACAAATACCTGATTATTTAACCTTGCCCCCAAACACATTACTAAGAGATCCGAGAGTATGGAATAAAGAAGAGTACTAGAATACAAATATAATAAGCTTTTTCACTATTTAAACTAGCCGTTTTTCTAATTCTTTGTACTGTTCTTAAAGGTAAGCAATCACAAAGGAAGCAATAGGAGAAGGAACATATAACCAAATGAACCAAAAAGAGGTTTAATTGGTATTGCAGTGAAAGGCATACAAAGCAATAAGTTAACAAATAAAACTGATAACAAATGTGTTCACGGTATCCCTTAGGGCATGCATAAATAATTACATAAATCAGGCAGCTCTGCTTCAAATAAATGAAAAAGGAAGTAGAACAACCTGGAAAAATCTTTTGGAGGTAAAATAGAGTGGATATTCCATCCTCATTTTTCTTCTGGAGTTCAGCAACACTATAAAGCACAGTCTCTGAATAATAGGGAGTAAACACACTGCAAAGAAAACAATATAGACTACTTAGAGAGAAATCATTGGTAGAAGGAATTGGACAAAAAGATAAAGCAACAGACATCTAATTGCACCTGAAGGACAACATTTCTGAAACAGGCTTGGCCTCGGGCATTTTCATGAATAAGGAGTTAGTGAAATACTCCAGCCTACGTCTAGCCTCCAAGTTTTTCGGTACATTTGCAGCAGAGTCTTTTATAGTCAACAGTGAATGCAATCTCTTAATCAGCACCTTCTGCATTCACATGGGATCGGATGGTTATACTTCATATCTACGATCAAGCATCATTCAATCCAGTAATGATAGCTACTAGAGAGTTAAAAACATGCACAACAGGACATAAATTCAGTTCAGACACAAAATCAATCCTTAAACATCTAAAGCCACCAACACATGTTTCTGCAAGGTATTTCAAGAAAATAAATTGAAAAATGTGAGACACACCAACTCAGGATCTTGTGGCCACTTCAGTATAGAGAACAGACGACCTTCAGCCCTTGCTTTAGATATTTCATTCCATTCATCCAAGTTACCTCTTAAAGTGACAATAATTGTAAAATACATGAGTAAATTAAAAAACAAAAATATATTTAATAAATAAAACAAATGGAACACATTCTACCACAAACCTCATATCAAGAGAATAAACGTCGTATTGTATCACATCGTAAAGATCTTGGATGGCTCTAATGGCTCCTTTCTCTAACTCAATGCTTTTTTCCTTTTTCTGAGAAGTGATTTGCCATTAGTGACTGTGGTAACATGTACTAGGGAAACCAAATAAAAAGTAAAATTTGCTGACAAAGTGGTAAAATACATTCAAGCAAATTATCAAAAATTCAGTATTAGCATTGGTTAGAAATCAAAACAAGGCAAGTACTATACAATACTATATGACAAATTGTAGTGCAATAGAAACACTTGGATGAAAATGCACCTGTAGAACAATAATTTGTATCTTAATCCTTACCAGTACTCCAGTCAGAGCAGTAAGTCTGGAGATCACAAGTGAAAGCTTGCTCAACTGAAAATCATCCTGAATGCTTTTTCTCCTCATACTTCCCTTAATATCATCAAATATCCTCTCCACCCTAATGTTTGATCCACAAGTAATATAAAAAAGAATACGAAATAAGAGAGTGCTAGTTAGAAGCATGCAAGAAAAAGAAACTGACCACATCCTCCCTTCCCCTTCTAGTATAGCAATCAAAATACTCTTAATACTTTGATAACACTCTTCAACTGCATATTTCATGAAATCATCCCTTGAAATTCTATCCCAGAGCTCGTCCTGCGAGTCTTTAAATTCAGCAGCAATATCTTTGGCAAGAAATACCTGACAAAAAAAAAACATATTTCAGCTAAGGATCAGTAAATTTTGAAGCAAGGCAAGCTACATGTGAATCAATATCAAAGGGCTCAATCCTGCCAGACAATTGAATCAATAAGCCAAAATAAAACTTACCTGAAGATTTAGTAACACACACAAAATAAGAAGTCAGATGGTATTATCTCAATGTTTACCTTGCTAGCAAGCAGGAACAGGGGCCATTGGACCAAGGGAAGAAATCCAGAATTCTTGGGCATCAAAAGTAATTCCATCTCACTCCATGCAGAAAAGATGGTACAAAAAGTTGAATCAGACAGAACATGGTAAGTAAGGTAAGTTGGACTGTTCTACTATATTTTAATTAAATATTAGTAAGGTAATCTTAACATGGTATGTAAGGTAAATTGGAATGTTCTACTATATTTTACTTACATATTAGTAAGGTAATCTTCCTCCCGCAAATTTTTTATTATTTCATTCCAGAAGGGAGCAAAGCTAGCAGCATCAAACTTGTTTCGCTCTACCACCTTCAGCAATATATTTCCAAAGCAAATAATTAATAAGAGAACATCAGGTTGTGATGATAAATTACACAGTATCAAACATCGATATCGAGATAAGACGGTATTAAACAAGTCCACGTGAGGTAATGAGAAAGAAACATGACTGACAGAAAACATGAGGAAGACATTATTGATCCATCATCTTCAGCATAGGATGCTAAACTTAGTTACTACGGGGTTGCTTTTGGCATTGGTTAATTATGGTTATACTCTTGTACAAAGTAACATATCATAAACATAGAAAGAAAAAGGAGATCCTGTTTCTTAAAACCCTTGTAATAAAATATGGCATAAAAATATAGCTGGAAAAAGGTCAGAGCTTGCACTTATTAATGACCTCGAAGACAAAAACCACTACAACATTAAAACATATACCAATATACAATCACTTACCATAACAAAAAAAAACATAGATGCTACAAACTGGCATCATAGCAGAGTATCCTCTAACATCAGAATGGATACAGCTCAATACATAAGACATTTCTTTGGGTTATCCAGAAGTAGAATTAGTGTACCCATACCTGGGCAAGATACAGACGAAGAATTGAGGATATCAATGACACTTGAACCTGTATTCCTCCACCACTCTTCAAAACGTGAATCACCAAACAAAGGACTCTCTTAATGAAGCAGCAATAGGTGCTGAGAAGTTTTGTTGCATATCTTACTGATGGAGAAGCTGTAGGTTCTATTGAACGAACAGTGCAGAAAGGTGGTGCGTAGTTTATCCTTACATTGCATAAAACTTCAACATTTCAACTTAAGCTGGATTATTTACTTTGTAAGGAAACACATTCACCGTTAAATACTTTTCTTCGAAGAAAGTCCTTCACTTTCACAAAGACACTACCATACAAATATTAGATGGAAGTGACCTTACCGCTGTTCTCCCATTTCCTCTAGTCTCCAAGATACAGGTGTGTATTCAGCATAATGTGTGTACCGATCAAGGGTTGAGATTATGGCTATAGGCAACCTAACCGGTTTTCAGCTTTATTTGGTTCGAAAGTATCACCAATTTTGCTCCAAGCACCAGACTTAATTTACTAATACGATTAAAATTGTAATATGAGATAACTTCATGGACTACAAGTTTTCATTAGCTATGTGGTTTTTTGGAGGAAAAAAAAAGCTGGTGAAGAAACCAGCCACTAATTTGTTAATGCAAAAAAGGCCAAAGGTTAAAAGAGAAGGAAGAGAGCCTTACATATCATGACAAACCCCAAAAACATATAGAAAAGAGCTAGTCCAACCAAGGGGCAAGAACAAACGACCTGACTAGCAAAAACAAAATACCAACAAGACATCCAATGGGGCCACAGCATGTAAGCATGAAACAAAAGTAACACAGCGGCTCAGATCCCGATCAAGTGTCGGTTGGCATATTAAGAAATAAATTTTGCTTTTTTTAGTTTATGAGAATAATGGTATGAAAGGCCACTGAGAAGGAGATAAGTATGAGCTGTGATTTGAGGAATTACGCAACAAATGTAAGAATCAAAGGGCAAAAAACTAGACGTAGACATAGAATGGGAGATATTTATGACCCAAGCGCGAGCAGGATACTAGATGTAAACTTCAAAAGAATAAAGCCTTACCCAAAACCTGCTTGAATCCTTTCCTTTCATTCAGCTCTCTTAGAGGCCAATGTCCCTTGTAATAATAACAAAAACCAAAAGCCTTTTTTAAAACTTTAATCCATGTTTCTTTAGACATACCTCTAAACCTATTGGCTTCTTTAACTACTATTATATCGCTCTTCCTTTCCAGAACATCTATTGGTCTGCATTGTACATGTCAAAATCACCTAAGACAATTTTCTTTTATCTTGCCCTCAATTGACGTCGTCTCTAACTTCCCACAAATACACTCGTTTTTTTATCATATCATTCAATCTATTGCCACTCGTGCATCTTAGCATTCTCAATTCGACATGTTGTTTCTTGATTGCCTAACATTGTTCCATAAAGCATGATTGGACTTATAGCTGTCCTATAGAATTTTTCTTTGAACTACAAATGTATCTTCCAATCGCAAAATACTCCAAAACCACTCATCCATTTCGATCATCATGTTCTTATCCTATACATGACATCCATCTTAATCTCTCGATCATCATTAATGATTGATCTTAAATATTGAAAACTGTCGGTTCTAGGTATCTCATGCCCACCTATATGTACTCCCTCATTTCATTTTCCTCTTTTGGTTGAATTTACATCCAAAACTTTGTTTTCATCCTACTACATTTAAAACCTATCAATTCTAAGATTTTTCTCCACATCTCTACTTTAGCATCTAAAACTTCTCTAATCTCATTAACCAACACAATATAACATCATACACCACAGAACCACCTCTTGAATATGCATAGTAATTTCATCCATAACTAGAACGAAAATGTAAGGCTTTAGATGTTGATCCTTGAAGTAACCATGTCAGTTGTGGGACATGGTTTACAAGCACTTCTAGTGATTTGGTTGTTGTAACTCCATCATGCATATCCTTCATAGTTTCAACATAGCTACTAGGTACTTGCTTTGTCTTCAAAGTCTACCACATTATCTTCCTAAAAACTCTATCATAAACTTTCACTAAGTCAATAAAGATTGTACATAAATCCCTCTTTTTCTCTAAAATATTTACATTAAATCTTTTTAATATCTAAATGGCTTCCATAATAGATCGTCTCAGCATATAATCTCTCTTTTTTTGGAGAAGATAATTTCATTGATATGAAATTGTTACACCTCCATCGCATATTTAGATCATACAATTGACATCATACTCAATATTATGCAAGATCCAAATATGGGCAATACTCGACTCTTCAAATATTCTCATGTTCCTCTCGCCGGACGTGCCATACGCTGGCAGATAATCTGATGTGGCAGATAATCTGATGTGTGCTTGTGTGAACCACCGAGTACCTCTGCTCCAAAGGTTGAAGATGCATACAATATGATCCTCCAACTCTCTAGAAGCACCTACTGCTAACTGTAACTTAGAGCACTGAGCGAGCAATATATCCCATGTAAAATCACATTGAAAGAATAAAATCGCAAACGTTTACACACTTTGTTGGCATAGCTTGCAACCTTGTCCCTGTACATGGACGCCAAACCTAGCTAACCGGTCCAATATTAGCAACCTTCTGCGTATAGCTTTTAACATGTTCAGCACTTCAGCTACATTTTGCTCGCAAGCCCTTTGACCCATATAAACTCCGATCTCGGCATTGGCAGTGAAACTCTACGACTAATCTCATATGCTGAACAAAAGTCGAAGCGGCCTGAAGGGGAACCGTCCCACACCACCGTGTCCCTGCATATACTGGCATCAAGTTGAATTTTGGAAATGTCCTTTTAGAACGGCCGGCCAAAAGGACGGACCACCAGATTCCAACTACCATCCCAATCAAACAAGTCCCTGCATATCCTGGCATATATTTCCCATCCAACTCTATCAACCAAGCTATGATGATCCGACCACGAAACAAACCATAAGTGAAAGGATCAAACCATAAGTGAGCGTCTACTCCACGTCCTATTTGTCGAGATATCATCAACTTAATTTTGCTCCGGAACTGTAATATAGTATAGTATGTGGCCAAGAAATTATTATTCAAAATTTGGACCCAAAAATTTGACTCTTCAAGTACATGTTTCGCATCCAGCTAGCCCATAACGACTTTCCTTCGATGAACTACCATGCAAGCCTCAGGCAAGCCGTATCTCGAAGGGTGAATAGCAAGTGCAAACCAACAACTCCTTCATTTATATGCCACCACGTCACACGAAATTCACACATTTGTCAACCTTTCGAATAGTAGCCGACGGTCGCATAATAGTCTGCATCCAGAATAAGGAAATAGCTTATACGACCGAACTCACCGTGTATGGGCCTGTTACCCTCAATTCTTCTATGTGCATATTCCACCATAGATTGGCACTCCTGCGCTCGAGCCTAGTTAACAGTCAGTGACAACCTTTAATAGTTCACTGGCAGGCACCCCCTTCTCCATTTGGATTATCTCATGTTGCTCATCCTAGTTTTGTCAGTGAGCGTTAAAATAGACTTTATTCGTCTCTATGGAGTTGCATACCCGTTAAGAGATCGAACTCTGTCATAAGTTGAAGCACCGCATTGAGTCCCCTATTGGAAGGGACCAGGAAGACTAATAAACCATCTGTGTATATCAGATGAGATACTATAGGCAAAATCTCCTTGTACAATGGGTTCTAGTGTATCGCCGCATCAATCAAACATGTTAAGTACTCCATAACCACAATAAAAAGATACGGAGAAAGTGGGTCCCCCTACTTCAAGCCTCGATTACTCCCAAAGTAACCATAAGGATGCCCTTTGACGAGGATTAAGAGCGTTGGTGTGGAATAGATTCACAAATCCTATCAACCCATTTGGAATCAAAGCCCATTGTCATCATGATATGACAAACAAATTATCGATTCACCCTGTCATATGCTTTTCACAAATCCAACTTCATACAAGTCTTATGGCTGCCAACTTTATTGAAATTCCTCACCATCTCGTGAGCCAATAAGCTATTTTCGACGATCGATCTACCTTTGACGAACGTGGCATGATTGGAGGAGATCAACCCCTGCATGATCTTCCTATGCGGCGACACATAACGGAAGCAATGATATTGTATAAGAAGTTACAACAAGATATAGGCTGAAATCTGACAAAGATGATGCTCCTTCGATCTTCGTCAGAAAGATGTGGTTCATCTTCTGAAGAAGTCTGTCTCTCACAAAGAAGTCTTAGACAATAAATAAAATCAAGTATTTTAGCTCATCCTAATTCGTAGTAAAAAAACTCGATGTTGAAACCATCCGATCCCGGAACCTTGTTAGGATCCGCCGACTTCACCATCCCTTCGACTTCTTCCATTGTGACCAGAGATAATAGCATACGGTTCCTTTGGGATGTAACCAGCCTTTTGCAAATGATATCGAAGAATTTTCAAGTGCAATCCTCCTGGTTGTACGGTTTATAATATAAGTCTACGACCGCACCTTGGATATCGTTCGTCGTGGATACTTCCTTCCCATTAACGTCAATGACCTTGTTGATTGAATTACAAAGACGAGCCCGGATAATATCATAGAAGAATTTGGAACAACGGTCGCCCTCATTAAGCCAAGAACATTTGGCTCTTTGAGCTAGCTGGACTTCCTACTGCAACAACGAACATCTAACATTTTCCAACATTACTTTCTCCTAGCTTAGGAGTAGCGGATAATGCGAATTACACTGTAGTTGTTCGTGGATAGTCGCTAGTTCCGGCTCACATTGGTACAGGTCTCGTCTGGGAAGCTCACGGGTCACATCTCTTCAGTGTGCGCGTGATGGATTTTAACCTTTGCACCATAAGAAACTGTTCATTCCCAAGATGGACCGTCCGCCATCCCTCATCTAAATCCTCCCTTAGCCTAGAAGTAACTACTAACTATTGTTATACCGAAAATGTTTGGAACGAGGAAGACTCGCTTCCACCAACCGCACAAGAAGCAGAGAATAATCACTTGTTGAGGGAGCGAGGCATTCCGTTACCGACACGGGGAACACATCAAACTACCTTCTATTGCCTAGGACACGATCAAGTTGGCAAACAATACGATTTTGGAAGGCTCTGCCGTTCGAGGCATGGGAGACTAGCTTGCATAATACATCCATGAAAGCTTGCAAGAATGTAGTTTGGAACACGACAACCACCAACTTTTTCCTAGCCGAATAACATCGCATTGAAATCACCTGCTAGTAGTAATGGCAACTGTAATTGTGTGTCAGCGATAATGTTGAGACGAATGTCTCTTGCCATAGATGTTCCCGTCTGCGTCTATCATTATGACCATACACCGCTCTAAAAAAAATTTGAAACCACCAGTATATGAAAACTCACCCGCAATTAGTTGATCCGACATTTGGATAATACGTCCAGACCAAGTCTTGCTATCCCACAACAACCAGATGCGAGCTATCTCACATAATCCAAGACTATGCGTGTGCTCCTAGAAATTAGGACTTCGCCTTGACAACTTCTTTTCCGATTTAATATTCGTCTCCAACAAAGCACAAATTAAGCTTTGTGATTTTCTAGCCACCTCTTTAATCTCACAACATCGACCAAACGAGTTCACTCCTAGCGTGTTCCATGTCAGCACATGCATTACCATCGTGCCTCCCAGACTAACCATTAGGTCACTAGTGAATCATGCCCGTAATCTATGCAACCCTCCGTGATTTTCTACGTGGTCGTTGGACACTACCTGCATCATCGCATCCCACATGGGGTTATCCTCAGAGTACCATCCTCTATGTCAGTGCTCTCCAGAATCTTGTATCTCGAGCCATCCATCTTCGACAACGCCCGTCTTTTCTTCCTCGAGTAATTCTTTATTCAGTTGCTGGCCAATGGACCTACTACTCAACATATGGCACCAACTAGCCGAAGTATTAACTCTTCCAAGTCGACCTTCCGTTACCCGATAAAGCCCTGGCTAACCGCCCCCTTGTCCGCTGCCTGCAGGAACTCTTGGGTTTGCATTGAACTCCTACACCCCGCCTCTCCCGCTCCCGCGACCAGTACTGTTTCGTCAGAAGAAAAACTGGTCCCCCTCCCTGCTGCACTAAGGCGGACTCCACTACTGATAATCTGGTCGAGCTACTTGTATGGAAGGACATTCCCACTGATAATCTGGTCCCCCCTCCTTGTAGCACTAAGGCGGACTCCACCACTGATAATCCGACCGTGGTACCCACTCATACGCTACTACCTAAGAAAGGATTTATCCTGACAGTACTTGGAACTCAATAACCCGCGAAAGTTTCAATTGAAGCCTCTATCTCCACAAACACCCGAGCATATGTTAGCCTCAATTTCGCGACCGTCACTTCATTCTATTTAATTGGATTTCCAATTAAGCTCGCTAGCTTCATGATCATAGGAGTGCTCCAATATTGGGTAAGAAGATCAGGAAACCGAATCCAAATGGGAATCTTGTGCAAAAGATCCCTCTCGCATTTGGCATTCTTTTGCCATTGGTTAAGGATGATTAGCCGACTGTCAAAGAAACAATGACTCTCTAAAGAATCTGTTTTGCATCCTCATATATCCCGAACCGGACGAAATAGAAGCCATTATCGTAGGAGAATATATCTATGCTACCTCTAGGTTTCCACACATGATTAGCACAGGCCCTGACCGTAGAACGGCCAATCCCGAGGAAGTAGAATATCAACACACTCTTCCAGTACTCAGCAGTCTCCTCCAAGTCGTCCTATATAAACTTGGCCACCTTACAACATTCAATAATTGTCTTTGTCTTCACATATTGCACAATTGAGTGTGCTGATCCTGACCTACAAGTTTCCACACATGACTTGCTTCCCGTCTCTAGGATCTCCATATTCTGCCCATCTGAAGTAATCCTACGGCAAAATTCCTCCGTGGTGGAGGGACGTTAGCCTTCGCTTCCCTTAGATTATCAGTTCGAGGGACCAAGTTGAGAGAGAGAGAGAGGATGATGCGTTGAGCAAGAACTGTCATTGAGCAAATGCACATGGTTAATTTGGACCCTTCGATGTAACTCAAGCTTGGTGGAATAATTTAGATATATTGGGTCCATCAAAATTAAGTTAAATCCACCCAATTGATCTCAAACGTTCCAGGAAATTAAGTTACATCACAAGAGTTCAAATATATATATATATATATATATATATATATATATATATATATATATAATCCGGATCAAAAGCCCCCCAGCGGGAGCCCCCTAAAGCCCCCCCCTAAGTGTACCGTTGGATCGAGCGGGCTGCGTGAGGCCCGCGGGCGCGTCCCCTCGATCCAACGGTGCACTAGGAGGACTTTTGGAGGGCTCCCGCTGGGGGGCTCCCGATCCGGACTCTCTCTCTCTCTCTCTCTCTCTCTCTCTCTCTCTCTCTATATATATATATATATATATATATATGAGGACGGATCCGAATCCTCCCTTAATGCATCCCTCAAGCATCCCCACAATAGCAACCGACGGATCTTCTTTAAGTCATCTAATCGCGACCGTTAATTTGAACCATTCAAATCAATGGTTAAAATTAGATGACTTAAACAAGATTCGACGTTTGCTATTATAGGGAAAGAGGGGGATGCATTAAGGGTGGTCTGGATCCCCCATATATATATATATATATATATATATATATATATATATATATATATATATATAGGGAGATCGAGCCACGACACTAGTGAGGCAATAAATAAATATATTAATATTATTAATGGAAAAGGTACAATAGCAACTGTCGGATTTTTTTAAGTCATCTAATCTAGACCGTTGATTTGAAATCAACGGTTTAGATTATATAACTTAAACAAAATCTGACGATTGTTATTCCGGAAAAAGAGGAGGATGCATTAAGGGGGGATCCGGATCCCTCCTCTCTCTCTCTCTCTCTCTCTCTCTCTCTCTCTCTATATATATATATATATATATATATATATATAAGGATCAAGCCACGGCCCCCGTTGATTTAGATTATATAACTTAAACAAAATCCGACGATTGTTATTCCGGAAAAAGAGGAGGATGCATTAAGGGGGGATCCGGATCCCTCCTCTCTCTCTCTCTCTCTCTCTCTCTCTCTATATATATATATATATATATATATATAAGGTACACGTGTGGGTACAAAGCTTTGTTATTCTAACTAACAATCCAGTTATCCAACATCTCACTGTGTTTAAGGCTCAGATGTTCCATCTTATGCTTCTGCATCATGATTTGTTACATCCTCTTGAATTCTTTTAAGAATGAATCTTATGGGTGCCTTTCCATTCAAATTGTCTCATGTTCCTTTTCCTCCAAAACGTGCCATACAGCTACTCTTCTTGCTGTTCTTGCTAGATAGTACCCCACAACTTTACAATTGAAGTATCTGTTTATGTCTGAGTTCCTCATGAAGCTTGCAAATTCTATTGTAAGGCTGTTTATGCTTCAAACTGTATTTAATATATATGTATGTATTGTAAGTCAGTGGGTTGCAGATTTGGATCCTTGATGTAAAACCTAAAAGCTAACCTCAACAGTTTCCCTGCCAGTGCATTGCGATAGTAGTATTCTGTTAATTCCAGAACATCCTAATGAATTCAAATGCAGAAGAAACGTCAGCCGCTAACAAAAATGGCAAAAAGAAGAAAATGTGAAGTTTTTCCCTTTTGAAGGTTAGTATCTTGTTTTCTCCCACCTTGGCATTTCCTCTTGTTCTTTTTCTCCTTCATGTATTTAATATTAGAAAACATCCATTATTCTTTCCATCTCTCCTGCTTAGCTTTTTGAATAATATAATTTGGCTCCTTGTTATTTGAAACAATTTTCTTTTCCGTTTTGTAAATATAATTTGAAACCATTTTCTTTTCCCTTTTGTAATTTTTTAGTATTAAATGGGTATATTTCAACTGAATAAAATATTGATGATCGGGTTCATTTCTTCCAAAGAAAAACTATTAGATACAATGAAAGTATAAGTTGTTAACAGTAGGTAGACCACATGACAAAGAAAACCGAAAACATATGGATGTAAACAGTTGTAATTACCTACAATTTCTATGTAAAGAAGTAGGAAGATTGAACAAGAAGAATAAAGAAGCTATAGATATTCAATCAATTAGGGTCCACTAAAACCGTCAAATAAATATACACAAAATATTTTGCCGATAGCCACATCAAATTTTCTAAGAGCAAGATTCTCTGCTTTCTAAACAAAGGCCCACTTTATTAAGTGTGGGTTTATGTCACTACTACAAAATGGCCTTACCTATAGAACTTCACCAATAATTACACTACATAGGAAATAATGATAAAAACGCACCAACTTATCAATAAAAGATGAACCAGGGTTGTCAAGGCACTGAGTGGCAGTGATGACCAAAAGGCCTAGGTGGGGCCTCATGAGTAAAACTAGGGGTGGGTAGTAACTAGTAAACTAGTAGATTGGTTGAGTCTTGAGACAAGCTTGTTGTTTATGACAGGGTGTGTTGTGTTGTTTCCTGAATCCTGCTAATTGTGTTTATAAGCATCACATACAAAACTTCTTGTGCATAGGAGATGCACAGGTTTGAGACTCGCCAATTGAATGAATTCTTCAACCAAGAAATAGTCGATTATCACTAACTACTCATAGAAAGAGAATAGAAAACAAAGAGAGAGAGAGAGAGAGAGAGAGAGAGAGAGAGAGTGTGTGTGTGTGTGTGTTTGAGAGAGAGAGGGGGGGTGACTTACATGTTAGCGTGTGGCATTGGACGTCGTAGTCAGAGAAAGATGAGATTTGACACATTAGGGAAGATACAAAAGGGAATCGAGAGAGCAAATAAGAAAGGTTATTGTTCCTTCCTCTTTCTTTAATATCTATAGGAAATTGTTAACAATATTTACAATTTTTAAGTTATTAGGCCCAGGTTGAGTCATATTTAAGTTAAGGCGAGTCGAAGTGGTCGTCTGAGGCAGCAAGGCGACATAGCATCGCAAACGCCTAAGCAGCCGTGTAAGGCAAGGACCTTCGATAACACTCTGAAATAAACAAGTGCACATAGAAGCAATTTCTACAGGATCACAAGCAGTGTTTGAAAAAGAGGTGACAGAAAGAGGATCAGTCGGTGAAGATATGTGGCCGATTAATTAAAAATTCCATGTGACCAAATAATTGTGATTAATCAACTGAGCAACCCGATTAATCAGTAACCAGACATGGACATGGACATGGACGAAGCACGTCAAGAAATAGCATAATGCAACATTGACCACAAGATTAGAAAAGTTTGCCAATTAGGGGTTTTTGTTATACAATATGCGGTCGGTTTTCTCTTCTGGAGCATCAAATCTGAATAAAATGCATAACCTCTAATTTACATTGTGTATTGTTATACAATTGATTCTTACAATTACAATATTTTATGCCAGAGAACATGTAAGTTTCAATATGTACTTAGTTGTGTAGTTCATAGTTACAAAATTTCAGTATTCAGTATACTTGTTAGCAAGCTCATTTTTATTCATCCATCCCCAATAAGATGGCCTACCTGAAAAAAAAATGTTTCTTTCAGAATTAACATCTTTTCCTAAAATGTAGATACTAGTCATGCCCATTAAGGTCTAACCCAACCCAACAGAAATGATCGAATTAACTGAAACAAATTTCCTACTTCAGTTAGGATCAATTCAGTTTTTCAATGCTTATTGCAATTTAGTTTAGTAATTTACGATTTGTGGTTAAATGCAGTTCCTCAAAATTACGGCTCGGTTGTACCGAATAGATAGAATGCACAATCTTATTGAAAATGGTTGGCAATTTGCAAATATTTAATAATAGTTAGAAAATAGCAGAATATAAGATGCAAACTTCATACTTTCCATTTGTTCCACTTAATTTGATGTACATGCAAGTGCAGTTGGGAATAAGTGAAGGTTAAGGATAATTTATGTAATATACAAGTAACAATTTATGGTGAAATATCATGCTTCTCACAAAACTCTAGAAGCACAACTATAAATAAAAAGATTGGCATTCCCTTTTCTTCAGCATTAGACAAATCCTGTACAATTAATAAACTTCACAAGTGAAGAGATAAATACTAAGAAAAGTGAAAGGGTTTCAAGGGGACAAATAATTCAAAAGAATAAAGAAAGAGTAACTGTAGAACTATTGGTATTTTGTCTGCTTTAATATTCCAGTTTCCAAGATATTGAAGAACGGTGCTGATATATTAAAACCATGTGGAAAGCAGATACCAGTTAATGACTACAGGTGGATTACTAGGATGTAAAAAAGTGAAGAACTATCAAAGGAGAAATATAGATAAGGGAGAACAAGAAGACTTTTTAGTTATATGTTGTTTAGATGTTTCAATTCGAAGGTTTATAAAGTCAACAGAATGAACATGAATACAACATTACATAAAATATTACTAATTAAATGGTTTATAATAGATCAAACTGAATGTCCAAATCATACTTAAAAACTTTTGTTACCTGATCAGAAGAATGTAGCTCCTTTCTGTACAAAAAAACCAAATAAAATTATTGGCTGAAAAGTAAACAACATAAAAGGTGAAATGGCTAATAGTATTTATTATTTATTGGTACCTTTTCCTCACGGAGACATGAAGATTGTCCATAAAAGCAGATGGGAACTTCTCAAAAAGATTGTGCAGAGCCTCTACAGATCTAATCTGGAAAAGGAAAAAATAATAATGATCCAAGGGATAAGATGAAGAACCGTGACCATTGGTGTGTTTGAAGATATACAGGTATTATACCAAGGTTGTAGATGTAGGATGTTGGGTTCATGTCGAATTGCTTTCTAAAATGATAGATGTCTGGGTGTGTGTGTGTGTGTGTGTGGTGTGTGTGTGTGTGTGTGTGTGTGTTGTCACAGGCGACGCCTAGGCGTGCGGGCAGGGGGCAGCCTGCCTCGACTTGGAGAAAAAACAGACGGTCGGGCGATGGGCGCCTAGGGGAATACATACGCACGCCTAGGCTTCGAAGCTTGAAGTTAGACTCGTAGTCTCTTAGTCTTCATGAACTTCTTGTGTTGTTTTATTTATAAATGCTTGTTTAATGCTTATTATTTATCAACTTATTATTACTTGATGTTGAATATTGGTTAACGCTTATTATATTGCTTAATGCTTACTTTAGGCTTATTATATTGCTTAATGCTTACTTTAGGCTTATTATATTGCTTATTGGTTAATTCTTATTATATTGCATATTGCATTAGTTATTAACTGTAAATGTTAATGTTAATTGTGTATATTAGTTATCAATTGTTCTTGACAAATCAACTATTCTTTTATACTACTATATTGTTGCTTCTTAATATCTACTTAATATTTTATACTACTATATTGTTGCTTCTTAATATCTTATACATAATGATATGGACGGGCGCCTAGGCGCCACCTAGGCGAGGCGGATAGGCTGTCGCCTCGCCTAGCACCCAGTACAACACACACACACTATAATATAAATTTCAAAAGTAAGCAAATTTTATTTTTACTAGAATATGCAAGAGTTTACATCATATGCATCCAAAATATCGATTAGATTCAACTCCCATCTTGAGGTTTGATGCTCCAAAATTTTCACAAGTCATAGTCCCTTTATTGAGACCACTCTTCCTATTGCAACTGTTCACCAACACATGTACATCTCCGATATTCCTCTGCAGTAACCATTACGCCCTGACTATCAGTTATTCTTTGTTTGTAGACTATCCTTGATTGCTCCATGAGTGCAAAAAGACATTTCACCACAATGCCCATAGACTAGAACCATAAGGCATCAGCCATACCTCCAACTGAATCACTCTTGCCATTTTATAAGCTGATTTAAATGAGAATTCTCGAAAGTATTGAGTGTCCAAACCAAATAACTTGATCTTCTCTACCAATAGGAGTATTTGAGATTTCCACAGCCATTGGGGTTGTTATCATTGTTGCTATTGGATTCCAATTCCCACTAATAATGACAGCATCCACAAGTTGGATTCCAATTCCCGTTCCAATTGTAAATAGGAGTATTTGAGATTTCCTAAGCCATTTGGGTTGTTATCCTCTTGGATGGCTAAGAAGTTTCTGCCTATGAAATACTTATTCCTCGTCCACTCACTCCAACGATCATCTATAGTTAATAAGTTTCATGCTCTTTCATTTGCAGCCCAGTCATCAAATCATGCATATTCCTAATACTCAATCCTTGGGTAACGTGATAAAAAAATTCTTCTTAGATTTGCATCGTTAGCAAAAGACCCGCAGATGTTTGCATCAATTAAACTCTCCCGCAATAGATAACTTGATCAAAATAGCCCCTCTCGTCTATTATCAGTTGGAAGTGAACCTTAGAGGCAGATTTTTTTCATATATATATATATATATATATATATATATATATATATATATATATATATATATATACCCAAAATATCCCTGTCACTTTCAAACCACGACAGGAATGACAGTTTATTACATGAATGGACCATTTACACTTTACCCCAGGAATGGGTTTAGATTTTTAAAAAATCATGATATACCCAAAATACCCCCCACCACTTAAAAAAATCTTGATAACCCGAAATAAAAGAAAATGAATGCAATGGATTTTTTTAACAAGTATTGTAAGGTTAGATTTAATTTATTTTTTTTAAATTAAAAAATCAGAGCAGCATTACCCAAAATCTTAATATGTTTTAGAATTTAATTGAGATATTTAGACTTTGGGTCTCGAATAAGTTACGATACTTGTATGTTCTCCATAATAGACATAATTTGTGTTCCCTATCAAGCTTGTTGGTTTTAATGGCTTCCGTGGATCGCTCTTTCTATCGTTATCAATATCAATAGAATGTCCTTATTAGTTTAGTAAAGCTTATGGGTTGCTATAGCGCTTTCCCTTCCCGTCGAGCGGACGAGTGACTTTTCCTTCACGAGCGATGACAACATCATCACCGAGCACATGGATTGGGACACATCCACTAAAGTGCTTTTGAACGAGACCCACCGGCTTAGGGGGCAGTTGCTACTTAAATGTGTGTACCTGGACTAACGGTTGATTGTTAAAACCCAACTAAAAATGAAAAAAATGGAAAAATGGTATTAAAAAACTAACAGTCGACATATTTAAACTTTTCGTTTTCATTTTTTCCTTTTTTTCTTTTTTTTCGTTTCAGTTTTTTCTTTTCTTTTTTTCCTTTTTTCGTTTTTATCGATTTTTTCATTTTTTTTTTTTTCGTTTTTTGTTCTTATTTTTTCAGTTTTTTCCTTCTTTTTAGAGACTTTTCAAAGTTGCATTAAAAAAATAGTCATGTTCACGTATAAAGAAATACTATATTTTATTAAAAACTTAGATAAAAATTTATATATACAAATACAAATTGGGTGTATATTTATTTGCATATACAAATACAAAATTAGATAGAAAATTGTATATTTGGTAAGTTCTTCCCAGCTGATGGTCTGTTTAGTTGATCCCCACAAAAACTTAGATCATATAGCATGAATTCTGTTATTGAGTCTTTAGGGAGCTTAAGAACATGTAGCCAGTTTCAGCTCCATTCTGCCAACATAAGAGAGCACTTGGATTTCCAGTCCTCCTTCCTCTTTCTGCACATTTCAATCAACTTATCCCCTCAATGTGTATCATAGATTCATAGGCCTTGTTGGATAGGGGAACCCCTGGCAATTGACTCTCCTCTATGCCTATCAATTGACTTATCAGGGCCTTGTTCCTACAATGTTTAATGTAGAAGATTTTACTATTCATACCATTCATTGCTAGGTCAGACATCTTCTCTAGGTTGACAAAGCTTTCCTTTATAGCCACAACGGACTTGGCAGTGGTTTTGGAGAGAGAAAAAAAAACCAAGCCAACATCAGATTACAGCAAGCGTGAGATAATAGGCTTGACCTTCTTTTGGAGAAGAGAAAACCTTCCTGGTGCAACCTAAATGTTTAATAAGGTAGACATATAGTCTATAGCTATGGAAAACAGATAGCGGGGCAGGGGGTCCCTTGCCTTGTACCCCAGCTATGTATGAAGCTGCCCATCAATCAAAATTGAGAACGAAGATGTAGTGATGCACTCGACTCAGTTTCACCCAATGAGGATTAAGACTCAGGGTATGACATATGAAATCCCTACAGACATAAAATAATTGTTTAATTTACTATTCTTTTTTTTTCGTTGAGGCATGTGCTCGAACAGGAGACCTCAAACCATCACCAGTCCCAACCGACACACACACACTGGGCAAGGGGTTACAACCGTTGAGTAAGAAGCAGCTTTGGACAAATGGACTAGGGTTGTGAGGAGGGGCAAAAGTGTCCCTTCGCAAAGAAAACCTAAGGTTAGGGCTATGGGCAGCCAGCAGGAGATGACCAAAAACAGTGCCCATTCAGGGGTCTGCAAAGGGCAAAGGTGTGCACCGGGATTAACGAATAGGGAGACGAGCACGGACAAACAACAAGTCCGAGGCTACCTAATTGAGTCCCAATGAGGGACGAAGATGGGACGGGTCAGCAAGGAGGGCGGCAGAGGACAGGCGATCAGGCTACTAGGGGGAGGGCTACGTGGAGAGAGGTGGTGATACAATGAGAACCCATCAACCACAAGGGACACCTGTCAGGAATCTCCCTATAAGGAACAAAAAAAATTAAGAGGAACAAGAGTAACAATATGTGGAGCTGCTTGTCGTTGATGGCTGTCGGATGGCGGATATTTCATTCAATGACATATCGAAGGCAGTGGAATATTGGAAGAACACCAGTGTACTGTATGTGATAGGATCATAGGACCCAAGTCCTTCCATGGACATCTGAAAGCATAAGCCCTTCAACAATGGCGACCAAAGGAAGAGATCAAAGTTTTCTCCAAGGAATAGGTTCTTTTTAATAAAGTTTGAATTGGTCAAAGACATGGAGCATGTTCTGGAAGGTGGACCATGGATCTTTTAATGGTCGTCTTGTGGTGCTGCGAAAGTGACATCCCTCTACGAACTTTGAGAGTGATCAGCTTTCATCAGTACATATATGGATATGATTCCTTTGGCTGGGCCCACAGCTATGGAGTACGTCATCCATAATGAAGCTTATAAGCTTGATAGGAACCTCCTTGCATATGGATATGGCCGCAGCACAGTTTCAGCACCAATCCTATGTTCGGGTGTTTATGTAAGTTGATGCAAAGGAAACTTCGCCGAGAGCAATCCATATCAGGCTCCCAAGCGGTAAATACATTGATCAAGACGTAGAGTACGAGTGGGTGTCACCGGTGTGCTCGACATGCAACTTCTTTGGGAATGTGAGAACGCATTGCAGAAAGACAATATCAAGTGAACCGGAAGTTAATAAGGAACAAGATTCTTCAAGTGGGCACGATGATGAGTCGAACGAGAGTGGGTGCATCTAATCATACCTCAAGCCCCGTCGACTAAGGAGGTACAGGATGAGGGTAGCAGGGTGCCTTGCCATGCTCAGGATTAGGATCTCCATTCAAGAACTAAGAAGTCCTTGTTGAGTGACGTCAAGTAATAGAAGGGAGATACAAGATTTGCTGGAATTGAAGTCAAGTCTAAATATTTCAAACCCTAAGTGTGAGGAGTTACTTGGCATCACCAACTGTGAGGAGACTTCAGGAGGACAAGACAAGTATGGCAGTACCGTGGATAGGGCCTTACAACACCCCCACCCACCCCCCCGCACAAGAGGGTGAGTACTAGAGTCGTCAACTTTAAATGTCAATCATCACATGGAATGCTTAAGGAGTTAACTAGGTAGGGAGGTGAAGGGAAGTTCGAGACCATATTAATAGGTTTCATTGTAATATCGTTAATAGTGGAATCAAAGATTAAGCAATGTTCTAAAATTATCGATCGTACTCTTGTGTACTTGCAATCGGTGCATAACTTGTAGCATGTCAAGAAAATGGCTCATAGGGGATTCGAGGGTTTGGACGGGTTTAGCCATCCACCGATCGGACCAACTCATAGCCATAGCTATGTTGAATAAGGCTTCAAATTTGTTTTAGGGACTGTATTGATGCAATGATCGTGCATTGTGACTGGAGTTACGGCCGGCGATAGCGCACGTTAGTGTTGCGGCAGGAGATAACCTCCCATTGGTTGTAGTGGGGGATTTCAACCTATAAATTGTACAGTCATGAAAGGATAGAAGGGTGGTTTCAAATGCATATGGCAGACTTTCAACAATGTCTTTTGTGTTGGGGACTATTGACCATGGCTAGGTCCGGACATGTGTGGACCTGGAGCAATAGAGCAGAGCAGGGGTGTACCGTCAGTCAAGTCTGTCAATAGTAGAGCCCTTTGTAATCATATATGGCTAGATATGTTTCCAGCGGTACATGTTGAGATGAATTCAGCATAAACTCCTAAGACCCAACCATTTAAGTATTGTAATTCATGGTACGGAATGGATGGATATGTGGACGTTGCGGCACAGGGATTGCAAGATCGTCGAGAATGCAATTTCATGTAACAGTTTATGACAAAATTGAGAGGGGTAAAGAGAGAAAGAATGGATGCATTCAAAGCCTGTCAAACTTTTCACAGAAGTAGAGGGTGATAAAGTTCGAAAGCAAAACTTCGGGAGGAATTGTTGCTAACGTTCAAAATGCTTATGGCTAGTACTTATGGCTAAAGGACAGAGATAGGTGTATTAAGTTGTTTCACACTAACATCAAGGCCACTAAACGTTGATAGTATGAATTGGATCCTTGATTGTAGTTTTGTTGACTCAAGCCAAAGGCATCCACGATGATGTAGTGCGCTATTATACTGCAATGTATAACTAGTCTGACTATTAACTAGAGTTTCCTCATACTGAATGCAAGTGATTGGTAATTGCTACGAGAAATCAAGTGTTGATATGTGATGTGACAATGGAAGAAATTGAACAGGTCATCAAAAAGGTCGACCAGAAGAGAGCCCCTCATCCTCACGGGTTTAATGTGATGTTCTACAAAACATTGGTCTATATAAAGCAAGAAGCAAGGTAGTCAAAGGCGAAAAGCTCAAAGCGCACTCGAGGTGCGATGCGAAGGGTCCATCTCACCCGGGGTGCAAGGCACACTGCCGCCGAGCGAAATGAGACGCAAAAATAAAATAATAAAAATATACATAAATAAATAAATTAGTAATCTAAGAAATAAAACCAGATAACATATTAAAATCAACAAAATATGTTAAAACATAATCTGAACTAGCATAGTAGCAACAGCAGTCAACACAAGTTACAGAACTAACATGAATATGTACTCTCCTTACCATGTTTTTAGTAAATTTTAGTTTTTCCAGTTCAACTGTATCCAACTTTGACTATCGTGAAAATGAATACCTCCCTCCCACTTATGAGGTATGGGTTATTTTCCGCCTCAAAGTTTTTATATAAATAAATAAATAAAACCATAAGGCGCATCTTTCTTAGTTGCGTCTTCTAAAAGGCATGTTTTGGGTGCTCCCGGAGAAAAGTGTTTCACCTAGTGAGGTGTGAGGCGCAGCTAATGCGCCTTTCTGCGAGTCACGCCTTTGACTACTATGCAAGAAGTGTTCAACATGGTGCAAAAATTCTTTGAGCACGATCGTCTGTTGAACAAAAGAATCATACATTTATCGCCTTGATCAAAAGAACGAAGATGTGCAACTTGGTTAGCCAACATCCTCTAGTAATTTTATTTATAAAATTACATCTCAAATTATTTGCAATCATATGCAAGAAAGAATAATGGCCACTATCTCATCTAACCAAACGTTGTTCATTAAAGGACGGTAGGCAGAGAATTGTGTGTTAGCGCATGAAATTGTTCGTGGCTTTAGCAAGGTGGGAGGTAAGCAAAGCTTGTGCTAAACTTGACCGACATAAGACGTATGATACGGTTAACCGTGACTGTCGATGTTATCTTATGCTATGTATGGAATTTGATGAGGGGGGGTGGGTGTCCCGTGTTCGAGAATGTATATGTTACCAACGTTTTTGGTGCTAGTTAAGGGTCGAAGTCAAAGTTTCTCTCTAGCAATAAAAGACTTCAACAAGGTAACCCATAATTGCCATCAAGGTAGCCAAAGGCGCAATGCGCACTCGACGCGCAAAGAATCCATATCGTCCGAGGCGCAAGGCAAACTTAAGGCACACTCGAGTGAAGTGAGGTGCAAAATAAAATAATAAAATAAATAAATTAGTAACGTAAAAAATAAAACCAAATAACATATTAAAACCAACAAAAATGTTAACATAACCAAGTGAACTAGCAGAGCAACAATAGCACTCAACAAAACTAACAAATTTGTATTTTTTCTACCACGCTTTTAGTAAAAATTTGTTTTCCAAGTTCAACTGTAGCTAACTTTGGCAATCGTGGAAAGGGTTACCTCCCTCCCACCTGTATGAGGTAAGGACTATCTCCCTGGCTCATTTTTTGTAAAAAACAAAAAACACATAAGGCGTGCCTTTTCTTGGTTGCGTGTTGCTGAAAGGCGCGCCTTGGGTGCGCACGGAGAAATGTGTCTCGCCTAGTGAGATGTAAGGCACAGATGTTGTGCCTTGCTCTGAGGCGCGCCTATGACTACCATGATTATCATACATGTACGATTACCATGAAATTCTTCACACGGTCAATAGAGTTACAAGTAACACGACAGAATCGGATTCCTTTGTTTAAGAGAATCACATTGGTGGTTTCTCACCCAATTTATGCCAACGACCTATTGGTATTTGTGGCGGCTTGAGAGACCATATCTATATTGATATGGATCATGGTGGACTTCGGTGGGTTGACGGTTTTGCAGCTTAATCGAGACAAGAGTAGGATGTCAATTGGACTTAACTTTAAGAAAGCTTCATGGAGCAACTCTTGGGCATTAAAAACCGGTCTCTTCCGATCATGCATTGGTTTACCGAACTCAATCAATGATTCTAATGCGAATAATTACAAGGTTCTTGTCAACTATATGCATGGTCAGTTAGAGGGATGGCAGTCTCAAACTCTCTCGTTTGGAGCATGCAGACCATCATTACCACAATCGCTATATAATGGTTACAGGCAGTCCTCATTCTTGTTTGTACTACACAGGCAATTGAAAAGAACTTTGTTGACTTGTGTGGAGAGATGGTCTGCATGTGCTGAGTTGGGAAGAGTTGTGCAAGGTCAAGGAGGGAGGGGTAGGTCTGCAATCTCTTCGATAACTATGGAAGATGGCTAACTTGAAATTTCTTTGGCGATTCTTGATAGGACAGTCCCTACGGGCAGAATGGTTGCAGAGCAGATATCTTAGGTACACCAATTTTTGGTCACAGAAAAGTTATAACAATTCATCGGTCACTTTCAAGGCTATTCTCAACCAAATGACAATAGGGAAGAAGTTAACTCGAGTGGTCAACATGGGTAGAGAAATAAGCCTTTGGTCGGATCCATGGCTAAATCATACAAGCTTCATTGAGCATATGGGGTGGCCGACTTTCGAGATGATAGGTAATTTGAAGGCATCAGCAGTATTATACTAAACAGGAGGTGGTCTACAAATTCTCCGACTATTGCACACTTGTTTGCGGCTAAAATTGCAGCTAATGTCATTGAGAAGGATGCAAACGCTGGCAACTGGACCTAATCAGACTCACTGTCATGAGTTTTCTCATTCCGATTAGCTATGGAAAGCATCGGGTGAGATATCTGACAGTAGCATGGTGGAAATTTGTGTGGATCAAAGGGGCTTTGTTAAGATGCACTTAAACGTTACAAAGTTATTCATAATTGCTTGGTAGTTGGTGGGCTTTGGTGTTCAAATGTTGGGCCGGAATTGTGTGTTGTGCAATATTATGAAGGATAATCGTGATCATTTGTTTTTTGAGTGCCCGGTGACGAGCGGGCTGTTGTTGGAAGAACTAGAAGAACTTATGCAAGGCCAAGGATGGTGTTGTTGGAAGAACTAGAAGAACTGAGATTATTGCGTAGTGGGGATCGACTTCAGCAGCTGATAATGCTTAGTGTGGTCGTCAATTGACATATATTCCGTCGGTGGTAAGTAAGAGGAAGTTGTTACTGGTGTGTTTGTAATTAAGTAGTAGTCTTCTAATAGAATTCTCTTTTCCAAATAAATATTTATATTACATTATATAATTGTAACTGGCAAACATTTACATGGCTTTAGACTTTGTAGGTAAAAAATACTGATCTAGAGAAATACAGTTCGCATATACAATAGTCCTTTGTGCGCTTCCATTGCTCGCATGTTAAAAAAATGGTTGCATGTAATAATCATGTCTGCAAAAAAGTCCGCACAAATGAAAAAAGTTTCAAATATGGCGACATGTCCTCCACAAGTTTATATGTAGTCTCCATTCAGGGTTCGGCTCGTGTGTGTGGCACACACATGCACACCATATAAGGGAGCCAAACAAAACATGACAAGTTGGTGGTCCCACACCCTATTCAATCTCTCATGTTGTAATTGGCTTCTTTATGGTGTTCGTGCGTACACACAGCGAGCTTTCCTTCAAGCCATAAAGAATTTAGCCCTTAATAATTGAATGTCATACGAGTAATGAATAGTGTAACAATTAATCCTACTTGTCATGTTGTTATTGCCGCCTTCATGGTGTGCATATGTGAGACACACACATGAAAGAACCATAACATCCATCTCTAACCCTAATAGAGAGCGATGGCCTCAAGGAAAAAGCCATAGAAGCAGCTAAGGCACCATCTCCAGTCTATCTATCTGACGCAATGAAGGAGACCATGGCAACAACTATAGCACCACCTCCAGGTACATTACCCCCCCCCCCCCCCCCCCCCCCCTCTCTTTTTTCTGTATTTTCCCTTTTTCTCATTTTTTAACGTGGAATTGCAACAAGTCCTTTTTTTTTTTACCAATATCGAGAATGTCGGCCTACATATGTCAAAATGACATATAGGTCATATATTTGGTGTTGGTGTCATTTTCCATTGAAAAACTACATGTCGGCCGACATCTACACCATGCAGTATATGAAAAAAAAAATCTATAAGAAATTTATTCATGCAGGACACTAGATAAGAAAAATCCCTGCAAACGATATGAGAACGTTTGTCGGTGCCAGTTCTAGCAGATAAGAAACCCAAAGCATAATGGTATTGACATAAATAATGAAGACTATAAAGTGGACAGTTTAAATGGTTAAAATGTGGTGAAATGATGTAGCCAAACATATGTAGGATGTGTATAAGGAAATACATTCAAGGATTAAGAGAAGAATGAAATGTAAATGCACAAACCTCCCCTAAACGATCTCTAGCTCCAAGTAGGAACCCGTAAACAGCAGACAGTATAGTGTAGAAAATATGTATATCCAAAAGATAAATCTGCAAAAGAGAAAAGGGTGACCAAGTCAAACAATCCACAAACAGCACAATGCATATATTCATACAGTTGCCAAAACACACCTATTGCAACATTGCATTGACAAACAGATAGGCAAGTCAAAAGAATGGAAGAAAAAACCAGAAGAAGAAGAAAAAGTCAATTAGCACATACACTTGGGAACTTGGGATTTATATAACATTGCATTTTGTACGAAGCTTGACATATATGCATGGCAATAAATAATAAGTGAAACCAAACTTAGGCTAGGTTTGGGATTGCTTAGTGTAGGCTACTTCTGCTTTTTCTCCTTGTAAAGAGGTCCAAGGCAGTTTCGTAACAACAGCTTATCAAAAAGATTTGAAAAATCAGTACAATTTTGGGGCAGCTTTTAACAGCAGCCTCCCACCCTCTGTCAAAAGCTGATTCTGCTGCAAGTTTTTGAAAAGCACCAGCAATCCCAAACCAAGCCCTAATCTGATTATCAAAATAAGATGACCAAATTAGGAAATAAAAATCTATACTTCCTAGATAAATTTAGCATTGGTTTCTACATGTCAACTACATTGATGGTTAGGATTGATTACGCGCCATCACCCTTGCAAAAACTCATTATTCCTCATGATAAATTCTATACAGCAAAACATATATGGGCATCAGAGTGTACCTAAAGCACGAATTCGTTAGAGAAATGAGGGAGGAATCCATATTAATGAGTAAGAGATACCTAAGAGAGATTTTGCCATTTAGGGTCAATCATTAGTCATCAACTACATGAGCTTAAACAACATACAAAACGTAGGTCTACCTACCCGTCAAATGGTTGTCTGGGTTTTATGTCATGATCCCCTCGTGCTCATAGGGAGCTTGGCTAGGGATTAGGAGCATACATAGAGGGTTAACGTCAGGTCGATGGTTGATAATAACAACGTTGTCAATTCTTTTATGTAGTTTTTTTATGCTGAATAGACTGAGAAGGCTCAGATGATGATGAGGATCAATTGTTCATGATTATGACAAACTTGAGCAGACTGTTAATAGAATGAAGTAAAATGACAAAAGAAGAGTGCTTTATGAACAAATACCAATGATGTTGAAAGGAAATTCTACAAAACTGCTATAATGAAAGTAATGCTTTCTGGAGTCTCGACCGAAATGTTTGGATAACTAAGAATTAAAAAACGAGTCCAAAAGATGAGCTTAGCTTAAATGAGAACACCAAACTGGATAAGTTCAATACATTGAGAGATAAATAAGAGATGAATGAAATTGTAGGAAGTTTTAAGTAATGCTGATCGAAGATAATATAGGAGGAAGTCTTAAGGTGGTTTAGACACTTGCAATAGAGATCAATAAATGCATCATTTATGAGTGAAAGGATATTAGTGAAAGGAGCTAGTAGAACTAGAGGAAGGCCTGTACAGGTTGAGTTAAGCATGTATAGTATTTGCTAACATTCGAACGGAGATGGCCCTTTACAAGGCAGCAGAAGAAAAAGGATTCAAATAATCAAACCCCCTGGGATGAATGCTTTATTGTTGCTCTTGTTGTATACATTCATGGGTAGTAGCTTCCTCATCAAAATCCCAATATCCACCCA
>JANAVB010001200.1:5286435-5413146 GCA_029216955.1 Iris pallida
AAGAATAAATGTGTGGATGATTCATTATCCTGCTGACTTAGTCGACATCCTTGATTATTTACTAGAATTCTGAACCTCTCGATCCTGTCCATGTTAGCAGCCGACCTTTCACCAGTTTTAACATGTTAAGTTGCATTTTCTTCGCTAGTCCAGGCACCCAGATGAATATAGCTTGCGGCAGTAAGGGACCGGACGTTTGCACCTGTTTGGTGACCACTTTGAATTCGGATTTCCCGGAGGTCGAACCCTCTCATTCCCAGTAATCCAGACCTTGTCTTGGGTCGATGGGTATATGCTCAATTTCATGCGCCAACTGGTGGCCGATCGGGTGAGCACGCACGTGCCAAGCTCCCCTCCGTATGATAGTACTAACATATCCGTCCCGATCCAGTATTTCATATGTAGTCCAGCCGAGCCAGTCGACCGCGCTGCGACGGGTAATCCACGGGTCCAGCCACAGGTGGGTATTGCTGCCATTGCCTATGCACCAGGTGATCAGTTGTTGCATTGAGCTTCTGCATCTTTGAATGGTCTTATAAGTGACTGAATAGTTATTATTCATCTGTTGTCTCCAAAAATTGGTCTCCTTCAAGTATCTTCCTCGCATCCAACTAGCCCACAACGAGTGCCCTTGTAGAAAATTCCACGCGAGTCGTAAACCGGCGACCTCACGAAGTGTGAACAGCGATCTCAATCCCACTCCGCCTTCCTTCTTTGGCCTACACAAATCCTTCCGGACAATCGTATGGATACCCCCGCGTCATATAAAATCGGCACAACACTTCTCCACCTTCCGGATGGTCGCAATTGGAAGCATAATAGTTTGCATCCGAAAAAGAGAGATTGTTGTTATAACCGATCGGACCAGCTCGATACGACCCCCAAAGGAAAGAGTGTGCGCCTACCATCCTTCAATTCTACGTTGGACATATTTCATCAAGCTCTGACATTCCTGGTCCCGAGTATAAGAGAGCGGCAATCCAAAGATACTTTACTGGAAGACATCCGCAACCAATCTGAAGAATATCCTGCAGCTCCTCTTGATTCGGACAATGGGCATTAAAGTACACTTTACTTTTGTCTCTATTAAGTTGTAACCCTGTCAGCTTCCCTAACTCCGTCATAATCCAAACCATTGCATTCAGTACTCTATTGGACGGCACCAAGAAGACAAGCAGATCATCTGCATATATAAGGTAGGAGACAGTCAGAGTCACCTCTTGGTACAGAGGTGTAATACTTTTGTTATGGACCGCCACATCCATCATACATGTAAAATACTCCATGACTAAGGTGAACAAATATGGGGGATAGTGGGTCCCCTTGTCGTAGGCCCCGATTGCTGTGGAAGAAGCCATACGGTTGACCCTTTATCAGAATCGAGAATGTGGGAGTCGAGATACATTCTCGAATTAACATGACCTATCGTGGATCGAACCCCATTGCTAACATAATCTGGCATACAAATGAACGATTTACCGTACCGTACGCCTTTTGAAGGTCCAGCTTCATACATGCTTTCCATCCACCTTTTTTGTTGAAGTTGCGGACCATTTCGTGAGCCAGTAAGCTATTCTCCGCTATCGACCTTCCTTTCACGAACGTCGCCTGGTTGTCAGATATGAGATCCTGCATGATTAACTCTATCCGGTGGCACATAACCGATGTGATCAACTTGTACACGAAATTGCAACAGGAGATCGGTTGAAAGTCTGCTAGGGATGTCGCCCCTTCTTTCTTGGGGATAAGAGTAAGGAAGGTATGATTGAGCTCGCGGAGCAGACGTCCTTTGTCAAAAAATTCCTGGACAATAAACAATACCGAATCCCAGATCCAGACCCGAATTCGTACATCGGAGCATTGGGAACGTCCGAAAGAATGGCCGCCGGATCACCGCTTTGGGAGGGTCCGCCTGACCCTCCCCGTTTCGCGCCCGACCCCGCTACCTGGTCTCCCGCCGTCGGAACAGCGGCGGCGGCCGCCGCCGTGGCTACCCGGCCCTCCGCCTCCCCATGGAGGGGTTCGCCCGACCCCCCCTTCATCGTCCCCAGCCCCCTCCCGCCTGGGGGGCCGCCGCCGTCACCTGGGGGAGTCCGCCCGACCCCCTATTCTTCTCACCCAGCCCCCTCCCGCCTGGAGGGCCGCCGCCGCCGCCTAGGGGGGGGTCGCCCGACCCCCCCTTTCCTCCCTGGCTTCCTCCCCCCCCCCCCACGGCGAGCGGGTCCGGGGGCCGCGGGGGAGGCGTCATCGTCAAAGGGGCTGATGCCCTAGCAGAGCTCGGGTTTCCATGCGCCATTCTCTCTCTTAATAATATATATATATATTGGAAATGGTAATTGTGTCGAATGCCCCTAGTGGGAATCGATCTCCTGGCCTCTCGGGTCGCATACCTCTCCACTACCACTAGGCTAGGGTTCATTGGCACCACCTTCTATATATGGGTCATTAACACCATTTGCTATATATATATATATATATATATATATATATATATATATATATATATATATATATAGCAAATGGTCAGGAGAGATGCATGCAGCCCAAGTGGTCAGGAGTTTGAATCCCAGTAGGAGCGATTACAGAAACAATTTACTTGGTTCCAGAAAAAAAAACAAATATATATATATATATATATATATATATATATATATATATATATATATATGGAATAAGGGTAAATTTTATTCCACGCAAATCGCAGTAAAGGTATTACAATACACTATTCTCACATCTCTCCCTCCCCAGTTAAGGGGCCATTACAGATACATCGAATTCTATAATATGTAGAATTCCTACTGGCGGAGTAGCCAGACGCTCAAAGATACGCCTGTTGCGCTCCCTCCAGACATGTCAAACTGATGCTGCAAGTCTAACTCTAGCCATCTTGGCCCAACCAGGGTCCATGCCTCGGCGATCTCTGATCCAGCTGAGAATCTCCCGTATATCTCTGGCCCTGCAAACTCCACCCATCGATCGCATGTACTGCTCAGACCAGATGTGCCGAGTCAACGGACACTCAAAGAATAAGTGGCCCATAGATTCCGCGTCACCCGTACAGAGTACACACTTCGGGTTTGGAATCTGCATTCCAAACCTGAGAAGTCTGTCCCGCGTCATCAACCTGCCTAGAAGGAGTCTGTATGAACAAAGCTGCATTTTGCGAGCAATGCCCTTCGCCCAGATAAAGTCATATACCGCAATCCTGTCAGGTGGAGTCCGAACCAGATTGTAACAACTTTTAAAACTGAATACCCCTGACCCTCCAACCGAACCAGGGTCAACCCATCTCCAGGAGTCCGCAGGCTGGCTAGTATCAATAGTGATCTGACGAATCGCCTCTCCAAACTGAGCCGTGAATGGATACTCCTCAGGCCTCCAACTCTCATCCCTGATGATCCGACTACATTTCACCCTCCTGCTCGCCTCTCTGTCCATCTGAGCACCCAAGATCTCCAGAAGGGAACCATTACCCATCCACGGGTCTAGCCAAAGATCAGTGTTCGCCCCATCTTTCATAATTCTGCATATAGCGGACTGTAGAACCGGTCTGCACCTAAGGATAGCCTTAAATGAGATCGAGAAATTATTATCAATCATGCATGTCCAAAAATTCGTCCGCCGCACATATCTGCTAGCCAGCTACTCTGTCCAAAGGGAACCTCCCTTGATGAACTGCCACGCCATCCTCACCCCAAATGCCTCCCTAACCGTCCGAAGAGGTCGTAACCCCACTCCTCCTTCCTCCCTGGTCCAGCAGAGTTGTTCCCAAGCGATCGCATGCAAACCTCCTCTCCAGAAGAAATTAGCACAAATGGACTCCACCTTCCTTATGGTAGCTACCGGAATCTGGATCGACTGCAACCAGAACATAGCGATGCCAGAGATAACAGACCTCACCAGCTCAATACGGCCACCAAAGGACAGTCCAGGTGCCTGCCAGCCTTCCACTCTCCTTTGGGCAAAATCTACCAGGCTGAGGCAATCCTGATCTCTAGCATAATTGACCGTCAACGGAAACCCCAGATACTTCACCGGTAACTCTCCTTTCTCCACTCCCAGAGCAAGGGCCCATTCCTCCTTGAGGGTGCACTGAGAGCTGAAATAAACCCTGCTCTTCTCCCTATTCAGCTGAAGACCGAACAACCTCCCAAACTCCTCCATAATATCTGAAAGCGCCCTCATCCCCCTCATAGATGGATGCAGGAATACCAAGAGGTCGTCAACATATATCAAGTGAGACACCACCAGCTTGACATGCCTGAAAAAAGGAACAATCTTCCTACTATGCACAGCCAGGTCCATCATACAAGTGAAGTACTCCATCACCAGAGTGAACAGGTACGGGGAAAGGGGACCCCCTGCCGCAGACGCCTGTTGCTCTTGAAGCATCCATATGGAGTACCCTGTATGAGGACCGAAAATGTGGGGGAGCATATGCACTCCCTCATCCTCGCCACCCATCTCTCATCAAACCCCATAGCAAGCATAAGGTGGCAAAGGAAGTCCCTGTTGACCGTGTCATAAGCTTTCCGCAAATCTAGCTTCACACAGGCCTTCATCCCCCCGGCTTGTTGAAATCTCTCACCATCTCATGTGCAAGAAGACTGTGCTCAGCAATCGAGCGCCCCTTGATAAAAGCCGCTTGATTCCGAGACACCAAGCCCTGCATAATCTCCTCCATACGACGACACATGAGGTGAATAATTATCTTGTATAGATAATTACAACACGCAATAGGCCTGAAGTCGACGAGGGATGTCGCGCCCTCCTTCGAAACCAAGGTCAAGAATGTGTGATTCAGCTCCTTCAACAACTTTCCTTCCAAGAAAAACTCCTGCACTGCCTCCAGGACTGAGAACTTTAGCTAACCCAGTGACGCCTAAAGAAACCACAAGAGAAGCCGTCAGGCCCCGGAGCCTTATTAGGATTTGCCTTCATCACAAGAGCCTCCACCTGCTCCAATCTCACAGGGGCCAACAGCAAACTATTCCCATGGTGCGTCACCAGTCGCTTCGTGATAAGACCTATGAACGTGATGGGATAATCAGTCTGCTGATATAAGTCAGAATAGAACCTGACTACCTCCTCCTGAATCTCCACTGGGTCTCCAACAAGCCTGCCATCGCCGTTTAGCAGCCTGGGGATGCTATTCCGGTGCTGTCTGGCATGGATCACATCGTAGAAGAGCTTGGTGCAGCGATCCTCATCCTTGAGCCATGAACACTTGGCCCTCTGGGCCGCACTAATCTCCTGCTGAAGGCTCATGATGTTGACCTCCGCAATCAGGTCCCTCTCCCTAGCCGCCAACTCCCCGCTCAGCATGTCAGTCTACAAAGCTTCATGTACCGCTCGAAGCTCAGCCTCCTTTTCCTCCAGGGAAGATCGCGACATCTTCTTCACCCAATCCCGAATAGCTCTCTTGACCTTTTTGAGTTTTGAACCATGCGAAACTGAGCCGTGCCCTCCCGAGTATACTGCAGCCCTTCCATAACAACCTCCTCATATCCCGCAGAAAGGTACCGACCATTGTTGTACCGGAATGGCCGAGTCTTCCAAGTGGGCCTCTCAGAGAGACCTACTCGGATAGGGGAGTGATCGCTGGTCCCCGCCACTAGCCCTTCCGCCATGAAATTCGGGAAGTAGCGAAACCATTCGCTATTTTCTAAAGCCCTATCAAGCTGACAGGCGATCCTGTTATGAACCGCCTTATTGTGCCAGGTCCAGATGTGTCCAGCTCTCTCCTGTCCCCTCAGCCCAGACAAGAGGAGACACCTCTGGAAGTCGTATAAGATCGGATTTGGCACCGGACGACCTCCCACCTTCTCTTGTCGATGCAGCATGGCATTAAAGTCTCCCATAAGCAGCAGGGGAAGATGCAGGTGCTCTGCCATACGGCCTACGCGCACAATGTCCTCCCACAAGGTCTCCCGAAGCCGCCTATCATTGTGCCCATAAACTGCTCCAAGAATGAAGCAGAATCCTCCCTTGTTCATAAAGGATATGCCTATAAGCTGCTCTGTCATCAGAACCTGTTCTCCCTCCCAACTATCTCTGTTCCACCGAACCCAGATCCTAGCCATATCACAGAGATCTAGGTTGTGAGTTTGCGCCCAGTTTCCAGGAGTCCTGCGAGATAGCATAGTCGCCCCTCTAATCTTCGTCTCAAGTAGAATAGAAATGTCACACTTCTCCCTCTTCAGAACGCCACTAATCTCCCTCCATCTTCCAATGGAACACCCTCCACGAATGTTCCAGGCAAGGACCGACATTAATTAATTAATGTGGGGTCCCCCTGAACTCCATCTGGACTGACACCCGAGGGAAGTGTCCCGTCCGTCAGATTTATATCATCCCCCATCCTTGTCCCCGAGGAGGGTGCAAGATGGGCCTGAATCCCGGAAAGAGTCAAGGTCCAATCTGGGTTGGCCACGGTCTGATCATCGAGCCCCCCTGGCTGGAGCTCATCTTCCCGTGGGGACGGGACATGCCTTTTCCTGCTATAGACCTTTTCCATCATAGAAGTCTTCATCCCATCATGTCTGCTATCCAGGGAACTCATTCTCCTGGTCACCATACTCCTCTGGGGCCTGAACTGGACCATCGCGCTCTAAAAACCCTCCTGTCTCGGTGGGGTGTCAGTCTCTGACCTCCTGGCCCCCTCCATCAGGGAGTCCTCCTCCGTCGGCCTGACTGTCGCCGCCACCCCGGTGATGGGACTGGACGCCACCTCTGGCTCAACAACCTCCATATGCGCTGCCGAGGACCTAGTTGTCTCCGTCCCTCTAGTCAGGCAAGCACTAGATGAGTGACCAAAGCACTCACAGAGGGAGCACATTGGAGGGACCCAATCATACTCCACGGCCTGAGTCAGAACCTCCCCGGACGCCACCTGATACTCGAGAATACTCGGGAGCTCCGTTCCAGGCTTTATCTCCACAAATACCCTGGCGTACATCAGTCTGGTACGAAAAGCCGTAGCCTTATCCGCCTTGATCGGCTTACCGACCAAGCTAGCTAATCACATTAGCAGAGGGATGCTCCAGTATTTCACCGAAAACTCAGGGAAGCGAATCCAGACGGAAATCGCATTCAGCACCTCCTTCTCACAACTCAACTCCGGTGTCCACTCCTTCAGGATAATGAGCCGTCCGTCAAAGGACCAGGGCCCTCCTTGAATAATCTTGGACACATCCTCCTCCAAGCCGAATTTCACAAAGTAAAACCCATTCTCACGGGAGAAGATCTCCGTGCTCCCCTTGCGATGTCATACCCGCTCTGCATATCCCCGTATCTGTCCATAGAACGGTTTAGTTCCCAACACGTACATCACCAGCGTGTTCTTCCAGAAGTCCGTGACCTCCGCTATCTCCTCAGCTGGGAAATATGTTCGGAGGCCTCCTCCTACCTGCATCGGTGGCACATACTCCATCGACACCGGGCTCTTGTTCCCACCCGGCATACAAATATCCTTCCAGGATTTGGGACGAGGTCCGTCTGTCTCCGTCCGGGGAGTAGCGGCCGGAGGCCTCTGACTCCCGACATCTCCAGCAATACCCTTTCCTTTCTCCGCCGCCGTCGCCTTTGACCGCCATCCAGACGCAGTGCGCTCCGGTCCTCCTCCCTGTCATCGTGTGCTACCCAGGCCGATGGTAGACCTATTCCCGTTCCTCCCAGGGACCGTCCGACTCATTATTTGATTTTGAGCCCCTCTTCCCCCTCCCGGACGCCGTCTCACCACCGTCGTCCAACCATCATCATCTATCCGGTCATCTCGAGCCCTGGATCCCGATCCGAATTCGAACATCGGAGGATCCAACCCGTTGCCATCCAACCCGTTGCCCGCCGGAGTGGCCGCAGCCCCCCGGGCCACCCTGCCCGCCGCCACCGCCTGGGAGGGGTCGACCGCCCCCCCTTGGCCATCGCCAACCCCTCCCGAGTCGCCGCCTGTGCAGGTGGGGGTCTGCCTGACCCCCGGCTTCCGCCACCAGCCCCCCCCCCCCCCTCCCCCGGCCTGAGGGACCGCCGCCGCCGGCCAGAGGGGGCCGCCCGCCCCCTTCCTTCCTCCCCGGCCTCCTCCTCCCCTCCGCGAGTGGGTCCGACGGTCGGGGAGGAGGGGTTAGGAAAACCCTAGGTTGTTCGCGTGCGTCCAGCTGCTGCATCTTTTATATTTATATATATATTTATATATATATATATATATAGAGCGAGAGAGAGAGAGAGAGAGAGAGACTTTGGATTCTTTGAAGAGGAATTGAGATCACATCCTTCCTATGTGAAATCAAAGAAAACCCATTCATATTAAGAATCCACTATGCTGTTATTGATTAATTGTCTATAAATCATCTCCAAAAACATGTGGATGTCTCTTGCAATTTCTTCGAACAACCCCAAATAAACAATTCAGAATAATTGGTCGAATATATATATGGTATACAACATTCTAAACCAACTAAAATATTGTCCTAATTAACAAAAGATTCATCCAGTTGTGGTTGTCCATGTCTAGGCTCCACATCCGTGGATCTGAGCAAACTAGGCAGGGCCTAGATGTCCATGCTTTTACAAAAGTAAGTACTACAGATATTTTGTAATTTATATAAGTCAAATATAGAGGGAGGTCAGGAAATAAAAAAGTAAATTCTGAAAGAAGAGACTGTCATATCCACACAAAAAAAGGAGCGGAATTATTGCCATCATGTATTTTGCTATCCAAAATAAAATGAAATAACAATTTTATATTAGTAAAAACAAACCCTTTCTAGTCGTCGTAGCAGTGAAGTCTTGAATTGTCTAACACCACGTCCACTTGAACTTGGATCTAATCGGTGAACTTTTTCAAAAGCATAAAATCGACCTATGCCATCAGAAGAAAGATATTATGTATCATCTTCACATCAACCAAAGATTTATAGCACAACATACAAAATCTACAGTTACTATACAGATGACAGTAAAATTGAAGAATATGGCGAACCAACTAGGACTTGCAGCAAGGCTAAAACCACTTCACCAGTTTAACTGCCATGGTCTCAATACAAGAACATGTAAATCTAATAGAAGGGCTTTCCCATATCTACTTTTAATCTAGTTTTTCTAAGGAATTGCAAGAGTCTTACCTATTTCGACTGTAATTCAAAAGACGTGCGAAAATTAAATAAATGTATAATTGAACCCATTGAATACTTCCTAAAATGCAAAATCAGATGCAAGCTTATGCAAACTCCTGCAACCAAGCAAAATAGTACAAGAATCTGAACTTGCACTTGTATCAGAATCGAGGTTTGCAAGATCGGCTGTTATGTGTCAACAGCGTCATTGGTTTTCTTTGTCCGATCCAAATACTTAACCCTAATAGTATCGGCCGATACAAACATTGGGGCTCTCTCACCCAATCAATTCTGCAAGTACAAAAGATATAGAAAGAAGTACGGAAAATAGTATCGGCATAATAATCCGGTCAGACCAAATACTAACATGCTATAGTGTCATTAAGGTTCCTTACCGGCTCATTGATATTTGATACACTGTAACTATTACCATTTGTCAACGTAGTCTATCTATAAATTCCAGTATTAATCCATATTGGTATTATTTCATTAAAACTATCTATTCTTGGTGGATTTGTCTAAAAACATGCAAAGTAGCAAACAAGCAATAGTATATTGTTGATGAAAAATTCACAAACATTGAATAGTATTCTATTCCAAACTAACAACAAAAAATAAATAATACATAAAATTAATCAAGTATTTTTTATGTATTTAATTTTTTTTGGCTTTCCAATCCAAAACCGCAAAAACTTGATATCACTGATGCAGATACATAAGGATGGTGCAAAACCGATCACAATACCTGTAATTAGATTGGTGCAAAAGGTAGTGCAAACCTTCAGAATCATGAGAAACAATGCAAACAAATCAAATTGAAAGATAAGATATAGTTGTTGACCATCCAACTGATGACATCTAACAAGGACCAAAATGGAACTTGAATAACCTGAAAACCAAATCCAAATTTGAACCACATTTTTAGGTTCCAACCTATATATTAAAATCTAGTCGTTGGATATAGATTTAGATCATATCCTTGATGCCTGTGGTTCTAAGAGCAAGGTTCGGAGTAATGGTCGATATTAATACATATCGGTTGTATCATATCGGTTTTGATGCCATTATCAGATACTAACCTCTACTAATGCCGGCCGATTCTATAGACAATACTGACATTGGGCTCTCTTTCCGATCACTTGAGCACAGAAAAGACTAAAAGAAAAAAGAGAGAAGTATGGGGGGAAAATATGGGTAACCAAGACGATTAATCAGTTACACTTTAAACAGGCCAAAATATGGGTAACAGACCGAAAAGAGTGTAACTGATTAATCTGAATAGTGATTCTAGACAATACTGACGTCCCATGCATTTGTGGTTTGTTTGATTTGCAGTTTGTTTGAAACTGATCTCGACAGTAAAATTGTGAACCTTGCTTAAGAGTCACAATCTCATATTATATTGTTTTACAAGGCCGATTAATCTTCGATTACAAGTTTTTGGTCTACCAAGTTAAAACTGTATTAACATGGTCGATTAATCAGTTACACTCTTTAAACAGGCCAAAATATGGGTAACCGAGACGATTTCTGTAGCATGTCGACAAATCACTATTCAGATCTTTTGGGAAGTGAGTTTATCAAAGTCAAATACTTGATATGCGAACTACTCACTTTTTTGGTTGAAACACGATCGAAATCCCAAATCCTAATAAACAACTCTAATGTGTTGTTCCCGAATTCTCAATTCCTAACTTCCTTGCACTTTCCTAACTTTGTTTCTCAACTTCTTCCATTCAAACTAGAGCCGAAGAAGAAAGGGTGGCACATTAACGGTCTATGGCAGTGACGACGTGTGGTGGTTCATCGACAATCAGCGGCAACATATCAATTGTAAATGTTTTTCCCCATACAACATCCAGGTTCCATTTCTTTCTTCTCCTACAAGAAGCTATATTTGACGCCCTGGGCCTTTAAGAAGCTATGTGTTTCACTTAAGGACTACTTTTTTCGAGTAATGAAATGGTAGAGACTTGATAATTATTCCTAGTTTTATATTAGATGTTATTTGTTTTTGTTCAACAAGGACGTTGATGTTTAATCATGTTTGTGATTCTCGTTTATATATATATTCTTTTTGTGTATATATATATATATATATATATTTTTTTTTTTTTTTTTTTTGTGTATATATATATATATATATATATATATATATATATATATAAATATATATATATATATATATATATATATATATATATATATATATATATATATAGGCCAAAAATATATATATATATATATATATATATATATATATATATATATATATATATATAAAATATATATATATAGGCCACTCGTATAAATCTGAAACTATCAAGGACACAAAACCGCTTCGAGCATAGGACGCACCCATGCCAACCCGCAGCCCAAACAGACAGTATCAGCCATCAAAATGAGATGCGCTGCTGCAGGAAAAAAAAAAAGGAAACCCAAAAGAGCGACCAGAAGAGCTCGCCTCACGCCAGACCCCCGAGCCCCTCCCCTCTGCGAATGAAAGAAGGGTTCCCCGGTTCTCCGTGCCGGCAGATTAAGATAGCTTTGTTCGATTGCCTTTTGACCTCGCTAACCAGTTTAGGGATAGACCGCCCATATCGAGTGTTGTTTCTGTTCTTCCATAACACCCAGATGATCACCGCCACCAGTACTTGCCGCACATGTCGATTAGGCCCACTCCACCATCTACACAATCTGGCCATGAGCAGGTCGCCCAACCCCAGGATGCCCAAGCTCGGTTCGAAGGCTCCCCACAACTCCCTCGCAATCTCCCCTTGAGAGAGGATATGAGATATAGATTCCACGTGGCTCTCCACACAACAAGAGCATTTTGAGGCTAGACTGACCCTATCCGCTGGACCCCCTGATCAGCTGGCAATTTATCCTTAATCGCCCGCCACGTGAGCTTTATTGATACTGAGAAACAATTACATTTTCTGTTCTATAAAACTGTCAGAACTAAGACTAACTCCTCCAAATACTTATTTCATATTAACTACATCATGAACTATGTTATGCAGGATGCCCAATCGCGAGTATGCAAACCTTCAAATATGTGCATATTTTTTTCCCTCCAGATATGCCAGACAGTTGCCGTCAACCTCATACGTGCTTCTCGATGCCACCCAGTTCCCCGACCTTGTTGGTGTGAAATGTCATCTATCAGGGATCTTAGTTATTTAGCTCCTGCTGCTTGCATATTCAGAATTTGTCTTTGCACAGACCAAATCTCCCATGTGAAGGGACATGTAAAGTACAGATGATTAAATGTTTCTCCCTCCGTGTGGCAGAGCATACATTCATGCCCTCGTAACTGGATACCAAATCTGTTTAATCCGTCCACAGTTAATAGTCTGCCTTTCGGTGCCGTAAACATATGGTTTGCATTTTTGGAGGATACCCCCTTCATCCAAATAATGTCATTATATGGGGTGGCTTGGTATCTAGTTCGTAGCATCTCATATGCTAGACGAAACTGGAATTTTCCGGCTGCAGTTCCCTCCCATATCCAGGCGTCATTGCGTTGTATGGGTCCAACTCAATCCTGCTGATTTCCTCTGCCATCATTCTGCCCACTGGATGATTAGACAAATTCCATCTCCCCCCAACTTGTCCACCAGAGCCTCGTGACCCAGCCAGAGATCAAACCACGAGTTAGTGTGCATCCCATTGCTAATAATGCGGATGAGACATGTTTTAAGCTTCGATCTATATTGAAGAACAGTCTTGTAAATCACGGAATAATTGTTGTTATGACGTTGTACCCAAAAATTATCGTTCTTTAGATATCTGCTATGCATCCACATTGCCCACATTGATCTTCCTTCCAGTAAGTTGCAAGCCAAACGCCCGCTACATCACGAAGCACCCATATGGATCTTAATCCCACTCCCCCTTCACCTTTTGCGCGATGTAGTTCGTTCCACGCAACAGCATGAATTCCGCCCTGCCAGGTAAAGTTTGCACATAATTTTTTCACTTAATAATCATCGCCTTCGGGAGCATGATCGCTTGAAGCCAGAATAGCGAGATCATTGAGATGACTGACCTGACCCGTTCTATTCGTCCCCAAAAGATAAAGTCTGAGCTTACCATCCTTCGATATGTCTATGAACGTATTCCATCATACTCTGACACTCATGTGCACGTGCATAATTAATCGAGAGAGCAACCCAGATGTTTTACCGACAAGCTGCCCTTATCAATCTGTAGAAGATCCTGCAACTCTTCCTGATTCTAACACATGGAGTTGAAGTAGACTCTGGTTTTATTTCTGTAGAAATGAATAATGGGATGATTTTATTGATGAGCTACTACTTGCTACTTATAGAGGTTCCAACTCCTCTTCATACTACATATTCCAATGTGGGACTAAAGCCCCTTATTGGTTCTCAACACTCCCCCTCAAGATGGGCGATAGATATTAATCATCCCCATCTTGTTACATAGCTTTGACAGACTCAATGAACTAAGACCTTTAGTCAGACAGTCTGCAACTTGTTCTCTTGAACGAACATGGTCAATCTTCAGTATCCCTTGTTCCAGCTTCTCCTTGATAAAGAATCGATCGATCTCGATGTGCTTCGTTCTGTCGTGCTGAACTGGATTGTTAGCTATACTTATTGCAGCTTGACTATCGCTCAGAAGACGTAACGGTGCTCCCTTATCCAGCTTCAACTCTGTCAGCAGTGCTTTCACCCACAGTAACTCTGACACTCTCAGAGCCATTGTTCTGTATTCTGCTTCAGCTGACGACCGTGCTACCACTGACTGTTTCTTGCTTCTCCATGAGACCAGGTTTTCTCCTACAAAGATACAGTACCCCGTGGTAGACCTTTTGTCGTCTATGCAACTCGTCCAGTCTGCATCGCAGTATCCCTCAACTTCTATGTGTCCATTCTTCTTGAACCATAGTCCTTTTCCCGGCGTCCCTTTCAGATATCTCAAGATTTGAAACACTGCTTCCATATGACCCGTTCTTGGATCATGCATGTAGCGATTCACTACACTCACCGCAAATGAGATATCAGGACGAGTGTGCCCCAGATAAATCAATCTCCCTACAAGTCTTTGATACCTTTCATGATCAACTGGCTCTCCTGCTTCTGCTCCCAACTTGCACTTCTGGTCAATTGGAGTGACAACTACTTTGCATCCCAGCATCCCTGTCTCATTTAGCAGATCTAGTGCGTATTTTCTTTGTGAGAGAACAATTCCTTGTTCGCTGTCACACACCTCGATACCCAGAAAGTACCTCATCGCTCCTAAATCCTTCACCTCAAACTCCTTCGCGAGTTTTGATTTCAGCTTAGTGATCTCGACCTCATCATCACCTGTGATTACTATATCATCCACATATACAGCAAGTATAGTAATGTGGCCTCTTGCATGCTGAAGAAAGACTGTATGATCTACATTTGTTTGATGGTATCCCATGCCAGTAACAGCCTTTCTGAATCTGTCGAACCAGGCTCGAGGAGATTGCTTGAACCCGTATAGCGACTTCTTTAGTTTACACACTTTTCCACGCGACGTCCCTCCGTCTGATTCTGTCGCGTAGCATCCTGGCGGGAGCACCATGTACACTTCTTCTTGCAGGTCCCCGTGGAAAAAGGCATTCTTCATATCTAATTGGTATAGCTTCCACCCATAGTTTGCTGCAATGGAGACCAGAGTTCTTACCGTGCTCATTTTCGCTACTGGGACAAACGTCTCATCATAGTCGATGCCATATGATTGTGTGTATCCTTTTGCAACCAACCTCGTCTAGTACCGCTCTACTTTTCCCTCTGGCGTTTCCTTCACTGTGTACACCCATTTGCATCCCACAGTTTTCTTCCCTTTGGATAATAGAACCAGCTTCCATGTCTTATTTTTCTCTAGTGTCCCAAGTTCTTCCATCATTGCAGCTTTCTACCTTGGATCTTTCTTTGCTTCCTGCCAACACTTAGGCAAAGAAGTAGAGTCTAACGATGCAATAAAGGCTCGATAATTCGGAAAAATGTTAGAATAAGACAAAAAATTGGCAATGTCATGTTCATAATCATCATAACGACTAGGAACCTTACCCGCATTGATGCGAGAAGATCTCCTTAAGGGAGCAATAGATGGTGGAGAGATCATACCATCCAAGTCAGAGAGATCCGCATCAGAATCAGAGTAATTCAGTGTGGGGGCAACATCTTCAAGAGTTGGGACAGGAGTAGACGAGGTAAACGACGAAGACGACGACTTGGGATACAACAGGACCTCGCACAGATTGACGATGTCATGGATGCAATCAGTGGAAAACTGACGGCACAGGAGATGCAGGCCTTGGTTGATGATATCTTGTCCAAGAGATTGACCGAGACGACGCCACGTGTGACCCATACTGATGTGGATCCGTCACCTTACAAGATGGAGAAGTTGGAAAAGCTAGAGACGAAGTTGGAAGGAACTTCCAACTACTTGAAATGGTCGCGGCAGGCGATGCGGACGCTGAAAGGACGTAGCTTGGTAGGCTATGTCAATGGCCAAATCAAGGCGCCAGCCGATCCCTCCTCAAAGGAGTTTGCTATTTGGGAGATTGTCAACAACGTAGTGGCGGGGTGGTTGACAGCCTCATTGACCGACCAGGTGTCGGGCAATGTTGAGGCGATGGAGGCTGCTGCTGATATATGGCAGACTTTGAAGGATATGTACTCCGGTTCGGGCAACCCTATGCGGGTCTTCCAACTGCAGGATGAACTCGATAGGGTGACCCAAGACGAACGTACCATCTCTGAGTATGCAGCCCTGTTGAAGAAGTACTGGTATGATCTGGATCACTATGATCCTCTTGGGATGGAAGATGCACAGGTTGAACCTGCATTTGCGAAGTATTTTCAGGCGTTCCTGGAGTATATTTCGCGGCAGCGAATGATGAAGTTTTTGAAGGGGCTCAACCCGGTGTTTGAACAGAGAAGGAATGTACTCCTAGCCCAACCCCAGCTTCCAAACTTAGAAGGGGCTATAGCCGCCATGGCACAGGAAGAAGCTCGATTGAAGTTGATGCCCAACAAGGGCTACTTCCAGGGGGAGCAAGCCGCTGTTGAAAAGGCTGCACTTGCCGCCTTCAATCCGCCTCCCTCTGCGGGCGGTGTTTGTCACAACTGTGGTGACTCCGGACATTACATCAGATTTTGTCCAAAATCCCTGCGAAGTCAGTCGAGTGATCGCGAACGGGGCCGTGGAGTACGTCGTGGTGGTAGAGGAGGATATGCTGGTCGAAGGAGAAATTCTTTTAAAGGACACAAAGCGAATCTGGTGGAAGAAGGGGAAGAAAAGCAGCTGGCTGAAATAACCCCTCTTGAGAGGGAGTTCCTCGCAAGGTTACGCGGCTCGAAGCAGGGATCGGACGACAGTCTCGACCCTCATGCGGCATCATCTACCTCGGGAAATCACATCACTTGCTTTGCCCAAACCAGCACAGGTATACCTGCGCATGCTCTTGTATCTGACCATCAGCTAGGTTGGATTATGGACTCTGGGGCATCTCGCTATGTCACGGGGTCCCACGGTGAGTTCCAGGACTATACTCACCTACCGACGCCGGAGAGCATTCAGACTGCTGATGGTACCTCCAGACCTGTAATGGGTAAAGGCACTGTTGCATGCACCCCTTCCCTCACTCTCACCAATGTCTTACATGCTCTGTCTTTTCCTGTCAATCTTATCTCTATTAGTGCCATTATCCTTGATCTTAATTGTACTATTTCCTTTGACATTCCTACGATAATTTTTCAAGAGTAGGGGGCAGGACGACGACTAGGGACTGGCACATGGCATAAGGGGATATGGTACTTGGACAGGACCGAACTGGACACAGCACTGGCATCTCTGGTCGCAAGCGCACAACCGGCCGCTTCACGTCGCAGTGTAGAAGACGAATTGTTACTCCACCACCAGCGTGTCGGACATTCTTCCTTTAAAGTTATTAGTCGAATGTATCCGTCCTTATATCAAAGGGCTAATAAAGAGAAGTTAGTTTGTAATGTATGTGAGTTGGGCAAACATACCAGAAGCTCCTATGTGAGCTCTGGAAATAAAAGTTTCGCAGTTTTTGATATGATACATTCGGACGTATGGGGTCCTTGTCCTACAACAAGTATTAACGGATTTCGATGGTTCGTCACTTTTATTGATTGTTATACCCGCGTGACATGGATCTACCTTATGAAGAATAAAAGCGACGTCTTTGAGGCTTTTCAGGATTTTCATCATCGGGTGGTAACACAATATAGGACTAAAATTAAGTGTTTTCGGTCTGACAATGGGACGGAGTACACAAATAAGCGGTTTGCTGAGAATTTATCCACTCATGGAATACTACATCAAACCTCATGTGCCTATACACCGGCATAAAATGGTGTGGCCGAACGGAAGAACAGACACCTACTGGAGGTCGCACGGACGATGATGCTGGCTATGAATGTCCCAAAACACTTATGGGGGCAGGCTGTATTGACGGCCTCTTATCTCATCAACCGAATGCCTTCTCAGGTATTGGACTGGAAGACACCGTTGGAGATGCTTACTGATGCAACTACATACATTGTTCCCCCGAAAGTATTTGGGTGTGTGTGTTTTGTCCAAGATAATAGACCAGGAGTTGGAAAACTGGATCCTAGAGCGGTTAAGTGTGTCTTTGTCGGGTACACAGCGACTCAGAAGGGATACGCATGTTGGAGCCCAGTTGAGCGGAAGATGTTTGTAAGCATGGACGTTACATTCAGAAAACTGGAACCATACTATGGTTCGGATGCAGGTTCAGCGTTTGGTGATACACCTAACACAGAGGGTGTTAGACGTGAGGGGAAGATAATAAGTCCAAACGTGGTAGTCGGATCGGTCCCGTTCCCGGTCGTGGAAAATTGGACGAAAGGGGGAGATAGCAGTGACTCTGATACGGAGAATGAAGAAGAAGATACATATGTTACGCAGGGGAAGACAAGGGAAAAGGAGCTCCAAGTCTACAGAAGAAGACAACAGAAGTCCAGTACTGTGCCGTGCACATTGCCTACTGTACCAAGTCCCTCGTCTAACTGCTTTGTGTCCCGATCGCCGCTTGTGTCTTCGTAGTCAACTGTTGAGATGGGAGGGGGGGAACAACAAGGAGCCGCCTCACAGACATTCCTCAGGTATACGAGCAACTAGAACAGCATTACATCGAACAAGGGAAACAACGACGTGGGTCGTTTACTCCTTGCTTGATCGATTGTTCCAGCACTCCAAGTATAAACAAGGAGGGGAGGAAAACCGACACTCCAAGTAAAAACAAGAAAGCGGTGGAGAAGATCCGGCACACCAAGTAAAAACAATGAGGCGGGAAGGGAGGGGGGGATCCGGCACACCAAGTAAAAACAAGGAGGCAAAGGGGTTGGGGGGATCTGGCAGCAGCGGGGAGGGGGGGTCGGCAGCAGCAGGGGGGTCTGCAGAACTCCAGCAACCGGGGGGGGGGGGGGGGGTCGGGAGCGGGAGGGGGAAAAAATTTGTTTTTTTTTTGTGTGTGTGGAGAGAGTGGGGTGGATGAGTTATGGCTCTGATACCATGTAGAAATGAATAATAGGATGATTTTATCGATGGGCTACTACTTGCTACTTATAGATGTTCCAACTCCTCTTCATACTACATATTCCAATGTGGGGCTAAAGTCCCTTGTTGGTTCTCAACAATTTCGGTTGAGTTTCAGTTCCGTTAAATTTCCAAATTCTTCCATAAGTAAGTTCATAGCAGTGAGTCCCGGAATGGACGGGACCAGAAATACTAACAAATCATCTGCATATATAAAATGTAAAATAACTGGGGATACCTTTTTATACAGTGGAATGATCTTCTTCCTGAAAATGGCCAAGTCCATCATACACGTAAAATAAACCATCACCAAGGTGAAAAGATATGGAGATAGTGGATCCCCATGACGCATGCCCCTATTACTAGAGAAAAATTCATAAGGTTGTCCTCTAATAATCACCGAGAATGTGGGCATGAAAATACACTCACGAATCATCTCCACCCATGTTGTATCAAAAGCCCATTGCGAGCATGATTTGAAACACAAATTTCCGATTCACCGTGTTATATGCTTTCTAAAGGACCAGCTTCATACAAGTTTTATTACTGCCAACTTTATTAAAATCTCGAATCATCTCATGTGCCAATAGATTGTTTTCAGCGATTGACCTCCCTTTGACAAAAGTAGTTTGATTCTGAGAAATAAGACGTTGCATAATCTTCTCCATTCGATGACACATAATATGTGTAATAATTTTATATAGAAAATTGCAACACGAGATAGGCCGAAAATCAGCTAGAGACGTGGCACATTCCTTCTTCGAGATGAGAGTGAGGAACGTATGATTGAGTTTGCGACATGTTGTCAAAAAAGTATTGTATAATAGCAAGTAACGGATTATCAAGCTCTTCCCAATGAGTTTTATAGAATTGTTGTTGAATCCATCAGGTCCCGGAGCCTTGTTAGGATCTGCCACCTCTTCAATCCGAAATGCAGTGTTGTAAAAATCCCTCTAGGCGGCCGACTAGTCCCCGACTAGTCGCTAGTCGGCCGCCGCCGACTCGACTAGGGGCTAGTCCCCGACTAGTCACTTGTCGACCACCGTCGACTCGATTAGGGGCTGGTCCATCCAAAAATTGGCTAAATTGGTACTAGTCTGGGCTGCCGTCGACTTCATCAAGGCAGTCGCCGTCGACTCTTTACTTTGTTGCTGCCTTTTTTCTATTTTTGAAAAAAGTGACTAGCCTACTCTTTTTTTATTTTTACTTTTTCTTTGTTATCTCTTTGCTACTGTTGTTGTGGCTCTTTTTTTAATTTTTGCTTGTTACTTTTTTTTTGCTTTTGCTTGCTACTGCGGCTGTAACTCTCCGTGCAAAATAGTAAGTTGTTAACATATTATTTATAGATTTATCGAAATAGAAATTTGTGCAAAATAATGAATAAGAAAATACACTGCAATAACTAAAAGTTCAACAATTAACATATTATTTTTTAAAATATTTTTATAACATATTACATATATATATATATTCATTAAAAATTCTAAACCGACTAGTCCCCGACTAGTCCTCGAGTAGTCCGATTAATCCGTAGTCCCCACAAACCGACTAGCGGCCGACTAGCGATTTTTATAACCTTGTCGAAATGGGACGCGTAGGACTTGGTTACCCTGTTCCGAAACTAGCTTTTTGCAAATCAACTCTGAAAATTCCATATGATAATCCCATTGGTTGAATAGCTATGTATAGAAACTAACTGCTTCGGAATGGATATCATTCGATGTGGAGATCTTACTGCCATTAGCGTCTATCAATTTGCAGAAGTTATTCATGTGTTGTCGAGTACGAATCACATTATAAAAGAATTTTGTGCATTTATCTCCATCCTTGAGCCAATTACACTTGGCCCTTTGTGCTAATTGGATCTCCTCTTGAAGGGACAGAATGCGTACCTCTTCAAGGAGTTGTTTCGCTCTATATGCTAGTTCGGAGTCTTGAATATTAGCTTGGAGTATATCTGGACATCAAGGAGATCTGCCTCCCGTTGCCGCAAGTCGGGTTTGGGCTGCCCGCCCACCAACCTCTAAGGCTCTTCTTTACCGCCTTTAGTTTGTTCACCAGTTTGTATTGCAAATTGCTGCTAATCTCCGTGCTCAACCCTGTTGCTACCACTTCCTTATACCCATCCATTGTTAGCCATGAATTGTTATACCGGAACGGCCTTCCTCTGCAGGGATTATTGGCAGTTAACCACACAAGAATGGGAGAGTGGTCACTAGTGAAGGATGCCAAACCTTCCGCTACCACAGATGGAAGATTATCAAACCGATTGTTACCCAATGCCCAATCCAACTGACATGCAATTCGGTTAGAGGTAGCTCTGTTCATCCACGTCCATATGTAGCCTATTCTGTCAAGTGCTTTCAGGTTGGATTGCAGGAGACAACGATGGAAGTCCTCCAATATAGCCTCAGGAACACGACGACCACCCACTTTCTCATGACTATATAGTAGTGCGTTAAAGTCCCCTACGAGAAGTAGTAGGAGTTGAAGATAAATATCCGCGACCACACTGATATGAATGATCTCCCTTCATAGTTTCTCATGTTTCCTTCTATCATTGTGTCCATACACCGCCCCAAACATGAATTGGAAGTCTCCTTTATTAGTAAATTCTCCCACTATAAGCTGATCAGAGGTGTAATATATTAACTGACCATATACAGCTGTCCCAAAGGATCCAAATCCATGCCATGTCACACATATTAAGGTTGTAAGCCTGTCCCCAATGGTTTGGGGTTCTTCTGGATATCTTCCTTTCCGACTTTATTTTAGTCTCCAACAAGGTTGTGATTGTGCTTTGCGCCTTCTTTGCAACTTCTCGTATCTCTCACCATCGGCCCAGCGAGTTCGCCCCTCGCGTGTTCCATGTCAAGATAGACATTTAAATACAAGGGGATTTACCCAAGTTCTCTCCTCGCCTCTCCATCGGGTCGCTAGAGAGTGCGGTATTCTGTCGGTGCTTATCTCTATTAATAGCCGAGTGATGTCCGGGATCATCCCGCGTTAGCAGACTCCATTTTGGGTCATCTCTTCATAGAGGTTCCTCCCCTTAGTCATTAGTGAGATTGGTCCGGGTAGTTTGTATCGCTGATGCCGGGTTGGCCGCTCTTTTCTTCCTGGCATAGTTCAGTATGTTCTTCGATTGCATACCTCCTCTTTGTCCCTACCTCTTTTCCACATTTTGGTTTATTCCTTGGTTAGATCTATTGCCTTTAGACACCACCATTTGGCCTGACACTGCCATGTCCTCCTTCTGTTTAGCCGTTGAGGCATTGGCAGTTACCAAGTACACGCGGCTGCGTTGAGGATACGTGGCTGCGTTGAGGCATCGACGTGTTCCAGATGGTGTTGCAGGACTTTCAGCATTGCCTTCTGCGTTCTGGGCTACAGGTGGTGGAGAGGACGGGTCACATTTGGTCATGGCATAGCAAAGCTATCCACAAACGTCTTGTCTGCCAACTCGATCGCGCCTTAGGGAATAGGGAGTGGTTTGCTATGTTCTCTGATGCGGTTGTTGAGTGTCTCCCGGCAGGCACGAGTGATCATTCGTCTGCCTGTGTCCATCTGACAGCGACATTTCCCCAAAAGGTGTGTCCTTTCAGGTACAACAACAAGTAGAGTGGCATGGATGGCTACGCTGAGGTTTTTCAAGCAGGTTGGGGCGCTCGTTTACAGGGAAACCCCCAATTCTGCATGGTTCAGCGGCTGAAGTGGGTGAAGGCCGACTTGAAACTTTGGGTGAGAGGGACACGCCATACTCATCTCATTGACTTAGAGGACCAGCTTCTGACGGCACAGGAGGCTTTGCAAGAGAATATCCTCAATAGTGACCTTGCAGCTGTGGAGCAGGACCTTTGCAAGGAGGTGGGAGCATTAGCACACTGGAAGAGATTGATCTGGCTCAACGAGCCAAATGTAGTTGGTTGTGTGATGGTGACAAATGCTCCAAGTTCTTCTATGATATTATTCGGGCTCGCCAGCATCGGAATCACATTTCAAAACTCTATGGAGCAGATGGCAAGGAGGTCTTAAATGCTAATGCACTACAAGAGGAAGCGGTCAAGTATTATACTGAGCTATATAATCAAAAATCCTATTTATCTGACTTTTCGGAGATTGTATGCAAGAGAATAGTTACTCTGCTGGGTAACAATGTACTGCGTGCACCTGTGACAATGGAGGAGATTGAAGCTATTGTGCGTTATGCGGACTCCAATAAATCTCCTGGCCCGGATGGTTTTGGGAGTCACTTTTATAAAGTCCACTCAAATATTCTAAAGGAGGAGGTTCTGGTGATCATCAGAGACTTCTTTGATAATGGCAAACTACTTCGTGAGCTCAATCATACATTTTTTACTCTGATCCCAAAGAAGGAAGAAGCGACGTCTCTCAGCGATTTTCGGCCTATGTCCTGCAACAATTTTTTATATAAAATTATCACTCACTTGATGTGCAGACGTATGGAGCATATTATGCAGGGCTTGGTGTCTAGCAACCAAGCGGCTTTTGTGAAGGGGCGATCTATTGCTGATAACAGTCTGCTTGCTCATGAGTTGATCCGAGACTTCAACAAACCTGGAGGGGATAAAATTTGCGTCAAGCTTGATCTGCGAAAGGCATATGACTCGGTCAATAGGGAGTTTGTGTACCATATTATGCTTGCTATGGACTTCGACCGTATTTGGGTAGATAGGATCTGCGTCTGCATTTCCACTCCCTCATTGTCAGTACTAGTCAGGGGCCAACTGCACGATTGTTTCCGCAGTTCGAGAGGGCTTCGGCAAGGGGATCCGTCCTCTCCATATCTCTTCACTTTGGTTATGGAGTTTTTCATCTCTCTCGTGGATGTGGCAGTCCATAGACGTCAGATTATCCCATTGTGCAAACAAGTTCAACCACAGGTATCCCATCTTATCTATGCGGACGACTTGTTGGTCTTTCTGGTTCCCTCGCGACGTAGAATTGAGGCTTTGAAGTCGATTATGGAGCAGTTTGGCTTACTGACTGGCCTACAGCTGAACAAGTACAAGAGCGTGGCATATTTCAACAAGTTTTGTCAGCAGAAAGAAGAGTGTGCTTTACTTCTTGGTATTGAGAAGGACGATCTACCAGTCAAATATTTGGGAATTCCATTGTCTATCAATTATGCCAAAGAGGTTGAATGCCAAAGTCTAGTGGAACTATGCACATCGCGGACTGGAGGGATGGCATGCCCAGAGCTTATCTTTTGGAGGACGCATTGAGCTGGTACGATCCGTTATATATGCCATTGCTCGATTCTGGTTGCAGACCCTCATGCTCCCGAATGCGACCATTAGTAAAATTGAGAAATTATGTGCCGACTTTATATGGCGAGGGGGTTTACATTCTATCGGATGTACAACTCTCTGCAGACCTCGGGAGGAGGGAGGTGTAGGTTGCAGTCCTTACGGACCTTGCGAGATACTGTAGGGCTGAAGCAAGCTTGGCGATTTGTTGCCCTTATGGACGGTTAGGATGAAGGACAGGTATTTGAAGGACCAAACTTTCTGGGAGGCATGCGCCAATTGCAACGACTCTGTCACATGGAAGAACTTACTATCTCATCGTACTACTTTGAAGGGCCTTATTTTCAGAGTGATGAAAGACGAAAAACTACTGATTTGTGGTTTGATCCTTGTATCAACCATCAGAGCTTGGTAGAGCAAGTAGGTAGGCAGGCGCCGCCAGCGACGGGGAGGAGGACACGTGTTAGTGCCATTCTGCAGGAAAGAGCGTGGAGAGCGGATCTTTACGCTATGACGCGACAGTTTCGTCAGGAGATTGACGAGGTTCAGGTGGATCCTCAGAGCTTGGAAGGGGACCGATAGGTGTGGACGAATACGGGACAGCAGTTTTTTCCTCACTCTGTTATCTATGCATCTATTAGGGAGGTTCACCCTCCTATGGAGCTGGCACAAGTGTTCTGGACCAAGGGGGTGGTCTCCAAAATGCAATTTTGCCTGTACAAATTATGTCTATGGAGGTTGCTTACTCGGGATTGACTTGCGAGGTTTGGTGTTCAGATTCCATCGCTTCTTTGCGAGTTGTGCAAGCAAGATTGTGAATCTATGGATCATCTTTCCTTTAGATATTCGTTTATATACTCTATTTTGCAACCGCAATGTTTTCATCTCAACATGCAGACCCTTGGTCATCGGAATTGGCGGAAGGAGGTGGCAGATATCATGGTTGGAAGGAGTCGAGGTTCCCAGTGGTATAATAAAGCTAGGATTGGTTGGTGGCTGCTGTCTGGCATATATGGAAAGAAAGGAACAACTGAGTTTTTGAGCTGGTGACTACGCCCATTATTGGGGTGATTCATAACATAGAATATGATGAAAAGTGATGGAGAACTTTAAGTCTCCTACAAGATTTTGATTTGCAGCCTTTCTTTTACTATAAAATATAAATACAAAGTACCTTTTCCTATATATATATATATATATATATATATATATATATATATATATATATATATATATATATATATATAAAATATATATATATATATATATATATATATATATATATATATATATATAAAGATGCATGCGCTCGTTCCCTCTGCTAGGGTTTTGGCGGCAGCTTCTTCGCCTCCCCCCCGACCCCCCGATCCGCTCGAGGGGAGGGAGGCTCGGCGGCTGGAAGGAATTGGGGGGAGGACGTCCTCTCCAGCCCAGAGGTGGGCCGGGCGGCGGCCAGCAAGGGACCCCCCTACGCGAGGGGGGGGGTCGGGAGGAGCCAGCGGGACCCCCCCAGGCGGGGGGGGGTCGGGAGGTGGCGGAAGCGAGGCAGGGCTCAGCGGTCCCAGACCGGGCGGCGGTGACGGGACCCCCCTAGGCGGGGGGGGGGGGAGGGGTCGGGAGGCGGCGGAAGCGGGGCAGGGCCCAACGGTCCCCGACCGGGCGGCGGCGGCGGGACCCCTCCACGCCGGGGGGGGTCGGGCGGTGGCGGCGGGACCACTCCAGGCGGGGAGGGGTCGGGCGGAGGCGGGTGGCAGGACCCCCCCAGGCGGGGAGGGGTCGGGGGGCGAGCAGATGCAGGGGGACCCCCACGGGCGAGGACGGGGGTCAGGCGGCACTTCCGGAGGAGCGGCTTCCGTATTCGAGTTCGGGTCCGGGGGGGACAACACTGGGGATGCAGGCTGGCAGACTGTGACGAGACGACGGGCTGGAGGGCGGCGAGGGGCACAGTCCCAAGTTTCGGGGCGGGCGGGACCAGGAAATCATGGGAATCGATCCTCGATCGGCTCAGTGGATCTCCGGCGTCGTGGGGGAGGTATGGTGCGCTCTGTATCGGGTTGGAGGCCAAAGGCGACGGCGGCCGAGAAGGCTAAGGGTATTGCTACTGATACCGGCAGGACAGACCAGGGTCCTGTGAACCCCCCGACCAGGACGCACGTTGAGGAGCAGAGGCCTCGATCATGGAAGGAGGTCTGCACGCCAGTGGTTGCGAAAAGCCCGATATCGATGGAGTATGTCCCACCGATGTCGGTTGGAGGAGGGCTTCGGGCGTATTTTCCCGCTGAAGAAATAGCGGTGGTTTCAGAATTCTGGAAAAACACTCTGGTGCTGTATGTGTTAGGGAACAAGCCATTCTATGGCCAAATTCGGGGTTATGCGGAGCATGTTTGGAGACCCAAAGGTAGCATGGAATTCTTCTCTCGGGAGAACGGGTTCTATTATGTCAAATTTGGCTTAGCGGAGGATGTGTCCAGGATCCTACAGGGAGGGTCTTGGTCATTTGATGGGAGACTCATTATACTGAAGGAGTGGACGCCGGAGCTGAGGTGTGAGAAGGAGGTGCTGAATGCTATTCCCATCTGGGTCAGATTCCCTGAGTTCCCAGTAAAGTATTAGAGTATTCCGCTTCTCATGAGACTTGCCAGCCTTGTGGGGAAGCCGATCAAAGCAGACGAGGCCACTACCTTTCGCACCAGACTGATGTATGCTAGGGTCTTCGTGGAGATCAAAGCGGGCTCGGAGCTACCGAGTATGCTTGAGTATCAGGTACCGTCTGGGGAGGTTCTGACACAGGCGGTGGAGTATGACTGGGTCCCCCCCATGTGTTCTTACTGTGAGTGCTTTGGGCACACTACCAGTGCATGCAAATACAAGGGGAAGGAGACTGCCAGGCCACAGGCGGCTCGGACGGAGGCACCTGGGAAGGAGACAGCCCCCAGTCAATTGCCTGGGGAGACGGAGCCAGACAGACATATGGAGGAGGACACAGGGATGGAGGTCGATAGGAGGCAGGAGTCAGGATCACCGCAGAGACAGGAGAGCATGCAGGGTGCACTGGTCCCGTTCAGGCCACAGAGGACCATCGTGACCAGGGATATGAGCGCGGCTGGTAGTGGTCAGATGGTGATGGAGGCCTCCCCGGCGATCATCGTGTACAGCAGCAGGAAAAGACACGCTCCGGCCACACGGGAGGATATCCCTCAGGCGAGGGATATGGATGACCAGACTGAAGACAATCCTGACTGGGCACTTACTCTTAGCAGGATTCAGGCCCATCTTGCTCCTTCCTCTATGGTAGATGCAGTCATTGATCAGGCGGATGAGACACTTCCCTCGAGTGTCGATCCAGACGAGTTCCAGGGGGACCCCTCATCTCTTAATTAGATGTCGGTCCTAGCATGGAACATTAGGGGGGTGTTCCATTGGACGATGGAGGGAGATTGGAGGGGTTCTGAGGAGAGAGTCGTGTGACATTGCTATCCTCCTGGAGACGAAGATTAGAGGGGCCGCTATGCTCTCGCGAATGACTCCGGCAAACTGGGATCACATTCACAACTTAGATCTTTGTGGTATGGAAAGGATCTGGGTTAGGTGGAACAAAGGTAGCTGGAAAGGGGTGCAGATCCATAAATCAGAACAACTCATCGGCGTTACTTTCGAGAACAAAGGTGGGTTCCGATTCATCCTGGGTGCTGTATATGGGCACAATGACCGGAGACTACGGGAGGCTTTGTGGGAGAACATTGTGCACCTGGGTCTCATGGCGGACAACATGCATCTTCCTCTGCTCATCATGGGGGACTTCAATGCTATGCTGCTTCGTTAAGAGAAGGTGGAAGGTCGTCATGTTCCGGACTCGATCTTATATGACTTCCAGAGGTGTCTGCTTAGGTCAGGGATGCGGGGGCTGGAGCGAGCTGGACATATCTGGACCTGGCACAACAAGGCTACACATAATCGGATTGCTTGTCAGTTGGATCGGGCCTTGGGCAATAGTGAGTGGTTCAGGTACTTTCCGAACTCGGTGGCGGAAGGTCTGGCGGCGGATACTAGCGACCATTCTCCTATCCGGATTGGCCTCAGTGAGAGACCCACTCTGAGGGCGAGGCCGTTTCGGTATAACAACAGCTGGTATCTGTCGGCCGGATATGAGGAGGTGGTTACGGGAGAGATGCGGCACTTCCGGGAAGGCACGGCTCAGTTCCGCATGGTTCACAAACTCAAGCAGCTCAAGCGGGCTATCAGGGGGTGGGTGAAGACGAGACCGCGGACTTCCCTGGCGGATAAGGAAGCTGAGCTTCGGGAAACTCAGGTGGCCCTCCAAGCTGACATTCTGAACGGGGAGCTGGCGGCTAGAGAGAAGATCCTGATTGAGGAGGTCAGCATCATGAGACTACAGGAGGAGATTAGTGCGGCACAGAGGGCTAAATGTACCTGGCTCAAAGATGGAGACCGCTGCACCAAATTCTTCTACGATGTGATCCGCACCCGACAGCACCGGAACAGCATCTCCAGACTTCTGAATGTTGAGGGACGGCTTGTAGGGGACCCGGCGGAGATTCAGGAGGAGGCCGTCAGATTTTACACTGACCTATATCAGCAGACGGACTACTCTAGCACGTTCCCAGCCCTTGTCACGAAGAGACTGGTGTCCCGCCATGGGAACAGTCTGCTTCTGGCACCTGTGAGGATGGAGGAGGTGGAAGACATTGTGATGAAGGCTAATCCCAACAAAGCTCCCGGGCCTGATGGCTTCTCTTCAGGGTTCTTTAAGCGACACTGGGGTGTGCTTAAGACCCATGTCCTGGCGGCGGTTCAGGAGTTCTTTGTGGAGGGCAGGCTTCTGAAGGAGATGAACCACACATTCTTGACGTTGGTTCCTAAGAAGGAGGGAGCGACCTCACTTGCAGATTTTCGGCCCATTGCTTGCAGTAATTTTCTTTACAAGATTATCACTCATCTTATGTGCAGGCGTATGGAGGGGATTATGCAGGGATTGGTGTCCCAGAATCAAGCTGCGTTCATCAAGGGCCGGTCGATAGCAGAGCACAGCTTGCTCGCTCATGAGATGGTGAGGGAGTTCAGCAAACCGGGGGGGATGAAGGCTTGTGTGAAGCTTGACCTCCGGAAAGCTTATGATACGGTCAACCGGGACTTCCTGTGTCACTTGATGCTTGCCATGGGATTCGACGAGAGGTGGGTTGCGAGGGTGAGGGAGTGCATTTGCTCCCCTACTTTCTCAGTCCTCATCCAGGACACGCCGTATGGCTACTTCAGGAGCAACAGGGGGTTGAGGCAGGGTGACCCCCTCTCCCCGTATCTATTTACCTTGGTGATGGAGTACTTTACATGCATGATGGATACGGCGGTGCATAGCAAGAGGATCGTTCCCCTTTTCCGGTTGGTGAGTCCGGTTGTATCCCATTTGATATATGCTGACGACTTATTGGTGCTCCTTCAGCCTTCCATGCGGGGCATGAGAGTGCTCTCTGACATTATGGAGGAGTTCGGACGGCTTTCTGGGCTCCAGTTGAACAGGGAGAAAAGCAGAGTCTACTTCAGCTCCCGGTGTACACAGCAGGAGGAGAGAGCCTTCGCCTTGGGAGCGGATAGAGGCGAGCTTCCAGTGAAATACATGGGGGTCCCGCTGACGGTCAACTATGCCAGAGACCAGGATTGTCACAGCTTGGTGGATTTTGCTCAGAGGAGAGTGGAAGGCTGGCAAGCTGCGGGTCTATCATTTGGCGGTAGGATTGAGCTGGTGCGTTCGGTTATTGCAGGCATCACGATGTTCTGGCTCCAGTCTATCCAGATCCCTACGGCTACTATCCGAAAAGTGGAGGCCATCTGTGCTGACTTCATATGGAGGGGCGGGATGCATGCGATATCCTGGGACCAACTCTGTCGGCCTCGGGAGGAAGGAGGAGTGGGGTTGAGACCTCTTCATGAGGTCAGGAAGGCAGCTTGTGTGAAGATGGCCTGGAGATTCATCAAGGGGGGTCGCTCTGGACGAGATGGATGGCGAACAGATACCTAAGGAGGACTAACTTCTGGGCCTGCAGGATAGACAACAATTTCTCGGTCACGTTTAAGGCCATTCTGAGGTGTCGACCGGTGCTTCAGACCGCTATCTGCAGGAACATGAAGGATGGGACGACTACCGACCTCTGGCTAGACCCTTGGTTGGGTTCCAGATCCTTGCTCGAGCTTTTGGGAGGTCAGCTGGATAGAGAAGCGGGCAGGGGGCTCACATGCAGTAGGATCATCAGAGATGGAGTCTGGAGGCCAGAAGGATATCCATATACTGCTCAGCTTGCCGAGGAGATTCGCCTTATTACTATTGATGCGAGCCAGCATGAGGATTCCTGGAGCTGGGCAGGCCCAGGTACAGGGGGCGGATCAGGCCTATTCTGCTTTCGTAGCTGCTACGATTTGGTTCGGACCCACCACGACCGGGCTGAGGAGGTGGACTTCATTTGGGGCAAGGGGGTTGCACGTAAAATGCAACTATGTGCATACCGACTTCTTCGGGGTAGACTGATGACGAGAGATAGACTCCTCAGGTATGGGATGCAGATCCCCGATGCCAAATATGTGCTATGTAATGGGGAGGATGAATCTATGGGGCATCTCTTCTTTGTATGTCCGGTGACCTGGCACATTTGGACTGAGCAGTGTGCACAGCTGAGAGGAGGAGTTGGGATGGATAAAGACATCCGGAGCATTCTCAGCTGGATCCGAGATCACAGAGGCCGGGATCTGGAGTGGGCCAGAAGAGCCAACGTTCGTCTCGCCGCGTCCGTTTGACACATCTGGAAGGAGCGGAACAGACGTATCTTTGAGAGCTTGACTACCCCCTATTGGAATTCTACATAACATAGAATTCAATGTATCAGTAATGGCCCCATAATATTATAATTTGGGGCATAGAAAGTTGTGATATTTATGTACTGTAATACCTTTTCCGCTATATGCGAGGAATAAATTTACCCTTATTCCAAAAAATATATATATATAGAAAGCGAGAGAGAGAGAGAGAGAGAGAGAGAGAGAGTGTCACGCCCCAGAACCAGAATACTGGAGAGCGGGGGCAGACATAGCCAGCTACGTATATGAAATGGGATCTATCTCGCTATACGGTCACGACTGTCTAGATATATGAGGGTTTACTACAAGCCAACAGTCTCCTATGGTCATGAACAAGCCTAGTATCTCAATCACAAGCAAGTAGGTACAAGTCTCAAGATGTATGATCATTAAATATACAATAATAAGGCGTCCCAAATATTACATATTCAGCTGATCATGAAGCTAGTCATTACAAAATGTTAGGACTAGCAAGAGTTTAGTCATACATGATCAACCCTAGGATCTGTCAATCATGTTACAGCCCGTAGGCAGACAGTAAGTAAGTGCAATCGAGCTAAACAGGTGCTCGTCGGCTAAACGTCTCAAAAGAATATTTTTACAATAAGTGGGAGATCAAAAATAAACCCACTCGTTGCCGGGGTTACGTCTAGTCGCCACCATCGGGCTGAAAAGTCGGTAGATCCTCTGGAGCTGCTCCGAAATCTGGCCATACAAAACCAGCTGGGTCAGATCCCAGAAAGAGCAAGTGCCACAAAGGAAGCTTCACTTAGGAACTAAAACCAGCAATTAGCACAAGATAACAATAAGGTAATAAATAAAACAAGAGTTTTAAAAAAAAACATAACAGGGTGATATACGATGAGATAACCATGGGACTATTCAGATAGCCAGGTTACAACCCGTAAACCAAACAAGGACCGGGGTTGTAACCCTTCGTCTGAACAGAACTTGAAATTCTCACCATTTATCTGGAACAGGATCAGGGCAAGACTAGACTGGTTAGACTCCATCCAATCATTTCACGGCCAAGCAAGAATTACGGCTTGATACTTTAACTAACTAGGGTTGTCACAAGCCTAATTACTAACAAGATGCAGTGAGATTATTCCACAGCCACAAGTCCTGCAGACTATCCAGGTTACCCAGGTCGAAAGATTATGGTTGAATTCAGGTGGGTACATCGTCCAGGAAACGCATGTACCCTTAAGTAGCTTGAAGGGTGCAACACATGACAGTGTGCTGGAAATGTGCCCTGCTCGACGGCAGGCTACAGATCCCAGGAGCGCCCAGGTAACGGGATTGCCTGTAGCTGGGAAATCTCTTCATGACTACTGTGTAAATCTAGTTATTAACCTTAGTCCATTTTAGTAGGTATCCCTGACCGTGGTACTCAGGGGCCCCTGTCCTAGACATGATGCAAGACAATACTGGTTTATTTGTACAAGCACAATCGCCCACGGTGTCCAGGTTGTTCATTCTTGTCAGGTCATGTCATGTCATGGAGCCGCCGCAACAGCTATTCGAGAAAATCATGTCAGGTATACTGGTCAGGAGTGCGCCACGACGGGCCGCTATCATGTCATGTTACTGTCGTGCCTTGCCATGTCAATTCTTGTCACACCACGTCAAGTACAATAGTCATTTCAATCATGTCAATCAAATCGTGATTTATCAAGTTTAGGACAAAAGGCGTAAGGATATAAAATGGGCGTAAAAATATACAATAGGGGTAAATGTGTACGCCATAGGAACCCAAGTTTACGCGTGTACTACTACGCTAGGCCAATTAAACCCGAGCGTAAACAGCACTACGCGGGCAAGAGCAAGGTAAGATAGCTTTACGCTAGCAAGGTGCATGCGGGAGGGGTTTTTACGCTAGTCGGATTGTACGTGCGTAAAACTCTCTGCAATTGAGATTCCATACGAGGAACACTTGAGCATAACTTTTACGCTAGCAAGGGTTGGCTCGGGTCAAGGGTTTACGCTGGCAAGGCTTCACGCTAGCAGGATTTTACGCTGGCGGGAGAGTCCCGAGCGTAAAATCAGTTCAGCGTAAAACATAGCTCGATTTTACGCTAGCTCGATTTTACGCTAGCGGGTAAGCCCCGAGCGTAAAATTCAAGCAGCGTAAAATGAGGTACGCTTGTCACGCGATGTGTGTGCGTAAAAGGGAACTACGCTAACACGTTAAGACGTAGGCGTAAAAGCTGAGGAATACGCTGGCAAGCAATGCGTGGGCGTAAAACTCCATCTTCTCCACACGGTCAATGCAACCATGCGTAAAAGCTGATAAACTCCATCTCGGCCAGGACTTGGTGAAATCCGGCCATCCCAAGACCAAACTTGTGTAAAATCATGAGGCCTACTCCATGGAACTCTTAGTTTTCGAAAACAAGCCATTGTAGTAGATCAAAACCAAGAAATCCAAAAATGAAATAAACATAGATCTGTATGAAGTGAGCCATGGAATTTGAAAACACTAAGTACTAAAGGGACTTAGAATCGTATGGAAAAGAAAATGAAACGAATAAAATGTGAGTTCCTCCATGAAGCAAGTTGCACTTGCCTAGACTCTCTTCCTGGTAGGTGAGGAGTTAATGGAGGAAAGAAGAAGACTAATGAAGAGAGAGAAGGAAGTGGGGGTTAATAAATGGTAGTGGTGGAGGTAGGTAGGTGGTTCTCCTATTGGTTCATGATGAACCAAGGCAAAACCAAGCCAAGCCGAACCAACCCAGGGATAAACCAAGCCAAGATAAACCAAGGTGAACCAAGTCAAGGCCAATAAACTCTCTCTCTAGCAATTTAAACCAAATGAATCATGAAATAAACCAAGCCTCACTAATCCAAAAAAAATAAACCAATGAACCATTAAAACCAATTAAACTATCAATGCCAATAAAACCAAGCCAATGCAAAATAAACCAAGATAACTAATCATGACTAAATAAAATATGGGTCCAAAACACGTATACGTACACTAAATACGTATCACGAATTTGGGACATTACATCCTACCCACCTTAAAAGAATTCCGTCCTCGAAATTTAATCAAGAGGCTAGAGATGTAAGGGAAAGCTATTCTATCATAGGCAATCTACCACTACCAATCAATCATACAATCATTCATGCAAGCAAGGATTCGAAGCGTAAGGCATAAGGAAGATATTACACCTTACGAGTCAAACCAGCCGGAATGACCTGATCAGATATCATCCTCATGCTCCCAAGTTTGACTCTCCCAAAGAGGGATGACTCTAAGCAACACGGACTGAACTGATAGTCTTGCGCTTGAGGTCTCTCTCTTTGGTCAAACATGGACACGGGCCTCTCCTCATACGAAAAGGTTGGTACCAATAACCAGTTTCGAATGACCTAGGATATGGCTCGGGTCCGGGATGTTCCGTCGTAATTAGGATACATGAAATACGTCATGCACTCCACATAATGACGGTAGAAAAGCAAGATGAGAGGACACATATATCTCTCGGCCAATTCTGAACCTGAGCCTGGGCTAAGGCAAACTGCCGCGGGTTCTGTTGCTAAAAAGTCTGGGCCTGAGTCGGCAATGGCCTCGGGAACGGGAACTGCTGTTGCTGGTGAACTGGAGCTGGTGCTGGTCCCCTAACCGAGGGACTAGATACTATCGATGCTGAATCAACTCTGAATGGGCAGGACCCCACCCTATGGTCCGATGCTCCACACAATAAACACAATCCCAACGCCTTGCGACACTCCGCTTCCGCAGAACCGATCGTCCTCGCTATGGCATGATACCGCGCAAGCCTATGTTGCGCTCGCACAAGACGATTTCCATAACGGCCGGTTACAAGCTAAGCGATAGGGTCATCGCACAAAAGTTCCAAAGCAGAAGCATTAAATAATAAAGAAAACACAAGTATGCAAACAAAATCAGAACTTTTATTGATAAGAACAGAAATATTACAAGGGGTTGGCTCTAGGCTAAGATTACAATCACTCATGCTCACTTTCTCTCTAATTACAAGTCACTCTGCTCTCTCTTATCTCTCAATACAACATAACAAGCCAGCGGATGCATCAGAAGGCGATGTCCATACATTATGTCCCATATAGGCGAAGACTTCAACGAGGCCGCAGGCCTCAAAACGTCAAGGAACTCTATGTCTCAGTGCGTCCAAGCGAGCTCCGTCCCAAGCGTGTTGATACCTGAACCTGCACATGAAGACTGGTGGGGTATTAGTACACAACCGTACTGGTGAGTGAGCCCCTCACCCATACAAAACCAACACGTTTTCATTTAGTGAGTGTGATCTATGCATTTAGTTGTCTTTCTAATCTTACCTTAGGATCAATTCAATGGCATGGACTATTAGCCATATTTGTGTCTCTAGACCACCACCGTGCCTTGCACCAATAACTTACTTATCCTTGTGACTTTAGACCATTATCGTGCCAACAACAGTAAAGTATTGACTCGTACTGGCCCTTTGGCCCATACTTGTTTATACTTGCCACATAACCCAAAACGTGGGACTCAATGACGTAGCCCAAATGTGGGAACTCAGCGCTAAACACTAGACCAATACACCATACTTCGTGCCGAAGCACGTGTCTCTTCTATAGCCAAATTTTAGGCTCCATATTTGTGTTGCGTAACGTGCACACCTTTCTTAACTCATTTGTTGTGCTCACACTTCTTGTGACTCAACGACACCGTGCATGCGGATTGCCGTTCAACACAACGACTCATCTATATGAAAGATCACTGACAATTCAAGTCATCTTGTACGTTTATAGCTTGGTGCAGACGAGACCCTTGCAGCGCAGGTAGCTAGCCTCGCTGAAGTCCTCGAATCACCTAAGCATGTTCTTGCTCGGCTATCTTGTTTTCCTCCTAGGCCGAAATGGTCTTGTGGCCCCAGGCTGCCGAATCGAGGATGCGAAACCTTGTGCACAAGTTGTCCATGACTATGCACCTACGAGAACTTCTAGATTCAACGTAAATGCATGGCCTAACCAACAGTACAACTTAAACATTTGCTTCTCTTCTTTACTCTTTATACTTCCTTGCAGAGCCCAAACTAGGGATTCCTTCGGCGACCGACCTACAGTCCCAAGAATTTTCAGTATTTCCATACCCTTTTGACTTAAACTCAGGAATGACTAATTAATAATCTTCCAGCGTAACTTGAACCAACCGTGTTCTATTTCAGTGCCATGACCATGTCATAAACCATGTAATATAACTTAAACCGTGGGACGAGCAAAAGCTATGACAAGCCTTGCGACCGTAGAAATGTGCATTGAGACTGTGGGACAATTTTGCTATACCAAGCAAAGGGACAGTGGGATGGTGTGACAGTATATACTTTACCAAGATCTATATTGTACGACGCCTATAACTATGTTAAGTCAATAGCCTTGTGGCAACATAAACAAACTTCTCCTTCTCCCAAGCCGCGGGACGAAGGACCGAGTGTTAACTTGAAAGCACGTCGTGCAACATTTCTAAGCCAACCGTAGGACCCTTCCATATTCTAACTCAATCCGACCCAAAGTAGGATTATTCCCTTAGCTATGTGGATTCAACTCATTTTATTATCAAGCCTACTCAGTGCAATTGAAAACATTCATTTATTAGTGTAAACTGTAAAGGCCAAGCTGAGGCAAGTTCACCAAAGCCACCCAACCTGAGCAAAGAGTTGCCTCGGCCGAGCGGAACTTCGAGCAAACTATTGCATGGCTAAGTCCAAACGCCGTTGCATTTTGATTCCTCCGGTTGAACTGAGCGGAACGGGGCATTACATGTAGGCCCGGGTAACCCTTGGAACTACTTTTTTGCCATTTGAACTATTTTGAATCATTGGATGTTCTATTGTTATACTTCCCATCATTCTGGACTCATTGACCGCTTCGATGCAAATTTTCGTAGTCGTTGACTTGTCTCAGTTTACTTGTCCTTCCGTATCCGGCACGATTGTGTCTGATACATCGACTCTTCATCAAACTTCAACCATGAAAATATACCTTGTCATTGTATTACAAGACATGATTTATGTTAGTATTATTCGTGGTTGTTATGTGCTTGTGACTCTCGTAGTTCGATTCCCGATGTTCGTGTCAAACTCAGGTGCGATCGACCGGTTGAGTCGTTCAGAATCGATATTAGCCTAGATAATGATGTTGACTACCGAACACGTTGTTGAGATACCATGTTATCTTATTTTATCTATGGATATGGACTTGATCCCAGGACAAGGTATTTCATGTATTGGTATAGTATATTGCTATAGAGTTCCGCTATTTGATGTAGACAGATCTCTCGGCTCAATATGTTTCTAGACTCATGGGTTACCCGTGTAGATGATTTCTTGACATGACGTGTAGTAAACATGACTTGCCTGGTAGTAAACATGACTCGCCCGGTAGTAAACATGTATTGGTATAGTATATTGCTATACGTATCGGGGTTCCACTGACCGAGGGTCGAGGGGGCATTGTCCCTCGTGGGGGTTCAGGGGCAAAATCCCTGAAAGCTAATCAGTTTTTCGAACTTTGTCTACTAACTGTGCTAGCCAATTTGAGTACTCTAATTATGATAGATTGGTTAGATTTTTTTTTTGCTATAAAATCACTAATCATCATGCATTCACTTTTGTGTTAATACTTAACTTAAGCCAAGCTATTATGATTATTGCCTTGTTTGTCTAACGCTTTCTTTGTAGAAAGCAAGATTAGTCACAGACTTGGGTCAATGAAGATACAAGTAGGCAAAGATAAACATACTTGAAGAAGTCAAGCTATTTACCGAATCAAGTTCTCAAGTTCACGTAATCTTTCTTCATATTTTGTAAAGTAATACTATGAAAGATTGTAACTTAATAAGTAATGGCAAAATAAAAACTACCAAAAATCCTTAGCCAAGCAATGTTATAAATTTCGCTAGGCGGGTTCGGTGCACCAAAGGGGCGCCTAACGCCTAGGCCGCCTAGACGCTGAACTTTTTTTTTTTTTATGTATATGCTATTTCTATATATATATTATGTATGTGTTATTGAAAACACAAAACAACTTTGGCCACGTGGCTAGAAGACTGAGTTATAAATCACCTGTGATGTGAGGAGGTGGGGTCACTTGTTCGAGTCCCTCTTATTTTTTTTACATAACACATTTTTTTCAGCTACCCTCTCCTATGTATACATAACACACTTTTTTTAAGTTGCCCCCTCCCCTCCCCTCCTCTTTGCAGCAGCAGAAGCATCAGAACCCCCCCCCCCTCCTCTCCTCTCCTCTCCTCCCTCTCCTCTTTGCAAAAGCAGAGGAAACAACAACAGCAGAAGAAGAAGCAACAGTAGCAACAAGCAGAAGCAGAAGCAGAAGAAGAAGAATAAGCAGCAGAAGCAGAAGAAGAAGAATAAGCAGTAGCAGCAGAAGAAGAAGAAACATCAAGCAGCAGCAGGCATGTATTTTATTTTTTTATTTTTATTTTAATTTCAAATTTTTGATTTTTTTTGAAAATTTTGAATTTTCGACCAGGACGATTAGGCCGCCTAGCGCCTAGGCCGGCCGCCTATGGAATTTCTGGTGCGGCCGGAGACCGTCTAGCGCCTAAGCCGCAATTTAGAACATTGTAGCCAAGTGACCCAAATTCAACCTAGCAGTATATCGACGGTACACCACCGGTATACAATATACTAAGATTTGGCCAAAATAGAAATCAAGAGAGTCCAAGACTTGCTCAGCGGTATGCTGCTATGAGCTAGCAATATACTATCGGTATACCGACATTATTGCCAGTATACCAATAATATATTGTTATACTTAAAATGTTTCAAATTTATTTCTAGAGAGCAAGTATACTGGCAGGACCGGCCCTGACCCTGGGCAGACAGGACAACCGCCTAGGGCCCAAAATGGAGGTGCACCAAAAAAATTAGAATTCATTATATATATATATATATATATATATATATATATATATATATATATATATATAACCTTTGGTAGTATTTTAAATATTAATCTCATGCATCATAACATGATGATTTACTTAGCAAATTTGGTTTTCACTTACATCTCCTAGGTAAAAGGGCATTGGTTAGTAGCCTTATTTTGTTTTTTTACGAACTTTTCAGTTTTTTATATTTTTAAAGAGGGAGACCAATTTAATTCCTGTCATGGGCATCCAAAAACTCTTGGACCGGTCATGTATACTGATAGTATATCGACAGTATGTTGTTCTATTTTGTTCCACATTAAATGTTGTAACAACTAGTTTTATAGTCATTACAGTGTTGACACTATACCGACAGTATAATGCTCGCACAATAACGGCTCTAGTATGAGGAGTTTATTTTGTGCACTATATAAAACATTATTGGCCTCATTTATTAAAAACTTCTTGGAGTCTGAAATTCTTGGACCTTATACTTGATGTAAAGTGGAGAATAATATGATGTTTTTTTATTGAGATGAGAGATTACATATATATATGAGAGGACTAGTCTTTTCACTATTCTTTACCCGTTGTGGGACTAAATAACTAATATATACTCAACACCATCCCTCAAGCTGGAGCATATATGTCAATCATGTCCGGATTGCTACAAAAAACTGAATACGAGGGCCTAAAAGAGACTTCGTAAAGATATCACCTATCTTATCGTCGGTTCTCAAGTGGTAAAATGTTATCATCCCCTTTCGATATTCATCACGGATGCAGTGGATGTCGATCTCAATGTGTTTCGTCATTTCATGGAATACGGAATTGGTAGCAATATGGATAGCAGACTGGTTATCACACCACATATCTGCTCATTAAGATCATGCTTCTTCTCCCAACTCTTTTAGAACATGTTGCACATATAATACTTCTACTATGCCATGAGCAATAGCTCAGTATTTCACTTCCGAACTAAATCATAAGACCACACTCTGCTTCTTGCTCTTCCACGACACTAAGATTCCGTCAATAAATACCGAATAAGCCAAATATAGACCGTCTATCTGTAACACTAGCACCCTAGTTAGCATATGTAAAGTACTCAAGATGAGTATGCCCCTGATTCTTCATCCAAATTTCTTTTTCCGGATTCTGAGCTAGATATCGCAGGATGCTGAGGACTGCATGTCAATACGAAACTCGTAGAGAAGCCATAAATCGACTTGCAATACTTATAACAAAGAAAATATTTTGGCGAGTCATGACTGCCAAGTAGTTTAGTTTTCCAACCATCCGACGATACTGATCAGGATTGGTCATCAGTATCCCATCATCGGAAAGTAACTTTACCCGTGTATCTATAGGTGAGATTACTCCCTTAGTTTGCATCATTCATGCTTCAGTTAGGATGCCAAGCACATATTTTTGCTGAGACATTACAATGTCTTGCTTTCCCCTTGTGACTTCAATGTCCAGGAAGTAGTTCAAGGATCTCCTCTCTTTGGTCTAAACCCCTCACCCAGAAACTTTTTCAACCTTCAAACACCCTGACTACCGTCTCCCGTTATCACAATGTTATTAACATAGACACCAAGTAGCATCCGTCTGGCTGATGTTTGTCGGTAAAATACTGAATGATCTTTTTTTGTTGGCATATGCCAAACTGGGTAACGTCATATGTAAATCGGTCAAACAAAGCACAAGATGATTGTTTAAGACCGTGGAGGGCCCTTCACATATGACAAACTTTACCCTCCCTTGCAACAAACCCAGGAAGTTACACCACATATACTTCCTCTTCAAGGTCCCGTAGAGAAATGCATTCTTCACATCCAATTGAAGTAGGAGCCCGTCATGGCGGATAGCTAAGGATAGGAGCAGGCGCACAAAAATCATCCTAGCAACTGAAAAGAATGTCTCAAAATAATCATCAACATAAGTCCAAGAATGTCCTTTTGCCACAAGACGAGCTTTCAGCCGATTAAGTGTGTCAGTTTCACCTTGATTGTAAACACCCATTTGCAACCTACTGTCTTTTTACCATAAGGCAAATCTACCAAATCTCATATATTGTTCTACTTGAAGTGCTCGTATTTTCTTTTTCATAGCAGCGTGTCAACCAGGATGTTTGAGTCATTCCTCTACAGAATTGGGGATCTGAATCCCATCAATAGTAGCCACCAAAGACCGAGTGTGACTAGCGAGCCCTTTGCAGTTGTCAACATACAAAGGATGGTCGCGACAGGCACGATGGGGGCGAGTCGGTATATCAGGCAGTAGTGTATCAGTGAAGCTGGAGGAGGATGCTAATGACGATGCTGGAACTATGGTTGTGGGCACCATTGGTGATGTTTGTTCTGATAGAGCTGGCGTTTGCGGACCTTGGCACGGTGAGACCCGCGACATCGGTTCTGATTGAGCTGGTATTCGCGAACCGTTATACTGTAAGACTGGCTCGATAAGGGAGAGTACACTTACGGACCCTTTCTGATCCTTAGGATATCCAAGGAAGGTACACTTAAGTGCCTTCAGTTCTAATTTGGAAAGATTATGTCATGTATCTCGAACATAACACAAGTAACAGCCAAAAATTTTGAGGGATAGAGGAAATAACATACGATTGGGATATAACGAAAAAAAGGAAGTATTGTCGTTGAAAATAGCAGATGGCATGCAATTGATCAGATAGCAAGCTGTAAGTACAGCATCTGACTAAAATTTTCTAGGGGTATGAACATGAAACATAAGAACACGTGTTGTTTCCAATATGTGACGATTCTTACGTTCAATTGCACTTTTTGTTGTGGTGTGTACGGACAGAAAGTTTTGTGGATAATTTCATGTCTATTCATATGAGAATTGAACCCTCGAGACACATACTCACGACCATTGTCGCTCCGAATATACTTAATAGGAGTCCTAAATTGGATTTTAATTTCAGCATAAAAATTGCACTAAATATCAAATAATCCGGAACGAATTTTTATCGACTAGACAAAAGTGACTCCTGAGTAGTCATCAACAAAGAAAACAAAATACTTGAAACCCATCACATATTCAATAGGGCATGGCCCCCATACATCTGAATGCATAACTCAAAAGGAGTGGAGGCAGGTTTATTTAGACTCACCGGATAGTGTATCCGGTGATGTTTTGCCAAACTACATAACTAACAATGAAAAAGAACTCAAAAATCTATAGATACACACAATTTTTAGAGAGCTTAAATAGATGGGTGACATAACCAATACTGCAACTCAAACGGGTCTTGTGAACACCAGTACCGGCAACAGAAAAAATTATTGCAAACAGGTACAAGCCTTCAGCCACATCCCCTACCGATCTCTCCAGTTTTTAGGTCCTGAAAAATACAACCATTAGAAAATAATGTTACAGAGCATTTTAAGTCACGAGTAATCCGACTAATAGATAATAAGTTGAATGGGTTTCCAGGTGTATGTAACAATAAAGTAAGTGGTAGACCGGAAGAAAGACGGGTACTTCATTCTCCACGAACTTTCAGTAAACTGCCATTCGCAATAGTAATATTGGTCACACGATCCACGGATACATAATCACTCAATATACCTGCGTCGCATGTCATGTGATCAGATGCACCAGAGTCAATCATCCACTGCTTCAACCTTACGATACGTGTCGTTGGATATCCGACTGTAGATCTAGATGTAGAAGTTTCACCACGACGCTGAGCTTGGAATTCATCGAATTATGCACAAGTATCCGTCGTCATCTGCACGGATAACCTATTATTGTCATGAGCATCTGATGAAACAATGCAGCAGGGGATTAGGATGCTGCCACTGAAAATGTTTTTATTGACCACAGTTGAAACATGTGCACGGTTGTCCTCCATCACGGTCGCCATTGCCTCGTCCACCATTGCGGCCAGCATTGTGGCCACTACATCTACCATCACGACCCCCACAGAATCCACCACGAACAGCACCCAAAGCAAATCGATCAACAAATGCATCACTCGTATCAGTCCACACTACTTTCTTTGTACGTATGACACGAAAGTAGGACACTCCATTAGAGATGGAATCTCAGCTCCAGTAATAATCTGAGACCGTGTGGAATCTGTATCAGGACGTAGTGATGCGAGGTACGCCATTACATAGAGTTGTTGATGTTGATTCCTCACCTCATTAAGATCTATTGTCAATGGTAAGATACGATCAACTTTATGAGTCATGGCCTTAAAGGCGCGAAAGTGATCGTGGTGTGACTTGTCTCCTTGATCAGCTCGATAGACGCCAACAATCGAGTCATAGATGCGAGAGAAATCGTATTTGCCATCAAACACAACTGCTAGGACCTCCTACAACTTCTTCACCGTATTTGTGTTTTGAACCATATCCTCGATGGATGGTTCCATAGAATTTATTAACTGTGTAAACAGTCTGCTATTATCAGTCTCTTACTGCTCATATGTAGGACCATTCTCCTTTGGAGGATTGTCAGTGAGATGCTTGGACAACTGCATCCCTCAAAACGTCTTTTCGACCTTCTTCCGCCATATGGAGTAGCTGTCCGGACCATCCAGCTTCCAATCGACAAATCGAATCGAAAAAATTGTTGTACCAGTGATTGGTGCTATCGTTCTTGTGTTCCTGACGCTGGTGCTGCCAGCAATGTTATTCATCGAGTGTTCAACATCCTTCAAGTTCTCGATTCGACTGTCGCTTATCGTCCCAACCCGATATTCACATCAACTTTGTCAATACGCGATGGGGGTCCTGGAGCAGGAGGGTCAGGGAGACGCGGGCAGGGAAGGACCTAGAGCAGGGGTCAGGGAAAGTGGTAGGGGGGTGGTGGTCGAGGGGTCGGGGGGTCTGGAAAGTGGCGGTGGTAGTGGCAGAGGGTAGGGGTCGGGGTGTCCTGGAGAAGGGGGGGTTAGGGAGGCAGGGGGCAGGGGCAGTGGTGAAGAAGGGGGTGCAGGGTGGCGGCAGCATATGGTAACGCGGTCGGTGGCACGGGGACGAGAGAGAGAGAGATGGCGGCTACAGTTAAGATTTTGGCTCTGATACCATGTAAAGTGGAGAATAATATGATAATTTTTTATTAAGATGAGAGATTACCTATATACCTAACCACATTCAAATCATATTTATATTATTTTAATATAATTAAAATTTCAGCTGTTTTTTAAAAAAATATCAGAGGAATTTTTTTTGTTACAATTATATTGCCTAAAAACAAGAAATTTTTGATGAAAATTATTTGCGTAAAGAACATGTGAACGTGATTAGTAAGGTCTATAGAGCGAACAATACACCATTATCTCGCAAACATGTCCGCTGAAATATATATTTGACTATAGGTTAGGGTTGGTGTCACTTCATTGTTCTTCCAAATTTCATGGGTTCTACTAGTTCTCTTAAGTCCTAAAAATATACCATACAGCCCCTAGAAGACAAAAAATATATATACCAAACAGTCCCAAGAAGACAAAAAAGTATAGAACATGGAGAGGTGCCCTACCAACTAATATTACACTTCTTCAGGTTCCAATCACCAAAAAACAAAAAAAAACAAAAATATGTACCAACTTTACGAGATAGTTCGATTGATAGCTTCCTTTCACATCGCAAGCAAGACAAATGTGAACAAGTTGTTAAGGCCCGATTACAAAGATCGTACGAAAGTATGTTGAAAATAGAAATTTACAAGTAAATAAAACATCAAGATGTAAAGAACAGAAAATACAAACCGACTTTGATGGAAATAAGGACTCTTTAAAACTTGAAACAAGGTTGCTAGTACAAAATGAGAATTAGAAACACGACAGAGAAGACCGTTGCTTGGGTAGTGGAGATCACCGTTGCTCAAAGCAAGATTCGACCATTTCTTTCAATCTGCTCCCAGGAACTAGCAAATTCTAAGAATAGAAATTCTGGAACGCTCCTTGTCACCCTCAGAATGGACCTCGCACTTGGACGAACGAATGGACAACACTTCGTGGATTCTTTTGGCTGCTACTATCTCTCCTCTTGTAGCAAAATATACTCTCTCTCTCTCTCTCTCTCAAAGAGAAAGACTTGAGAATATATATATAGAGAAGGCAAAGCCAACCCCCTAACAGCCACTACCCGCATAATCTAGAGAGTATCTCCTGGATAAGTGGGCGGTTACAGCCATTATCCCCATTAAGTGGGTGGTTACAATCCTATATCCCAATTAAGTGGACGATTATAACATAATATCCCCACAGCAGCAGCTCCGCAGGAGCATAGTCCTGCGGAAAGTAGCATCTCTGCATCAGCTCCGTGGGAACCTGGTGCACCATACAAAATCAGAAGAAATTCAGAGCTGAAACTTTCTTCCAGGTCCTCAAATCAGCTCTTCCCCACTATAAAACCAAGTGAAATTCCAAGGAAAAAACACCTATTCCCCACTTAGTAAACTATCACGCTGCTAAATTCGGAACATAAATTAACTAATATGGTATCAACAAAAGTTTCAGATCCCCTCCCATCTATCAATTAAATGTTTATATCCATTTCATTCACTAGTCATTCAAGTGCACCATTTAGGCTCGTCACGTGCTGGTACAGTCCAGATTCCTGTAATCCTGGTCCGCACTTGATGTGATGTTAAGATTTAACAATAACATACAACTCGACTACAGAAACTCGAATAAAAACTTATAATATAAATGTGACACGTGAATTTCATTAACATTGAAAGAGTACTGATTTTTTTTTCTTTGGCCGATTGAGAAAATCAAGAGATCATATGAATGTAATCCAACTAGTTTGAAAAATTAGAAACTCGTGAGTTCTCCTAGGACTTTTGTTTAATATATTATGTGGCATGTTCCTAAGGGCTCCAGCTCATTGGGAAAACTTTGCATTGACTTCAACAACTACGAACATCTTCACCAGAAATTCTACTTACATAGGTAGGCGACCCTTGGATTGGACGTCTCGACCTCGTTGGCGACGCGGAGGATGGGCGCGATCTCGGCGAGCGACGACGGCACGACCTCGCTGTTGAACATCGACTCCCCGAGGTTCCCCGTCGTCTGCATCCGCAGCAGCCGCGGCGGCGGCGGGGGATGCGTCGCGGAAGAAGAAGAAGACATGTGTCCGCCTCTTTCTCTCTCTAGAAACCTCCAATCTGCACCCAAAAAATAAAATAAAATAAATAAATCATCAAATTCTCCAATTCGAAGACCTAATTGAGCCGACCGGGAGGAGTCATGCCGCTACCTAGAGCTCAGTTCCTGGAGGCCCGCGTCAATGGCGGGTCGAGCTCAGGGTTTTGAGAAAACCCTAGAGAGAGCAAGTGAGGAGAGTAGAGAGAGTGAGAGAGAGAGAGTATGTGCGCGCATATTTATAATTGAAGCGAAGAAGACGGCATTTTGAATCAATTTGGGAAGTTTACGGTAAGGTTCCTTAACTATTACCATATTTGCAAATTGGAGAGGTAATTGACTTGTCTACCTGACCAATCATTACACTAAATTATTGTACATATGCACTTAAAATAATTGCATTACTGATTACTCTTTTCTATTATTATTATCTTCTTCTTTTTATGTCCACTTGTATTTCTTAACTTTTTCACAAATTTGTGTAACATTTCACAAAAAAAAAAATTGTAACTTTTTATCCAATTAGACGATGCCCTCCAATCATTCGAAAATCTTCATAACTCAATACTATAATTTAAATATCCATCTTCTCTCGTCTCCTCTCTCCTTTCCTCTCCTCTCCACTCCAATCCAAGGCTACCTTAAGTTTGAATATTAATCAATTAAATTATAGTTTTATTTTTTCACATGTTTTAGAGTTTTTTGGTTGATTATATATCCAATTACATGCAACATTTGTTACAATATTTACATCCATTATAATGTTTAGGTTGTAAATGGTAAAATATGTGTCATAATGTTGCATCAGATCTTTTCAACAATCACAACTTTTGTTGTTGTCACAATAATCGCAATACCACTTAGGATAATATTTATTGCACCATTCACCTCATTTTATAATAGCTCATTCTATCATTATTCTCAAGCTTCAACACTTGTTATAAACGTTAATATTTATTGCACCACTTAATTAGGACAATAAAATTATATGTACACAACACTTGTTATAACCAAGCTTCCTAATTACATCATTTAATTATAAACGTTGGATTTATAAATCCCGTAACATAACCTATATTAAAAGAAATGTATTTGTAACACTACTTAAAGTAACAAATACTACATGTAATGCTGCATGATATTTCTGTTTGTGGCGACCAATTAACAGTCATTTAGTATATTGAACCCCTACTAGGAGTTTTGCAATAAAAATGTGTCGGATTTTACCCTTGGATCCTCATTCTATCCCTAATCCTAACCCACCAAAACCATGCATCTTTACCATCTTCTTCCTCATTTTTCATCCCTAGATTTTAACATTTCTCCACCTTCTTCGATCATAAATTATAATCTGGCACCATCTTTTTCTTTTCTTGTTGCTCTCACGGAGCCCCCACAACCCTATATTAGGGGGTTTGGGTATTAAAAAAAGGTTAAATATGTAACAAAAAAAAAAAAATCTTCTTATGAATACAGGTGAATGGAAAGTAGCCAAATTAAACATTTAAAAAGTTTATGATTAATGATTAAAGTGATTATAAAAATTAAATTCATGGTATTTAAACAAAATTATTTAAATGTATATTTATTAATGAACTTTCTCTTAGTACTTTCATAGAAGCAATAAATTACCGAACTTGAGTGGCTCTTGTAGTTACCGATGAGAGGTATAAAGATCATGGCTGAGTGGCGGAAGATCAGTGGATCCAGCCACCGGATATATTATTTCTTCTATTTATTTGGTGAAAGTTGAAAGCAGTGGGTCCAACAGATATGTAATGTAATATGTACAAAATTTTGCACGTATCGTCAGGCAACTAAAAAAACAGAATTAATAAATTATTGTCTTACAAGTGGAAGTAGTTTATTCTTAGTTTATTAAATGTAATTTATACTTTTGGTTTAAGAGTAAATGAGGAGGCTTTCTAAGAGGTTGAGATTTTTTGTTCATTCGCCATTTTTAATTTTTTTAATTATTCTATTATTATTTTATCATCTTTAGAGCATCTCCAACGCTATTGTCTTGTTGCATCTCTTGATTCATATGTGGCATGTGCAACAAGACAACATCTTGTTTAGGTGGCATCTTGTGATTTCCAAAAGACAATGTCTTTTATTTGTCTTCTCCAATGCATATGTCATGAATGGAATAACACTCTGCACCAGCTTGCCTCCAACTCCCTGCAAGAGCTCAACTCCTCCTGCAACGGCGACCTCACCGTTCTCACCCAGTGCAACTCTTGCCTCTCTGCAGTCATCCAGCTCGCCTCCGGCCTCACCGCGCTCGACGGCAACATCTTCGTCGCCACCCAGTGCTTCTACATGGTCGTCGTCTACGCCTCCAGCGTTGCCAACTCCTTCCCTCCCGAGGACCCCCGCTTTGCCTCCTGCATCTTCGGCCTCGAGATCTCCGCCCTACTCCCCCCTCCTCCTGCGCGCAAGTCCACCCGCCCACGCAGCTGCCGTCGCTGGCTCGGTCGTTGCCTTCGTCGTCCTATTGCTGTGTTTCCTAGGCTTCTATCTCTGGCGGAGGCGGTACATGAAGAGGAAGATGGAGTTGTCAGAGATGGCGAGCCAACAAGGGAGGACCCCTCGGTCGTTCGCACGAGAAGCCGAGGACGACGGCCGGCAAAAAGCTCCGAAAAACGGCGACGACGACGATGGCGGAAGGGGACGGACTGCAGCTGATCGGATCGGAGGAGATGCAGAGGAGGACGACGCGGTCATTTTCCGGCGGGTGGAGTACGAGGGCTTGGGGCTGTGGTGATGTGGAAATTGGACATTGTGAAGTCTGATGTCTAGATCTAGACATCAGACTTCACATTTTGCTTGCCAAGTCACTGCCACCTCAGCTCTCTATGTTCTTCCACATTTGCATTGGAGAAAGCTTTTTGCAATGATGTCTTGTGACTCCTACGTGGCAGCTATTTTTGAAAATTTAACAATAGCGTTGGAGATGCTCTTAAGCAAGTTGTGAATCTTGTATTGTCCTTTAGTTTCTATGGATCAATAAACATCTACAACTAGTTGATGTGATTGATTAACTTGACCTCTCACAATTTTCTACAAGCATGATGACATAGACAACATAAAGAGAGAGAGTGACGTACCATTTCAAAGTTTGTATATGCTGCTTGGTGACATCATCAACTTGCGTAGCTACCTTCCTTGCTGGCACTAGACACTTGGAAATTTTTTGCGAAAAATTCTACCGTAAGCAATAAAATTTTAATGAAAATTTTTGAGTCACATCCCACTTGATTTATCCAAATTTAAGATACATTCCATACAATTTCCATAATGCAAGACATGACCGGGTCCAGCCCTCCTTCCTCGTCCGCTCCCCGTTCTCCATCGCTCCTCTCTTCGATCTCCCGTTCCCTCTTTCCCCTTTCCTTCTAGGTTCTCACTCTCTCCCCTCTCCTCCGTTCGCGCGGCGCCGTCGCCTCTCCCAGTGCGCCGCACCGCCGGCCGACAACCCGCTTCCCTTTCCCCCTTTCCATTGTTCCCTGTGGGGAACAGACAGGTGGATTATTTGCCTTGGTTTTTTTTTTTTTTTTTAACTCTAATATATATTTGTATTATTATAGATAATATCTCAAATAATATGTAATATACATATATTTAATTTTTATGAGTTTTATTATTATTGATTATACTTATTTTTGCATAAATATCAAATATTTTCTAGAAATTATTTTGGTAACAAAAATATTATGGGGAAAAAGTAATATATTTTTGGGCTCGGGTTGGGCTTAAATATATATCAAATATTTGGGATAAGAAATTAAGGCTATATGTTTAGTTTTTGGGCTGAAATATTTTAAATACTATTTTCAAGCGAATATATATATATATATATATATATATATATATATATATATATATATATATATATATATATATATATATAAAAGTATTATGAATCTTAAGATTATGATTATTTCTTATTATTGTCATTAGTAATTGTTATAGTTTTTCTTATATATAAATAGTTTTAAATAATAATAATAATAATATCTATATCCTTAAGTATATTTAAGTAGGCTTAAACATTTATGCTTATAATATTTTGGTTTTGAAAATAACTAGCAACTGATTTCTTCCAATTGGGTTTTAATATATAAGTATTTTTAAAGTAAGTTTATACAAAACTACTTTTTATTATTGGGCTTGACCCAACATCCATCTTAAATATAAATCTAAAGATATATTTGATATACTAAATTATGATTTTCCTAGAAATATCTATCTACAATATTTTTACTAAATAAATATAGTTTCTCTATCTCAACTTCATATAAATCTAAAGTTTTTGCCTACAACTATTTTTATACTTTTCAGTATTTATCTATAAATTATTTTACTAGTAAATATATATTTTCAAGGATTATAAATAGTACATATATTATTTATCCATTATCCTCCGACTATCTTTTTTATCTATGACTAATCCCGACATTCCTATTTTCTCTCCAATTCTGAACCTCCTTATGTAGACCCTAACTAATTTGACCCTTCTGGACCCAATGGAACTGTCCGTGCCACCATCCGAGGTCACCTTGTGTAGCCGTTACCCAAAGTTGCAGTTTGTGCCACATTGATCATCGCACACACCAGGCGGTCTACCAGGCAAGTATACATTGCTAATTTACTGTCATATTATTTATTTTCCGTATTATTTACCTTGTTTCATATTGTTAGTTTCCTTTGCTATAAATTGCGCGTCCAAGCCACACTTGGGTGCAAGCGACTCTATTAGTCGTTTTACTTTACTATATGCATGTTAACTTAGTTGTAGCGGACTACCTTCTTGTTGGGGATATTCTTATATCTCCTATTGGGCCATGACACTCACACTACACGGTTGGAGACATGTTGCTAGGGGCACGACTTATGGACTGGCCCTCTCTAAAGTCATGTGACGGATAGATGATCGTAACTGCTATGACTAGGGTTTTAGAGACTCAAGCAGTTACAAAACTGGACGAGGCATGGACATGACTTGAACAGTATGGAAAATATTAGGAGAGGACAGTCGCTAGTGCGTATGGGAATCCAAACAGGTAAACCACAGTCTCCGGATAGAACTGTGGCGATTTATTTGCGCAGATCTGACATTTTGGACGTTACGGACGGATACGGATGACTGGATGCCAGTTACGTACACATAGCCTAAAATCCTACCCATGCGCATGAAAGTTGTCCTCTAAATTGCACATTAGGCAGTTAGAATCTCCTTTGCATATTTGTATATAGGATAGTCTTTTATATATTATTTTATTATTCTGACAGTTCATATTAGCTTGTTCTTTCTGTATCTTGCTACGTCCGTCTGAGGACCTGGTTATTTCCCAGGTGTGTGTTCATGTCTTTCGCAGGTATTCTAGCCGGGATCGTGGTCTTCTCCATTTATTCGAAGATGACGTGACTTGGTTCCTCCTTGCTACTTCCACTTAGCCCTTTATATATCATGTACTTCTTCCTTTTTATTTTGGTTGGTAGTGGATGTGTCTCCACCCAACATATTGTACCAAAACAATTCATTATATGATATCTTTATTTCCTTATTCTGTGGATGAGATTAGTTAGTTGTGGTTTACTATATTTTACAGCTTATGTATACATACGAGACCCATGTACTTCGTATGTATGTAGCTGGCATGTTTACGTACTTGGTCCTACGTATTTTGGTACTGGGGCATTACATGTTTTTGTGGTGGCCCATGCAGGTCGAGATAAAATTGTTTGGTTACTTTACCGTACCAAGCAAACCTGCGTATAGGATTAGAGTCTAGGATCTCATCCACATACTTGACCGCCTTCTCGCTTGACTCCTCGAGTTGTATCTTGCTTGATCCCTTCCATCGTGATTCGTGTCCTTCTTTCGTGCTTGATAGAGATTAATAAGGTAACCCATACTAGGTGGACATGACCCATTGTCCCGTCACCCTACTAGTTTAACTCTTGTAAGTTAAGTAGAATGCCTTACGACCTAAACTTCCTTATGACCTTAACCAAGTCTTGGACAAGTAGACGGTAGGACAACTGTATAGATATCAACATAGGACATGACTTAGATTTTAAGGACTTTGACCAAATTCTACTTCATTTCAATCTTAATCTCACGTGCCTATATTTTTACTATCTAGACTAATGATGCTAATATAGCCTAGTTTTTGCAAGCTCAAATCTTTATCAAGCTTGTTCATGACATATGCTATTGAGCGCTCACTAGCATATTGTCTAATTAGAACCGGTGCATGATGGTCTGATCAACCAAGTACACTTTGGTTCGCTTTTATTTATCGTTCTACATGGATGGGAACATATATACCCATCCACGACTGCCTTGAAATTTTTTTTTGAAATTATTCGGTCGCCTTTGAACCACGTATTCGTATTCGATAATATCGTCTTTGAAATCTATATTGCTTTCGCCTTCACCTATTTTAGAAGGGCGAAGACGCTTGTACGTGAACTCCTCTAGCTGCCCTATCACTTATGACCATTAACACTCAATGTGACTATATCTTGTCTTAACTACTCGTCCCTTCCTCGACCTTCTATCATGACCTCCTAATCACTTCAATTAAGGAGTGAATCTAATCGTTCTCCTAATCGTGCCATCAACCTACTCCCAAGAAACCATATCTTAAGTCTCTAAATTATTTATATGGATCCACTTAAAACTCTTAATCTTTTCCTTTTACGTTTATTAGCCATGTCCGTGATTTATTATCTAAATCACGATTTTCTAATGCTTGTTTATGTTATTTCTTACCTCGCCCAAGGACTCGTCGAATTGTCATTACCAATATATCCCTTGTGTCTTTTTACCCCCTACTTATTCTTAATTTTAAGGACGAAATTCTTGTAAGTTGGGTAGGATGTAAAACCCCTAAATTTCTACTACATTTAGTACTGATTTTCTTTTTGTATTTATACGTCGCATAGTCGTATTATACGTCGCACGGGAATTTGCGTTTTTTGTATTTACTCGTCAAGTACGAATATGTGCGAGGTACATATTTTTAGAAAATATTTTTTATTATTTATAAATTTCATTTATGTACAGAAAATATAGTTATTTCGATATGATATAGTTAAATATTTTATTTTCTCGAAAGTATAAATTTCGTCGTACCAGTGACAAAATTTTGTTTATTTCTTTATACCTATTTCAAGGTAAATATATTTTGTACTAGTCGCATGCGAAGTACGTGAAAGTTGATTTATGTAGATGCCTTACTTTTTGTTTTCAAAAATTATTTTATCTACCTTAATTTTCCTACAAAGGCATTTTGAAATATTATCATAATTTTAGAAATTTTATTTGTTATTATACAAGGAGTAATTTCTATCAATATTTAAATACTTATTATGAATTTTCGAAATTAATTATTATTATAATTTTAGTGTTCATAAAAATATATTTGAAATTTTGTTTAAATTAATATTGGATTAAATATGATAATATAAGTTAGAAAAGATTTTATTAAATAAAGGTTTTATCTAGATTTTATCGGATTTGAGTAAATTAAATTTTAAAAAGCAATTAAAATAATATGGTATTTATCTATTGGGGTTTTAAATCAATTTTAATTCTTATCCTAATGGGATTCCCACCTCCTATAAAAGGAGAGGTACTTGCCCCCTTCACAAATTGTCCACCAATTTCTTCACAAGTACACGTGCGTGCATCGTGTCCGTGTTTTCTGTAGCACCCAGTTTTCCAAATGAGGGTAATTTTGAAATTTTGTGTTTATAATTATTTTAATAATAATATTTAATTCATGATATGATTTTGGTGATTTTTAAATTATTTTAAAATTATTTAAATCAATGACTTGTGGTTTTGACGTTTTGCTAGTGAAACCCTAGAGACTGTTTGACCTAGAGCCTAACCATGTGATTATGATATTTTAATGTCATTTCTGGCCTAAGGATATTTTGTATTTGACCTCTTTGAATTATTTTGATATTATTTTATTATTTATGATATTGTTTTGGGATTATTTGAGTCGGGTTCGAATTTTATCTCAATCCGACTTGTAACGGGGACCCGGGGTAACTTAGACTCTAGTTGGACCCATACATTAGTTAGCCATGGCCCACATTTTAATTAGTCATGTTAGAAAGATTAGTCATAATCCTAATTATTAGGTTAACCATTTAGAGTTTTTTTTATTTGACCCTTTTACCCCCAAACCCTAACCAAAATTGTTTTAAACACTTGTAACTAAGGGAGGGGCAAACTTGTAATATTCAATGAAGGGGGGATATAACCATTGTGGCCGGCCCTAATAGGACTCCCATCTCATTTCCTTTCTTTGAGAAGTCTTCTTCCCCAAGTTGCTCTCAAGCTCTCCCAAGGAAGAAGCCTTTCTCCTTGGATTTTCTCTCCTTAGGTAATATTTCCTTCTCTTTTATTTCTCCATGTTACATTTAGGAAAGTTTTAACCATAGGAATGACCCCCATTATTGTGTCAATATTTTGTGTCCTCTTGTGTCCATTATGTGTCCTTTAGGGATTTCTATTGTATTATTGTTGTGTCTTGTGTTCATGGGGAAAACCCCCAAACTTGGACTCACTTTATATTTAAAATATTGATTAAATAAATTAATTCATATTAAATCTCAGATTTGAATATGTAGAGATGTGTTCTTGAGTACTTTACATTTCATTCATGTATCTCTTATAGATGTGTTCATGTTACATATATATATATATATATATATATATATATATATATATATATATATATATATATATATATATATATATATATATATAATAAATGGTTCATGATGATTATATAATCAAGTTTGTGAGTGTGGTTCCTCATATTATTATTGTCATTATTGTTGTGGATAATTAGGATATATATTGTGTATTCTTTTGGCTCAAACTATCTAAATCCGTCATAATTTTTATCCACGTTTTTAATTTCAGCCCTAACTTAGAAATGTCATAACTTCTAGCTCAAAGCTCGGTTTAATCTTCCGCTTTTTTTTAAAAGAAGCGTATTGAAGTTAGCTTTCCAAAAACATGTATTAATACGCCTAATTCTTTCTGTAACTTTCTGGAGAATTATTTGAGTGTCAACTATACGAAAGACAAACGCGTTCTCGGTGTTTTCGCGATTTCGGGAGTTTTCGGAAACGAAAACGCGATCCGTTTAAAGTTTCGGAAAGCTAACACATAGATCTATAACATACTTTAATCCTAGATTTTAATTCATGCTGAGATGGTACATATTGATTATTAGTAGGAGTTACTATTCGGCATATGCATTTTGTGCACCCTTGTGTGTAATATAATGTTCTATTTGATTTTAATCCATGTTAATGTATATACATTATGTAATTAAATAGAGAATGCAAGCATGAGTAAATGGTTAAATAAATGATGTATGAGGTGTAAGTATCATATCTAATGTAAGCATGTATAAGTATGGCTTGTAATGAATATGTAGGTTCCATAGTATGTAATGTATGGTGCATATAGTAGTGCAAGAGAATAAATGAATGATGAATGAATGAAAGCATGAATGTAATGTAATAATAGATGTAATGTATGCAATATACAAGTTAATGAGATGTAATGTTCTATGTTAACACAAGTCATATATTACCTCATGTACCCCCTTACACTATGTTGACACTATCACACTTGACACTTTGTTCACTTACACTTTGACACTCTTTGATATGTATACACTATGTATGCCCATTTAACCCTCACTTGCCCCTTTGCCATGTTCACATACACACACATAGCCTCTTAAATAAGTATTTATGAATATAGTTAACTTAGCTATGTATGTATATTATATATATGTTACCATATTGTGTTGTAATATATAAGTTTATATAACCATTTGAAATGCCATGATTATAGACCTAATGTTGAATACCAATATATGCATGTGTATATATGTGTAGACATATATAGCTTAAAGTAATAGATTACCTAGTGTATATCTAATGTAAATTCTTGCCTATTTGAGTATTGAATAATTGCATGCTATATAGAGTTGGGTGTATGTTGGCTTGTATAGCCTTGTTTTGATGTGTGCTTGCTAGGATAGTATTGGTTAGGCCTAGTAAGACCTGCTGGGTTAGGACATGACCTAGTTTGACCTAGTTTGACTAGTGCAGTTGACCAGTTGACCAAGGGTTGACTTTGGCCTAGTTTGACCTAGATTCATGTAGAATGCATTGTAGTGCTTTATATTACCTTTCTGGACATGTTGTGACTTGTGCTGTTCTAATTAGGAGCCAGACACCTCTCCTCAGACAGTATCTTTACCTTGGACATTCAGATATCAGGCGAGTACATTCTCTGATCATTTTATATCTTGTTTAGGATTATATTTCCTGCTTTAGATTACTTTACATGATACTGACACGTTGAAAACACGGATTAGTACTATATGGATCTTGTTGTACGATGTTATCCCCTTAGCGGATACATCGGGTATTCGTGTTCGTGTACTTTATCGTGAGCATCGTGTACTTCTTGTATTCGTGTACAAATCGTGTGAAATCGTGTATATTCATGTATTCACATGATCTTGTGTGCGACTATACTTCGTGTGCAATAACATATCATATCTAGATCCTTGTGTATTGATTGGGGCGGGGGAGTAGAAGTGGTTATGTAATCAATCCAGTAGATTACTCGTGTACAACCTCTGTAGATTACTCGTGTACAACATCGTACCGTTTACATAACCATCTTGTGCTCTGAATCACTAGTCACTGATAGTTCTCTATATAGTGTAGCTATTTACTTACAGTCTCTCTCTTTTTTATCATGTTATTTCTTCAGATCCTGTATCTTACTCTCTAGCATGTTTATATTTTCTAACATGTTATGATATTGTTGAGATGTATTGTACTCGCTCCTGTCCTGACTGGACCCGTTGATAAATTTTACAGATAGCTTGGAGACTGCATGCTAGCCTAGAGGAGACACATTAGAGGTTGTTTAGTTAGCAATTTTCAATTGTCTGGAGTTGTATTTACTTTATGGATTACTGTATCTGAGTTTGGAGATTTGAGATGTATTTTTGGATTTGTGTATCTTAGACACTTAGATTTCTCTCTGTTGTACCTCTTTTGGATTTCATGTTTTATCTATCCTTATCATGCTCTACCTTAGATGTGATTGAGTCTGTATCTGCTATGTTACCCCCATTCGGGGAGTATAAACTGTTTAGTATTATACTGTTAGATGCATGAGACCTATGACAGCGTTCTACCGCCGACACTGCGGCGTAGGCTGGACATTGTTACTTCTCGTACCCTAACAGTGGGTGCGGGTTGTGACACGTTTTTAGTGGTGGCCCATGCAGGTCGAGATTCGCATTAGTGCGATTTCGTCGTAGCACGACTTAGTTGTACTACTACGAGCCTGCTATAGGATATATAAATTAAGATGTTAGGATGAGAGGATACTCAATCACTGTTAGGATTCCTTGAAAGATTCCTGGGATGACCCTTGAGAATCTCATTTTGAATTCCGATTTAAACTCCTTTTCCTTGTTTTGATTCACCTTTTTCCTTGATTTGAATTTGATTTTGTGGATCATTGTAGAACTTTGAATCCTGGTATTAGTTGATGATTTTGATAAAATTTTGTAGTTGTTGATTTAATTTTGTATTTAGATTAATATTTTCAAATCCAAGGTACTCAATCACACTTAGGATTCTTTGAGAGATTTCTGGGACGACCCCTGAGAAACTCATTTTGAACTTCAATTGAAATTCTTTTTCCTCTTGTTTGGATTCACCCTCATTCCTTACTATTGAATTTAAGCTTGATGGGTTCCTTTCGTTTGAACCGATGAGAAGGAACATATCTTCATTATTCTCTCTCGCCATTGTTCTCTTGCATTCTTATTTACCTCTTATCTTAAACTCTGTCTCATTACATTAATTATCCATATCTTGTCATCCCTACCAGATGTACTTTGAAACCCTTGAATCTTCGTATCTTTTGCATGGGGAAGGCTAAGGAAGTGACGTAAATCATGTAGCTCAGAGAAGACGTAACTGGTTATTATATGATGATCTAAAGAAATCAAATGTGGAGTGTTCCATATGGAAACTTGAGATAGAAATGTGGTAAAGGTCTCGAATAGAATAAAGAGATGTATACTGCCAATCTGGAAACAATTACATTTAGAGAAATTTTGGGGTTATGAGATAGTTTATAGGTGTATTCAAAACTAATGAGGATATCAGATGTCAACCTAGTTTTGAGAACTTAGAAAATCTTGGTTATTGATTCTTGGAAAAACTTTTACTCTGAGGCTATGTAGAAGGTTAGTAATGGAAAAGAGAAGTTAATTGTGTTTAATAAGGATATTAAACAAGATGTTGCGAGGAAATGACTAGGGATAGAGAGAACACAAAGTTATGGAAGTTTAGAGATTGTTGTGAAATATTTTTAGGAGAATAATATTCAAGGGTGTATGTCGAAGAAAATACGGAAGTTGATTTTATGATGGAAGATAAGTTTTGTAAGGCCTAGAGATTTAAATTAAATAATACGAGGAGAACAATTTGAACAAGTTCAAGGAATTCGTAAACGGAATTTAGAGGTTTTGGGTCAAATTTAAGACAAGGTGAAAGAACTTGGAAATTTAAATAAATGGTTAATGTTGATTCCTAGATGTGAGGGCTGTGCTTCAAGAGTGATGTTTGGAAATTGGTAATTGCCTACGGTAGTCATGGTAAGGGTTTAAGTAAAGGTTAAATTTTCATATGGAGACTGGTAAGGTAAAGATATGATTGGCAAGTTATGACCAGATGAACTTAAGAGTATCAGAAGCAGATGACTAACTCGATCTTCATTATTTTTGTGCATTAATTACCACCTCTTGAACTCCCACTTTCTAATTGAGATCCTTTGACGTTCCTTATCGTGACTTTGATATTCGGAATGTAATACTAGCTGTTACCCTCCAACAAATCTTATATGCAAGACCTAGACGAGCTCACCTTCGTGTAGGTATATCATGTCCCACTAAAACCCGTCTTCTTGTACTCTATTTTTTTGATATAATTTTCTGGTCAACTGGCTAAGCTATAACCTCTACCATTATACTAAATTTCTTCTTATTTCAATTAAAAATCCAGCCTTGACTCAATTCTTTCGACCCGACATGTGATGGTGTTCTGCTTGTTTTCTTAGATGCTTAACCTTGTACCTTATCTGATTACTTGACCCGTTTGGTTAAGAACCTTGGACTATGTAACTCCTCTCATCATTACCACCCTTATATCTTGTGCTGCTAAATCAGCCTTAGTTTTGCAAGCTTATCTATTTTCGAGCTTGGTCATGACATATTTTATTGGGTGGCCACCCACTAACATATTGTCTAATCAGAACCGGTACATGATGGTCTGATCAACCTATTGTACTTTGGTTCGCTTTTTCATGTATCAATCTACGAGAATGGAGATATAGTTACCTAGAGTCTCATTCGCGACAGCCTTGACAATTCTCCTTGAAATCTTTTCATCGCCTATGAACCTCGTATTCGTACTCAGTCGAATTAAATTTAATCATGACCTGAATCTCCATCATTGGATGCTCGTGCTCATACTTTGATTTCATTGATTTCCCTTCTTGTCCAAATCTCGTTTTATCCCGAAATTGATCAACTTAGATAGTGTCAAGACAAAAATCTATTTGTGATTTGTTGTGCCTAAATTTTCAATTTTTGCCATTTTATGGAATAGTAACCTTTTAATAATTTCTTAGTTGCTTGTTAATGACCAATTTTTATATAGGATGGTAGACAGCCCTACAACCTTGATGATTGTTGTTCCCTTACCTTTCCAATTAGGACACCCTAGATTGTTTGTGTGTTGATACCATAGTACTATTTTGACCTAGAATGATTAGTGTACCTAGGTGAGACTTCCAACTGCTATGGTATGCCCTGACCTTGTATACTATTCCTTCAAATTGCATGATTTAGATAAATTTTTTAAGACCTTGATTGTTGGGAAATAGGGATGTCACCCCCATTCGGGGAGTATAAACTGTTTAGCCTTATACTGTTAGATGCATGAGACCTAGGACAGCGTTCTACCGTCGACACTGCAGCGTAGGCTGGACGTACCCACTTCTCGTGCCCTAACTCTAGGGTGCGGGTCGTGACATTTTCCGTCCAAATTCTTATTCCATGTTTTTACAAATATAATTTCATCTTCTCCGTGTCGGACACCTCCGACACACCATCAAATCCCTAAACCTAACCCGTTCCTCCTCCCTGACCGTCTTTCCTGTACCACCAGACCTGGAGTCTGCACCACCGCTTCCCTGCTTCCCCAATGGCACCCACAACTCGACCACAGCTTCCCCTCCGGCCACCTGCTTCTGCCGCCACCCTCGACTTCTCGGCTGTCCCCTCATGGCCACCGCCACTACCACTAACACCCTGCACCGGCCCACAACACCATCTCCACGCCACTACCAAACCCCCCAAACCACCAGCCGACCCCGTCGCGCCCGCCAGACTCTGACCCGTTCCCTGTTCCTCTCTTCCGACAACCCTACAGTCGACCACAACTCAGACCAGCCATATCCACGACGAACCCGCCAACACAGCCGCCTACCACCCCATCATTATTTTCCTTCACTCCGCCCACACACCGCTGTTCTACCACCGCCAACACCAAAATTTCATCTCCAAATAACCCAAAATAACCAAAAACCACTTACCTCCGCGACCCGTCGGCGGCCGGATTTGCTGCGACCAGACTCCGAGCTCTCACCGCCGACGTCGCAAATCGATCTCGCGCGTGCACCGCTCTTCCCTCCAGCTGCGCCGAACCCCCGCCTGGCCCCTTCTTCGGTCTTCCTCCGCCCTTGTCCGGGCCGCCGCACGTGCACCGCCACCGCCCCCGCCTCCGCGTGGCTGTGCGCTGCAGTGCTAGGCCGTCACGCCAAGCCAGCGTCGCCTAACACAGCGGAACCCCAGATGTCGACGGCCCAACGGTATACGGGACCGCTGCCACCGCGTTCTCCGCGGGCTGCGCCCACGCATCGCCGCCTCGCTGGCGAACGGCCGGGTCCAGCCCTCCTTCCTCGCCCGCTCCCCGTTCTCCATCGCTCCTCTCTTCGATCTCTCGTTCCCTCTTTCCCCTTTCCTTCTAGGTTCTCACTCTCTTCCCTCTCCTCCGTTCGCGTGGCGCCGCCGCCTCTCCCAATACGCCGCACCGTCGGCCGACAACCCGCTTCCCTTTCCCCCTTTCCATTGTTCCCTGTAGGGAACAGACAGGTGGATTATTTGCCTTTGTTTTTTTATTTTTACTCTAATATATATTTGAATTATTATAGATAATATCTCAAATAATATGTAATATGCATATATGTAATTTTTATGAGTTTTATTATTATTGATTATACTTATTTTTGCATAAATATCAAATATTTCCTAGAAATTATTTTGGTAACAAAAATATTATGGGGAAAAAGTAATATATTTTTGGGCTCGGGTTGGGCTTAAATATATATCAAATATTTGGGATAAGGAATTAAGGCTATATGTTTGGTTTTTGGGCTGAAATATTTTAAATACTATTTTCAAGCGATATATATATATATATATATATATATATATATATATATATATATATATATATATATATATATATATATATATATATATATAAGTATTATGAATCTTAAGATTATGATTATTTCTTATTATTGTCATTAGTAATTGTTATAGTTTTTTTTATAAATAAATAGTTTTAAATAATAGTAATAATAATATCTATATATCCTTAAGTATATTTAAGTAGGCTTAAACATTTATGCTTATAATATTTTGGTTTTGAAAATAACTAGTAACTGATTTCTTCCAATTGGGTTTTAATATATAAGTATTTTTAAAGTAAGTTTATACAAAACTACTTTTTATTATTGGGCTTGACCCAACATCCATCTTAAATATAAATCTAAAGATATATTTGATATACTAAATTATGGTTTTCCTAGAAATATCTATCTACAATATTTTTACTAAATAAATATAGTTTCTCTATCTCAACTTCATATAAATCTAGAGTTTTTGCCTACAACTATTTTATACTTTTCAGTATTTATTTATAAATTATTTTACTAGTAAATATATATTTTCAAGGATTATAAATAGTATATATATTATTTGTCCATTATCCTTCGACTATCTTTTTTGTCTACGACTAATCCCGACATTCCTATTTCCTCTCCAATTCTGAACCTCCTTATGTAGACCCTAACTAATTTGACCCTTCTGGACCCAATGGAGCTGTCCGTGCCACCACCCGAGGTCACCTTGTGTAACCGTTACCCAAAGTTGTAGTTTGTGCCACATTGATCATCGCACACACCAGGCGGCCTACCAGGCAAGTATACCTTGCTAATTTACTGTCATATTATTTATTTTCCGTATTATTTACCTTGTTTCATATTGTTAGTTTCCTTTGCTATAAATTGCGCATCCAAGCCACACTTGGGTGCAAGCGACTCTATTATTACTTTACTATATGCATGTTAACTTAGTTGTAGCGGACTACCTTCTTGTTGGGGATATCCTTATATCTCCTATTGGGCCATGACACTCACACTACACGGTTGGAGACATGTTGCTTGGGGCACGACTTATGAACTAGCCCTCTCTAAAGTCGTGTGACGGATAGATGATCGTAACTGCTATGACTAGGATTTTAGAGACTCAAGCAGTTACAAAACTGGACGAGCCATGGACATGACTTGAACAATGTAGGAAATATTAGGGGAGGACAGTCGCTAGTGCGTATGGGAATCCAAATAGGTAAACCATAGTCTCCGGATGGAACTGTGACAATTTATTTACAGATGTCCTCTGACGTTTTGGACGTTACGGACGGATATAGATGACTGGATGCCAGTTACGCACACATAGCCTAAAATCCCACCCATGCGCATGAAAGTTGTCCTCTAAATTACACATTAGGCGGTTAGAATCTCCTTTGCATATTTGTATATAGGATAGTCTTTTATATATTATTTTATTATTCTGACAGTTCATATTAGCTTGTTCTTTATGTATCTTGCTACGTCCGTCTTAGGACCTGGTTATTTCCCAGGTGTGTGTTCATGTCTTCCGCAGGTATTCTAACCGGGATCGTGGTCTTCTCCATTTATTCGAAGATGACGTGACTTGGTTCCTCCTTGATACTTCCACTTAGCCCTTTATATATCATGTACTTCTTCCTTTTTATTTTGGTTGGTAGTGGATGTGTCTCCATCCAACATATTGTACCAAAATAATTTATTATATGATATCTTTATTTCCTTATTCTGTGGATGAGATTAGTTAGTTGTGGTTTACTGCATTTTACAGCTTATGTATACATACGAGACCCATGTACTTCGTATGTATGCAGCTGGCATGTTTATGTACTTGGTCCTACGTATTTTGGGACTGGGGTGTTACAATATATATAAACTTAGTATCAAGGTTCAAAGTATCGGTATCAGACTATTCCTATGAGTATTAGTATCGGCGATATCGGTAGTATCGACGGTTTTGGATCGGAGTATCGTAGAATAGTATATAAATTAGTATATATATATAAACTTAGTATCAAGGTTCAAAGTATCGATATCGGAATCGGTATCGGACTATTCCTATGAGTATTGGTATCGGTAGTATCGGCGGTTTCGAAGCGCAGTATCGTAGAAGGATATATATATATATATATATATATATATATATATATATATATATATATAAGATATCTTAGTAGTAGCTAGGTAAGTGTTGAAAATTAAATTTACTTATGGCAAGTCTTTTGGGCCTATCAGAGTTATAGATTTTTTCGAAAATCTAGTATAATGCTGATTACCTCAAAAGGCTTGCATAAGTAAGAGTGTATAGAGTGTATATCGTAGGCGAAATCGGTATCACCATGAATCTCATGGCTGCTGAGGAGGTAGTGGCACCTCCTGCTGCTGAGGAGGTAGTGCCACCTCCTGCTGCTGAGTCGGTAGTGGTACCTACTACTGAGGAGGTAGTGCCACCTCCTGCTGCTGAGTCAGTAGTGATTCCTAAAGCCGAGATAGCTGTGAAGGAGGAGGTGGCACCTGAGGGGAGTTACACCGGGAGTTCCAGTCATCCATCTCCTATGGATATTGATCTTGCTGGCGTGGATCCTACTTATGCGCAGTGGCTGAGGAGGAAGATCTCTCTGCACGTATGTAGAGGAATATATATATATATATATATATATATATATATATATATATGATTTTTGACCGAATTTGTTTTCGGTAGACTTATTTATGGGTTCTACTTGGATGGTTTTACAACTCTTTTTTATTTTCTAGACATGGTTATTTTATAGACTTGGAAGTTTTTGGATGCTATTACCTAGACTTTTATTATATAGAAATTCAACGGAGGGTTGCTATAACGCCCCAGTCCCAAAATACGTAGGACTAGGAACGTAGACATGCCAGCTGTATTTATATGAAGTATACTCCAATATATGGAAGCCTCGTATAAATACATAAGCTGTAAAATGCAGTAGAACCATACTAATCTCATCCACACAAAAATATATGAATAAATGATATCATATAATCAACCATGAAATTGTCATTTGGTACATGTAGTTGGGCAGAGACAAATCCACTACCAACGATGAAAAGAAATACATAACAAAAGAAAGATTTTGGCGAGTGAAGCGAAGACGGTCCAAATGCAATCATCCTCGAAGAAATAGCGATGATCACGGCTAGAGCTAGAACACCTGCGAAAGACAATAGCACACACCTGGCGAGATAATCAGATCCTCAGAGGGACGTAACAAGACACATAATATCATGCCAATAACTGAATAATAGAAGCTCAACATAAAAGTATATATATGACTAAAAAAATAAAGGTCCTTAACCATTCTATGTGTTAATGCGTTTTGAAGACAACGTTCCACACAAGGGCTCCCGAAGCTAGAAATACGGCACGTTAGCGTTTCAACCAAGGCACTAGTGGCGTCTAGAGAAAAGTAAATGCACGGCCCATTAGCACTCGAGCGAGAACTAAGGGGCAGCTAGAGAAAAATAAATGCACGGCCACTAGCTCTTGGGTGAGTCACTAACGGCAGCTAGAGGAAAGTAAATGCACGGCACATTTGTGTTTCAACCGAGACACTAGTGGCATCTAGAGAAAAGTAAATAAATGCACGGCCACTAGCTCTCGACTGAGTCACAAATGGCAGCTAGAGAAAAGTAAAGGTGTGAAAGCCCCTGCGCCTAATAACTGTCTTCACCCTCCCCATGCACTACTCGTGCTGAATCCACATCACAACATTCCTAATAACTGCTAAGTCGCTAAGTCTTCTAGGCAACCATAACTATTTAGCAGTTATTGTCTATCGCACGGCATGTGCGCACCGATGGCCAGTCGATACGTACGTCCGAGATCTATATGTGACTCGTGACTCGTGATACACAAGTATCGGGCCAATGAATGCGACACAAACAAAGGTGGTCCCTTAACTCTAAGCCATATGCAACTAAAATATAATAATTTGCAAGTACAATTTATATTTTCTAGAATAAGTAAAAAATATGCATGATATTGAGCAAGGAATTAAACAGTAAAGGCAAGGTGTCTTGCCTGGTAGGACGCCTGGTGTGCTGCGATGATCAAGGTGGCATAAACTGCGACTTTGGTGTAATAACTACACAAGGGGACCTCTGTTGATAGCACGGACAGTTCCATTGGGTCCAGAAGGTTCAAATTAGTTAGGATGGACATATGGTAGTACGAAATTGGGAAAAGAATAGGAATAATGGAATTGGTTATGGAAAAGAGGAAATCGAGGAAAATAAAATATATATAATTTTTAGAAAACTATTTATAATCCTTGAAATATATATTTATTAGTAAAAATAATATTTGACGAAACACATAAAAATATGGAAAATCGATTTAGGCTAAAATTCTATGTTTTGTAATGATAAATAAGATTGATAGCATACTACTTATATTTAGTCAAAGTATTTAACAACTATATTAGAAAATTACTTATAATATTCGAAAACTATAATTGGAATTATAATTAAAATCTATATTTTCTTTTGTTTAAATGTTCTAAATAAATATTTGAAAGTCATAAAAACTATTTTCTTATGTCAAGCTATAATTTAACTAGGTAAAAATATTAGAATCATCCAAAAATACTATACTAATATATCTCAAAATATACATATTAATAATAGTTAACAAAATTAATATAAGTAAGCCAAAGCTAATTAATATCAAAATAATATTAATGATAATAGCAATATAACTATTATAACCATACAACATATTTTGTACATAAAAATAATAATAAATACAATAATAAAAATAATAATAACAATAATAATAATAAAGAAATAACAATAATAATAATAATAGTAATAATAATAATAAAAAACAAAGTTTATAATAATAATAATAATATTATTATTATTAATAATACTTATAACTGATACTAAAAATGAACATTTAATAAAGATTACAAATCAAAAAATATCTCATTCCATTGGTTTTCCTTATTTAGAAAGAGGGAGAGAGGCTGGGGAGAACCGAGGGACGGCGGAGCTGTCGGATTTGGGACGGCGAGGTGCGGGAGAGCGGAGCTCTGGTCGGGAGAGAGGAGGAAGGAGAGGCGGAGGGAAGGGGACGGAGGCGACGCGAGGGTTGCCGGAGAGGGCGGCGGAGCTGCGTGCGTCGGCGCGCTCGCGCTGGTGCGGCGGTGGGTTTCAGGCAGCGGCGGAGCTCGGGGAGTTGATCGGGAAAGGGGTGCGCGGGGAGTCGGTCATCCGGCGGAGAAGCGGACGCGGGTCGGAGGGCTCGACGCTCGACGGGGGTGGAGAGGAAGAAGGGGGTTCGGCTGGGCACGGTGGCTCGGGGCGTTGGGCGCACGCGGCGGTGGAGGGCCTGGTTCGTGGTGGGCGCTCGCGAAGTTTGCTGGCCGCGGCGGAGGGCTCGACCGGGGCTTGGCTGGGCGACGGCGTGAGGCGGTCGGCGAGGGGCCAACGGCGAAGAGGTCGGCGGGCTTCGGTCGGCGGGTTAAGGTGAGTGGCGGTGGTGGTTTTTGTTATACTTTATTTGTTGCAAATTTGTGGTGGTGGCCGGTGGTTTTTGGCTGTGGTGGTAGTACGGCAGGGACGGGGTCGATCCTGTGCGGCTGGGGGTTGGTTGGCCGAGGTCGGAAGGATGACATGGTGGCGCTGGTGGGAGTTTTTAGTGTGGCGTGGCTGGGTTGGGGAGATGGTGTCGACGGTTGCGGAAGGAGTCCGGGTGGAGCGGTGGAGGTGCTCGACGAAGGCAGTGAAGGTGAGGATGGGGTGGCGGAGGTGATGGGTTCGACGAAGATGGCTGCGGGGACGGAGAGAAGGCGGGGACAGGCTCGTCGATGCTGGACAGAGCAGTGACGGCGATGGTTCGTGTCGTCAGGACACGAGGACTCGAAAACGAATATATTAGGATTAGGGTTTTAGGTTGTAGATTTGGGGATTAGGGTTTGGATTTGGAGATCGAGAATTTGGAGATTTGGATGATGTCAGGTTGTCGACACGGCGAAGGAATGTAAGATGTAATAGAAATAGAAAGAAAAGAATATGGACATGGACACGGTGCACGGTACTTGGGTGGAGGAATTTTTGTGGATGTGAATTGTGGAGAATTTAATTAAAAAGTTGGAGGAGTACCTGCCTATTTATAGGTTGTGGAAATTTTCAATTAGATAGGATTTGGAATAGATTTAAAACCCAAAATAGATAATTCCTAATTTAATTTAAAATCAAATCTAATTTAAATACAATCCAATTTAAATCAAAATCCAATTAAATCTAATTTAACTCCCTTAGTTTAAAATCAAGTCAATAAATCAAATTTTAATTATTTAACTATTTTAAATAGATCCAAAAATCAAATCAAGATTTAAATGGCCACAATATTTTCCAAATATATTTTTCAAAATACCAATAATAATAATTTCGAAAATAATAAATATTTTTAGATATCTTTTTGAATAATAAATATTAATATTAATAAATCTCGAAAATTATATTTTTATTTAAAATAGACCAATAAAATTTTTTGAAATATATGTGTAGGTACAAAATGATGTTCTCATAATTATGCTTTTCTAGCATACAATAAAAGTATTATTTATTATTAATAATTATGAAAAATGAAGACTTTATAATTAAAATAACAAACTTGAAAAATTTTGGAACGATAACAAAAATAATTTTTATGTATATTATTTTGAAACTTTTAAAAATAAAAAAATAATATTTTCAAAAATATGTACGCTCGCACATAATCGCACTCGTCGAGCAATTTCGAAAAATAAAATTTCGTGTACGACGTAAAATACGACTACGCGACGTACAATACAAAATTTTAAATCAGTACTAAATTTAATAAATAAAATAGCAGAAATTTAGGGGTTTTACTTCCTACCCAACTTAAAAGAATTTCGTCCTCGAAATTAAGGATTTAGTAGGGGATGAGAAGGCACAACGGTAGATAGAAGGGTTCGAAGTTTATATGGTCGTAGTCTTGGTTGAAGATATGATTAAGAGACGATTGTAATCACTCTTAAATTCAAGTGATTAGAAAGTCAAGATTGTAGATTTAGGGTCGAGGGAAGGTCGAGTAGTTCAAGACAAAGATATGGCAACATCGGGTGATAATGGTCATAGGTGTTAGGATGGTTAGAGGAAGTTCTAGTATAACGCATTCGTCCTTCTAAAATAGGTGAAGGCGAAAGCAAGCTAGAGTTCGAAGAAGGCGTTATCGAATACGAATATGTGATTCAAAGGCGGCCGAATAATTTCAAAGAAATTTTCAAGGCAGTCGTGGATGGAATTCTAAAGGCCAAGTTTAATTATGGTCCATCCATGCAGAATAATAAACAAAAGCGAACCAAAATGCACTTGGTTGATCAGACCATTATGCACCGGTTCTGAGTAGACAATACGTTAGTGGGAGTGACCCAATTAACATATGCCTTGAACAAGCTCGATAAAGAATAAGCTTGCAAAAACTAGGCTACTTTAGCATCATTATTCAAAATGATAAATACATAGGCACGAGAGATTAAAATTTAAAGAAGGTAGAATGATTCTAAGTCATACAGTCGTCCTATAGTCTTCTTGTCCAAGTCCTTGGTTGGCTAGACGGGTTAGGTCCTCTAGATTCTAGGATCTAAATAAGCTTGCTAATATAGGTCACTAGGTCAAAGGGGTTCCTAGTTCATAAGGCTAGTTCATAGGATATTCTACCCAACTTAAAGAATTAAACTAATGGTGTTTTGGGACAACTAACTAGTAGGGTCAATCTCTAGCAAGCACGAAGGGAAGATACGAATAGGCATGAAAGGAAGCAAGCAAGATGCATTGATGAGTCAAACGGTAGATAAATCAAGGAAAGAGGTCAAGTATGTGGATGAGATCCTAGACTTCTAATCCTATACGCAGGCTTGCTTGGTACGGTAAAGTAACCAAACAATTTATCTTGACCTGCAAGGGCCACCACAAAAACATGTAACGCCCCAGTCCCAAAATACGTAGGACTAGGAACGTAGACATGCCAGCTGTATTCATACGAAGTATACTCTAATATATGGAAGCCTCGTATAAATACATAAGCTGTAAAATGCAGTAGAACCATACTAATCTCATCCACACAAAAATATATGAATAAATGATATCATATAATCAACCATGAAATTGTCATTTGGTACATGTAGTTTGGCGGAGACAAATCCACTACCAACGATGAAAAGAAATACATAACAAAAGAAAGATTTTGGCGAGTGAAGCGAAGACGGTCCAAATGCAATCATCCTCGAAGAAATAGCGATGATCACGGCTAGAGCTAGAACACCTGCGAAAGACAATTGCACACACCTGACGAGATAACCAGGTCCTCAGAGGGACGTAACAAGACACATAATATCATGCCAATAACTGAATAATAGAAGCTCAACATAAAAGTATATATATGACTAAACAAATAAAGGTCCTTAACCATTCTATGTGTTAATGCGTTTTGAAGACAACGTTCCACACAAGGGCTCCCGAAGCTAGAAACACGGCACGTTAGTGTTTCAACCAAGGCACTAGTGGCGTCTAGAGAAAAGTAAATGCACGGTCCATTAGCACTCGAGCGAGAACTAAGGGGCAGCTAGAGAAAAATAAATGCACGGCCACTAGCTCTTGGGTGAGTCACTAACGGCAGCTAGAGGAAAGTAAATGCACGGCACATTTGTGTTTCAACCGAGGCACTAGTGGCATCTAGAGAAAAGTAAATAAATGCACGGCCACTAGCTCTCGACTGAGTCACAAATGGCAGCTAGAGAAAAGTAAAGGTTTGAAAGCCCCTGCGCCTAATAACTGTCTTCACCCTCCCTATGCACTACTCGTACTGAATCTACATCACGATATTCCTAATAATTGCTAAGTCGCTAAGTCTTCTAGGCAACCATAACTATTTAGCAGTTATTGCCTATCGCACGGCACGTGCGCACCGATGGCCAGTCGATACGTACGTCCGAGATCTATATGTGACTCGTGACTCGTGATACACAAGTGTCAGGCCAATGAATGCGACACAAACAAAGGTGGTCCCTTAACTCTAAGCCATATGCAACTAAAATATAATAATTTGCAAGTACAATTTATATTGTCTAGAATAAGTAAAAAATACGCATGATATTGAGCAAGGAATTAAACAGTAAAGACAAGGTGTCTTGCCTGGTAGACGCCTGGTGTGCTGCGATGATCAAGGTGGCATGAACTACGACTTTGGTGTAATAACTACACAAGGGGACCTCTGTTGATGGCACGGACAGTTCCATTGGGTCCAGAAGGTTCAAATTAGTTAGGGTGGACATATGGTAGTATGAAATTGGGGGAAAGAATAGAAATAATGGAATTGGTTATGGAAAAGAGGAAATCGAGGAAAATAAAATATATATAATTTTTAGAAAACTATTTATAATCCTTGAAAAATATATTTATTAGTAAAAATAATATTTGATGAAACACATAAAATATGGAAAATCGATTTAGGCTAAAATTCTATGTTTTGTAATGATAAATAAGATTGATAGCATACTACTTATATTTAGTCAAAGTATTTAACAACTATATTAGAAAATTACTTATAATATTCGAAAACTATAATTGGAATTATAATTAAAATCTATATTTTCTTTTGTTCAAATATTCTAAATAAATATTTAAAAGTCATAAAAACTATTTTCTTATGTCAAGCTATAATTTAACTAGGTAAAAATATTAGAATCATCCAAAAATACTATACTAATATATCTCAAAATATCTCGATACATACTAATAATAGTTAACAAAATTAATATAAGTAAGCCAAAGCTAATTAATATCAAAATAATATTAATGATAATAGCAATATAACTATTATAACCATACAACATATTTTGTACATAAAAATAATAATAAATACAATAATAAAAATAATAATAACAATAATAATAATAAAGAAATAACAACAATAATAATAATAGTAATAATAATAATAATAATAATAATAATAATAATAATAATAATAATAAAAAACAAAGTTTATAATAATAGTAATAATAATATTATTATTAATAATAATACTTATAACTGATACTAAAAATGAACATTTAATAAAGATTACAAATCAAAAAATATCTCATTCCATTGGTTTTCCTTATTTAGAAAGAGGGAGAGAGGCTGAGGAGAACCGAGGGACGGCGGAGCTGTCGGATTTGGGACGGCGAGGTGCGGGAGAGCGGAGCTGTGGTCGGGAGAGAGGAGGAAGGAGAGGCGGAGAGAAGGGGGCGGAGGCGACACGAGGGTTGCCGGAGAGGGCGGCGGAGCTGCGTGCGTCGGCGCGCTCGCACCGGCGCGGCGGTGGGTTTCAGGCAGCGACGGAGCTCGGGGAGTTGATCGGGAAAGGGGTGCGCGGGGAGTCGGTCATCCGACGGAGGAGCGGACGCGGGTCGGAGGGCTCGACGCTCGACGGGAGTGGAGAGGAAGAAGGGGGTTCGGCTGGGCACGGTGGCTCGGGGCGTTGGGCGCACGCGGCGGTGGAGGGCCAGGTTCGTGGAGGGCGCTCGCGAAGTTTGCTGGCCGCGACGGAGGGCTCGACCGGGGCTTGGCTGGGCGGCGGCGTGAGGCGGTCGGCGAGGGGCCAACGACGAAGAGGTCGGCGGGCTTCGGTCGGCGGGTTAAGGTGAGTGGCGGTGGTGGTTTTTGTTATACTTTATTTGTTGCAAATTTGTGGTGGTGGCCGGTGGTTTTTAGCCGTGGTGGTAGTGCGGCAGGGACGGGGTCGATCCTGTGCGGCTGGGGGTTGGTTGGCCGATGTCGGGAGGATGACAGGGTGGCGCTGGTGGGAGTTTTTAGTGTGGCGTGGCTGGGTTGGGGAGATGGTGTCGACGATTGCGGAAGGAGTCCGGATGGAGCGGTGGAGGTGCTCGACGAAGGCAGTGAAGGTGAGGATGTGGTGGCGGAGGCGATGGGTTCGACGAAGATGGCTGCGGGGATGGGGAGAAGGCGGGGACAGGCTCGTCGATGCTGGACAGAGCAGTGACGGCGATGGTTCGTGTCGTCAGGACACGAGGACTCGAAAACGAATATATTAGGATTAGGGTTTTAGGTTGTAGATTTGGGGATTAGGGTTTGGATTTAGAGATCGAGATTTTGGAGATTTGGATGATGTCGGGTTGTCGACACGGCGGAGGAATGTAAGATGTAATAGAAATAGAAAGAAAAGAATATGGACATGGACACGGTGCACGGTACTTGGGTGGAGGAATTTTTGTGGATGTTAATTGTGGAGAATTTAATTAAAAAGTTGGAGGAGTACCTGCCTATTTATAGTTTGTGGGAATTCCCAATTAGATAGGATTTGGAATAGATTTAAAACCCAAAATAGATAATTCCTAATTTAATTTAAAATCAAATCCAATCTAAATACAATCCAATTTAAATCAAAATCCAATTAAATCTAATTTAACTCCCTTAGTTTAAAATCAAGTCAATAAATTAAATTTCAATTATTTAACTATTTTAAATAGATCCAAAAATCAAATCAAGATTTAAATGGCCACAATATCTTCCAAATATATTTTTCAAAATACCAATAATAATAATTTCGAAAATAATAAATATTTTTAGATATCTTTTTGAATAATAAATATTAATATTAATAAATCTCGAAAATTATATTTTTATTTAAAATAGACCAATAATTTTTTTGAAATATATGTGTAGGTACAAAATGATGTTCTCATAATTATGCTTTTCTAGCATACAATAAATGTATTATTTATTATTAATAATTATGAGAAATGAAGACTTTATAATTAAAAAAACAAACTTGAAAAATTTTGGAACGATAACAAAAATAATTTTTATGTATATTATTTTGAAACTTTTAAAAATAGAAAAATAATATTTTCAAAAATATGTACGCTCGCACATAATCGCACTCGTCGAGCAATTTCGAAAAATAAAATTTCGTGCGCGATGTAAAATACGACTACGTGACGTACAATACAAAATTTTAAATCATTACTAAATTTAATAAATAAAATAGCAGAAATTTAGGGGTTTTATAGTTGCTCCGGGTCTCATTGATGTATGTTGGTTTGTGTCATGACCCGCACCCGTTTTTTTTAAAAACGGGTACGAGACGTGTCCAAGCCAGCCAACGCCGCAGAATCGGCGGTAGAACGCTGTCACGACCATGAAGATCAAAATCACAAATAATGCTCAATCACATAATTAATTTAATTTACAATGATCACAACTTTTACATTTTACAGAAAAATATAAACTTGTATAAATATGGAATGACTACAACTCATCTATCTAGCTAGTCTCTAGGCTTTTCGTCTGCAAGTATACCCGTCACTCCCCAAGCTAAGTGAATCCACGGCTAACCTGAAAAATATTGGTTTCCAGTCAGGAATGGAACGAGTACAATTCACTGAGTGCAGTTCCAATATATGAAAATGACTATATAACAGGGGTTAGCCTTTAGACATATGATTCATAAAATAAAATGAATAAAGACAATAAAACTGAATAATAAGAACAGAAAATAAAATGCAATAAAATACTCACCAACTGACCGACTGAAGTACCTTTGATATGTGATCGATCTCGGGATAATTATGCGACAAGGTCTACATGGTCTACAGTTATACGGTCTACAGAAAATATTGCAATAAAGAAACACTCTCTACAAGATAATAATCATGATCTACACAGTATGATATTGCACGGTCTACATTGTATAAAGTAATAATGAAATACTGTCTACACTGTATAAAGCAAGAATAAATCACGATCTATACGGTCTAATACAAGAATAAATTACGGTCTACACGGTCTAAGGTCAGATCACACATCGTTGGTACTTCACCTCCCGACACAACAAGGAACAAAATCAATATAAAACTAAAATCACATATCTATCGACTAAGCACTGATGTATAGTAAAGATCAATACTGAAAACAAACAATAAACTGTACTCGCCTGTGGTCCTCTGCTGGTGAAACCGACAGTCTGAACTACTCAATGTGCCACAATAGTCAAAACCCGTATAACAGTCCCCGGAGACTGAAATAAACATTACCAATGTTCTTAGAATAGTCAAAATAGCTAGAATTGCCTGTCCTTAAGTCCAATTCTGGATACATGGGCAAAACGATAATTTCGGACCAAAACGGTAACCGCCGTTGGACCCGCTTTGCACCGAAAAATGTGCCAGAGTCAACGGTCTCTAAAGTTGTCAAACTACATGTCTATGGATCCAATTTTTCGATACGAACCCAACCGTATGTCCAGAGTTGGATTCCGGCAGGCCGTGCACAAAATTGCCCGTTGAATCGAACCGTGGGGCCCGCAAAACGGCGATCCAATCAACTGACTCAGAATCGGACCAAACTTGGCATACAAGACCAGAAAAATGATACGGACCTGTTGGCGTAAGTTTCGTCTCGATCTGACGAACGTGCACAAAGTAATTAAGAAATTTGCACAAAGGCCTATACGGTGAATTTCGACGGATACGGATCAAATTCGTCGCGCACACGCAACCAATTTGAATTCCGTCAAAGCCCACACGTCCACGAAGCCATTACGCACCTTTCGATGCTTTTGGTTTGTGACCATGTCGCCCGAATTGGCGGGACGCACGTCGTATCGAAGGGTTTTTCAATTATTTTAATATTTCAAAAACGATTTTTCGCCAATTTGGGAATCCGATTATTCGACGCACAGTCGACGAAATCCGATTCTACAAAAAGGGATTCCAAGCCCTATAGGTTGTCTAGGCCTGTCATTAAATAGTTTTCGAAATCTGTCGACAGATCGACAGGAAATCGTCTTCCAAATCGGCGTTAGAACCAATCTTTGTTATGTTTTTAAATAGGTTTTTCGTCGATGTTTGGATTCGAAATCCTGTCGAATCATGCTTGTTCCTTTTCAACTAACTGACATATATTTGAGAGGGTTAGGTTGGGAGTTTACCTGCACGATTGGTTCGACAAACGGCGAACCGTGGCGTTGGAAAACCGGCTGCGAATAGGGCTCCCCCGCTGCCTGTTCGGTGCTCTGCTTGTGCACCTGCTGTTGCTGGCTGGCCGTCCTTCGGCGGCCTCCGGCCAGCGGCGGCGCAGTGGTGGCATGCCTAGGGTGGCCGCGTGCGGTCCAGGCTGTTAGGGTTTCAGGTTGCGTCGATCTCCTCTCCTCTCGATCTCAATCGAATCTATTTATACACGGTTTGTGGGGTGCACGGCCTGAAGGTCGGGTTTTAGGCGCTCGGGTGGGCTGGGAACACACGCAGTTTGGGGCTGTGGTTGCTTACCTGAGCGGTTTGCTGGGGGTCCACTGTTCCAAACAGTGTTAATTCTTCTTTTCTTTTTTTTCTTTTCTTTTTTTCTTTATTATTAACTCTATATATATATCTATATATATAAAATATATATATATATATATATATATATATATATATATATATATTAATATAATAATATCCATATAAAATCTAAATAAAACTCCAGAATTATCGATTCCTAGTGTAGGCCCTATCTATATATACATATAATATTCAATTGACAAAGATAATATAACCAATAATAATAATATTATTATACATAATAACCTTGATAGTAAAATAATAAAATAATAGTAATAATAATAATAACGAAATTCAATAAAACATTAATGATATATATATACCATTATATACAGTCTAAAAATTCCAAAATGCACAGAGACCCATTTTATACAAGTGTCATTGAATATCGCTAATAATAATATTTTATAATATTAAATTATGAATACTTAGGAATATTCATTAAGTCATTAAAACGGAAAATAACACAATTCTACCAAAATACGTCAACACGAATGTCATTGAACGTCCCGCATGACTACATGGGCTTGGGCTCAGTTCGGGTCCAGTCCGGGCTAAAATGGTATAACCGGTTTTCCTAAAACTCAATAATATAAATAATAAATAAATAAAACTTCGGTAAGGGTTAAGTCGCAACTTGGCCTGGTTTTCCTAGTTAGGACATCGCTATGGTTCGGCCTTCCCTACCAGGGCTAATACACTAGCCAAAGTACGCCATTGCACTATCCGTGCCACGATTTCTAGTCACCGTGTACTCCAAAACTCCATCATGGCTAAAATTATCTACCGTAATAATTAACTAAATAATTATCTACAAAATCTAAAAGTCACCATTCTAATAAAATAAATAATAATAGAAAATATTCCAAATTTTTTTGGGAAGGGCAGCTACAAATCTACCCACCTTAAAATAATTTCGTCCTCGAAATTCTAACTCATAACTATTCCTTAAATCCAAAAAGAAAATCTACCATTACCTTAATCTCTTCGAATTTTAATTCCTCAAAACGGTTTATATCCTCCTCTTTGCCATCTTGTAGCTACGAAACCCCGAGGTCTTTCTACCCACCTTTGGTCACACTACTCCCTCAATCCTCATGTCTCTAAAACTTTATAATCTTCCAACTAATTGCTAAAATTGCTACCAATAGATATCTAATGCTTATGGCCACTATAATCCTCTCCTATCTATCAACAACCCAAAATCTAACATGCAACAAATTTACACAAGTAGCTAAGAAATATTGCTGAATTCTAATAAGTGTGACCATTCGTCACTCTGAAACAGGAAGGACAGGAAGATAGGAAAGAAAAATCGAGAGCATTTATGAATTTCCAAGAGCGGTAGAGAGTACCCGATGATGCAGATGGAAAGAAAGTCTATGAACTATTGACTTATTTGCTAGAGGGCTTCTCTAACCCAGTCACTTGCTAAGTCAAAGAACCCTTCGTTTCTTAGAGGGTCTTGCAATCCATGCAATACAGAAGTTCCGTTCTCGAGATTTAATCTAAACAAGGTTTCATAATAGAACGAAATTTGAGAAGTCAAGATCGTGATCCTTTTCGTGGTTATTTAAACACACAAGCAAGGATAAAATGCATTACCGGATTCGACTTCCAGGTAGATGGAATAAGGGTTACGGGTCACATTCTAAGAGATGGGTTTACATAATAGATATAGGGGCCTATTTCAAATAGTTTGGTTTTATAGTCCAAATATGATGGTAGGTATGAATGGATTTTACTGGGTCTTAATGGATTTCCTGATTGGACATCAATCGCTGGTTGGATGATCCTAGGATTTCAATCTATATTGACTGGACAATATTCCAATGATAAACTATTTCTACTAGGTTAGGGTAACCTAGAATAGGTTTCCATCCAAGTGGTTGAACTAGTTGTCAGTCAGATTGGTTGGCTAGGTCCTTAAAGCCCAAAATTGCGCCTTCAGTGACTTTTGTGTTTAAGTAGCACATGAGGCCTCGATCGAGTGGCACACTAGTGGCATATGCGTAGTGGGCTTCGAGTAGATCACAACCATATATTGGGTCGAAGGAATTGAGTTGGGGTTGAGGCTCTAATGGAAGTCGGAAAGTATACCGGTACTATGGTAAGGGTTATAGCTAGTCCTTTTGAACTAAAAGTCGTACCATAAAAATAGAGTACAAGGGGACGTGTTTGAGTGGGACATGATATACCTAGATGAAGGTGGACTCGTCTAGATCTTGCATGTAAAATTTGTTGGAAGGTAACAGCTGGTCTCGTGCTCCGAATATCAATGACACGGCCGGGGATACGACATGATCTAAATGGAAGGTGGGAGTCCATGGGCACTAATTATCATCCTAATAGAAATCATTCTAATCAATCAGTAACCCTCGTATATCCTAAAATTTTAGAAGGCTTACAGTCTACCTACCTTAGAAGCTAGGATATGGGATTTAGGAATAATGAGGTTAGAAGAATTTCCAAGTTCGGATATTGTACCCCGACTCTTGTTAATAAAGAATAAGGTACGGCGTAACAGGATACGATAGATATCGTCAAATCAAGGATTGTTTCTTAATAAATGGAAAACGAGTGTGTACAATGACACATGGTCGATAAAATAGAATGACCTACTCGTCCACCATATACGAGAGTTATCGACGGGGTAGTCAACTCTAAGGCACATCCTACGAAAAGATTTCTAACAACTGAGTCGTGAGTTTCTATTTGTGTTAAGCCTGCCAAACTATTGTCACAAGAGTTCTAGGGGTATGGGTTTAAGGGTTGCTAGTTAAAGCAAGCTTCAAGCAATAAATTAGATACTCACAACAAATTGGTTTCTTGAGAATAGAGTCTCCTAGGTTGGCATTTTGACTAAGGGTAAACCCTAATCATTCTCAAATTCAAATGGCTAGAAGGTCCCAATAGTAGTTTGAGAGTCGAGAGGAGAACAAATAACTCAATCACATGGCTGGCCGATGGTAGTTACACTTGTGTATACAACTATCATAGCCACGAGGATACTCTGTATCTCTCTACCAATTATGAGCTTTCGTCCTTCCAAATCAGTGAAAGACAAAAACAATAGAGTCCAAGGAAGATCTCACTGAATACAATTATGCGATTCAAAGGCGAATGTATAATTCAAGAGGAATTGTCAATGCAGTAGCGGATGAGGTCATGGATACCTTGATATCTCAACCTACGTGGAATAATCAAAGAGAGAGCGAACCGAGTGCACTACGGTTGATCAGACCGTAATACATCGATTCTGATTAGACAATATGCTATTAGGCGTCCCCACTAAACATATGTCTTGAATCAAGCTCGAAAACAGAGTGAGCTTACAAAACTAGGCTGTAATAGCAGCATTGGTTAAGATAGTCAAAATACAAGTATGCGAGATTTTTGAAAAGATTCACAAGTAGTTCAAGTTTTGTGAGAATCAAAACCTTACCCGATGTTCTTGCCTATACAGTACTCTTCCTACTATCTTCTTATTCATAAGACCTTGGTCATCTAATGGGTATGGACCACTAAATTCTATATTCTAGTAACCTATTAGCGTCAGTCAACTACTTCATCAATAGGCCAAAAAGACCACGGAGTTGGGAGACATGCCACCCAACTTGCAGAACTTCTACTAATATTGGCTTTGGGTCTTATGGGACATATAGGGCACGGTCCTATCCTCTATAGTACCCTAAACTTGTATTCACGTCTGAAATTATTTCACCGAGGATTATGCCCCGCCTGTATACTCCGGCTGTGGTGAACCCTTGGTTTCGTGATTCAGATGTGACATGCTATCCAATACTCTACCTTATATTGACACTAGTGTGACTACGGTCAAAAGAGGACCACTAGCCATAGCTTTTAATAACATTCCATAACCTATATTTCTTAAACAAATTCCAACTCTAGGGGTCGTGTCTCGCCAGTGCGCTGCTGGCTGCAGTGAGTCCATGGTCTCTATAATTCAAATAAATGGTGACAGTGCGCTGCTGTCCTGCCATTATGAGTTAACTAATATTCCTCTAACTATATTTGTAAAAATTCATGCTGCTTCTAGAGATTCAGACAAGTTGACTATGAAATATGTAAGTATCTATCAGTCACAATCCTTAAAATAAAAGATGAACATGGAGAAAATAACTGAAGACAAAGAAATATAAACATTCTAACTATTCCATGTGTACTCAAGCCTTTGAGGAAAAACTTAAATCGAAACTAACTCGAGGTTCATATATGGGTAATATAATCAGAAATTATATAAAAATAATAATTCTTAGACAAAATAGGAACTAAATAGGCAATTCCGACTAAGATATGAGGATGATATCTAAAGAGGCTAAGAGAAGGAATTGGACAATTTATCAGGGATAGATCATTAATTCTATGAAACCCTATCTCACCAAGTGAATAATCTTTCCATATTGGATCATATTGTCATATCAAGAGGTAATAGTGTACCTATGGGGATCTGACAAACTATCAAAATTAATAGTCCTCATCTAAATTCTATGGCCTAGACTACCCATCGGTAAATTTGTATAAGGGACTCCTAGTCCTAGTCATTATCTTAAATTAAATTAATCCCTAATTTGTGAATGAGCATTTCCTAGTCGCAAGCTCACAATAGTACAACTAACTTGAGTACTACCACGAGTTCGTATGTTTTGCAAAAACTGACCTGCATGGGCCACCACAAAAACTTGTCACGACCCACACCCATTTTTTTTAAACGGGTACGAGACGTGTCCAAACCAGCCTACGCCGCAGAATCGGCGGTAGAACACTGTCACGGCCATGAAGATCAAAATCACAAATAATGCTCAATCACATAATTAATTTAATTTATAATGATCACAAGTTTTACATTTTACAGAAAAATATAAACTTGTATAAATATGGAATGACTACAACTCATCTATCTAGCTAGTCTCTAGGCTTTTCGTCTGCAAGTATACCCGTCACTCCCCAAGCTAAGTGAATCCACGGCTAACCTGAAAAATATTAGTTTCCAGTCAGGAATGGAACGAGTACAATTCACTGAGTTCAGTTCTAATATATGAAAATGACTATATAACAGGGGTTAGCCTTTAGACATATAATTCATAAAATAAAATGAATAAAGACAATAAAACTGAATAATAAGAACATAAAATGAAATGCAATAAAATACTCACCAACTGACCGACTGAAGTACCTTTGATATGTGATCGATCTCGGAATAATTATGCGACAAGGTCTACACGGTCTACAGTTACACGGTCTACAGAAAATATTGCAATAAAGAAACACTGTCTACAAGATAATAATCATGATCTACACAGTATGATATTACACGGTCTACATTGTATAAAGCAATAATGAAATACTGTCTACACTGTATAAAGCAAGAATAAATCACGATCTACACGGTCTAATACAAGAATAAATCACGGTCTACACGGTCTACACGGTCTAAGGTCAGATCACACATCGTTGGTACTTCACCTCCCGACACAACAACGAACAAAATCAATATAAAACTAAAATCACATATCTATCGACTAAGCACTGATGTATAGTAAAGATCAATACTGAAAACAAACAATAAACTGTACTCGCCTGTGGTCCTCTGCTGGTGAAACCGACAGTCTGAACTACTCAATGTGCCACAATAGTCAAAACCCGTATAACAGTCCCCGGAGGCTGAAATAAACATTACCAATGTTCTCAGAATAGTCAAAATAGCTAGAATTGCATGTCCTTAAGTCCAATTCTGGATACATGGGCAAAACGATAATTTCGGGCCAAAACGGTGTCCGCCGTTGGACCCGCTTTGCACCGAAAAACATGCCAGAGTCAACGGTCTCTAAAGTCGTCAAACTATATGTCTATGGATCCAGTTTTTTGATACGAACCCAACCGTATGTCCAGAGTTGGATTTCGGCGGGCCGTGCACAAAATCGTCCGTTGAATCGGACCGTGGGGCCCGCAAAACGGCGATTCAATCAACTGACTCAGAATCAGACCAAACTTGGCATACAAGACCAAAAAATGATATGGACCTGTTGGCGTAAGTTTCGTCTCGATCTGACGAACGTGCACAAAGTAATTGAGAAATTTGCACAAAGGCCTATACGGTGAATTTCGACGGATACGGATCAAATTCGTCGCGCACACGCAACCAATTTGAATTCCGTCAAAGCCCACACGTCCACGAAGCCATTACGCACCTTTCGATGCTTTTGGTTTGTGACCACATCGCCCGAATTGGCGGGATGCACGTCGTATCGAAGGATTTTTTAATTATTTTAATATTTCAAAAACGGTTTTTTCGCCAATTTGGGAATCCGATTATTCGACGCACAGTCGACGAAATCTGATTCTACAAAAAGGGATTCCAAGCCCTATAGGTTGTCTAGGCCTGTCATCAAATAGTTTTCGAAATCTGTCGACAGATCGACAGGAAATCGTCTTCCAAATCGGCGTTAGAACCAATCTTTGTTCTGTTTTTAAATAGGTTTTTCGTCGATGTTTGGATTCGAAATCCTGTCGAATCATGCTTGTTCCTTTTCAACTAACTGACAGATATTTGAGAGGGTTAGGTTGGGAGTTTACCTGCATGATTGGTTCGACAAACGGCGAACCGTGGCGTTGGGAAACCGACTGCGAACAGGGCTCCCCCGCTGCCTGTTCGGTGCTCTGCTTGTGCACCTGCTATTACAGGGCGGCCGTCCTCCGGCGGCCTCCGGCCAGTGGCAGCGCAGTGGTGGCGTGCCTAGGGTGGCCGCGCGCAGTCCAGGTGGTTAGGATTCCAGGTTGCGTCGATCTCCTCTCCTCTCGATCTCAATCGAATCTATTTATACACGGTTTGGGGGGTGCACGGCCTGAAGGTCGGGTTTTAGGCGCTCGGGTGGGCTGGAAACACACGCGGTTTGGGGCTGTGGTTGCTCACCCGAGCGGTTTGCTGGGGGTCCACGGTTCCAAACAGTGTTAATTCTTCTTTTCTTTTTTTCTTTTTTTCTTTATTATTAACTCTATATATATCTATATCAATATATATATATATATATATATATATATAATAATAATAATAATAATAATAATAATAATAATAATAATAATAATAATAATAATAATAATAATATCCATATAAAATCTAAATAAAACTCCAGAATTATCGATTCCTAGTGTAGGCCCTATTTATATATATACATATAATATTCAATTGACAAAGATAATATAACCAATAATAATAATAATATTATACATAATAACCTTGATAGTAAAATAATAAAATAATAATAATAATAATAACGTAATTCAATAAAACATTAATGGTATATATATACCATTATATACAGTCTAAAAATTCCAAAATGCACAGAGACCCATTTTATACAAGTGTCATTGAATATCGCTAATAATAATATTTTATAATAAATTATGAATACTTAGGAATATTCATTAAGTCATTAAAACGAAAAACAACACAATCCTACCAAAATACGTCAACACGAATGTCATTGAATGTCCTGCATGACTACATGGGCTTGGGCTCAGTTCGGATCCATTCCGGGCTAAAATGGTATAACCGTTTCCCTAAAACTCAATAATATAAATAATAAATAAAGAAAAATTCGGTAAGGGTTAAGTCCCAACTTGGCCTGGTTTTCCTAGTTAGGACATCGCTATGGTTCGGCCTTCCCTACCAGGGCTAATACACTAGCCAAAGCACGCCATTGTACTATCCGTGCCACGATTTCTAGTCACCGTGTACTCCAAAACTCCATCATGGCTAAAATTATCTACCATAATAATTAACTAAATAATTATCTATAAAATCTAAAAATCACCATTCTAGTAAAATAAATAATAATAGAAAATATTCTAAATTTTTTTGGGAAGGGCAGCTACAGTTTGTGTGATGTATTTGTGATAGATATTTGTATATTGGTGTGTGATGTATATTGGTTTGTTGGTTCATTGATGTATGTTGGTTTGTTTGATGTATGTGTGATAGATATTTGTATATTGGTGTGTGAGGTATATTGGTTTGTGGGTTTGTGTGAGGTGTGATGCATATTGTGATGTTTCGATGTTTCGGATGTTGTACAAACAGGAAATGTTGTGTTTTATGTAATTTTTTTCAAAAAATTTCCAGTTAGCGACGAACTTGCGACGAAAGGTGACGGCTGAGCGACGGAATATTTCGTCACTAACTGGAGAATTTTCAGTTAGCGACGGATGTCGACGGATTAGCGACGGATTATCAGTCGACAAGGTTATGGAAATATAAAGATTTCCAGAATCTAAGCGACGGATATTCCGTCGCTAAACCGTCGTTCTTCTGTCGAGTATTAGCGACGGCTAGCGACGAATTCGCGTCAGATTTTCCGTATCAGAAACTCTATGATACGCAGTTACCGACATATTACCGACGAAACTGTCCGTCACTAAAAAGTAGTACCAAAAACTTTTTGATAATTGATTTAACGGAAATCCGTCGGCTAGCCGTCGCTAAATGTTCGATCCTTGATGACGGCAATCCGTCGCTAAGCAGTCGAATGGCGACAGAATAGCGACGGACTTTGTTTAGCGATGGGCTATTTCTCGACGGATTTTTTCAGCCAAATTTCGTCGGTTAGCCGTCGTTAAGTTGATTTACCGACGGATTAGTGACGGATATGGCAGTCGCTAATTCAATATATTTTAGTAGTGATATAAACTGAATAAATACTGCTCAATAATAAGTCAATCAGATCATAACATGGTCCAATACTCACCCTTGAATCAGCGTACCATCCTCCCAACCAAACAAGGACATGAGATGGCACACTAACCCACGATGAAGTATCTTCCCAAGCCATGAACCCAATATAGTATCCGGACCACAACAAGGTTCAGTACCTTCTCATCAGAGTAGTGAGCTACACCTACAACCAAACAAGGACAAGATGTGGCAAACTAGTCCACGACAAGTTACTGTTCCAAGCCACGGTCAGATACAAGTACCCAAACCAAGAGTACTCGTACCTAACGGATAAGGTAGCTTAACCGGTCTAAGTGTATGCAGTTTTAAGAACATCCTCCAACGCATGGGCCCTGGCTAAGATGGGATCGATATGGTCCCCCCTTGGGGCACCAGAGGCCCAAGAGAGCATAACGTTTCGCAGAACATCGGTGGCCGTCAGTATCCATGGGTAATCTCACCCGCGTCTCCGACATAGCTCACAAAGTACAAAAAGTAAAGTGTATAGTAGCCCATACGATAAGGTATTGTCCTCCCCGCCCTATGCCTACTATGTTGTATCCATAACACAGAACCTCTATTAACCGCTAAGTCAAACTAATCATGCAAACACTATTAGCGGTTAATCATATCGTACGGCTTATACGTACTATGGCCAACCAGTCATGCATGTCCGAGTTCTATATGTGACTCGCAACAACGTGGTACAAATGTGTCAAGGCCTATGAATGCAACACACAAAGGGTGGTCCCTTAAATCTAAGTTCAATGTGTAAAAAATAGTACATAGCAGGAAATAGAACTGAAGAATAAGATTCTATCAAATTATGCCATGTATCACAGTTTATTTTACAGAAAGTAAATAATAAATAAATGCATAAAATATGAGCGAAAATAAATAGACAGCAAATGGCAAGGTATCTTGCCTGAGTTGGTGCGAGATGTAACAAAATCCAACAGTCAGAATCGTCAGCACGAAAGTCAAAATCTACAAGGAGCTCCGGATACTGAAACAAACATCACAAACGTGTTTCGTATAAAAGATATGTCTAGGAAATACCTGTCCAAAAGTCAAATTCTGGAACAGGGGCAAAATCATAATTTCGGAACAAAACGATGTCCGCCGTTGGACCCGTTTTACACCAAAAAGTGTGCCAGTACCTACGGTCTCTAAAGTCGTCAAACAACATATTTACAGGTCCAATTTGCGGAGATGAACCCAACCGTAGGTCCAAAATTGGATTTCGGTGGGCCGTGCACAATTTTGCCCGTTAGAGCGGGTCGCGGGCCCGCCAAATAGGCATTCCGGTTGACCTTTTCAGAATCGGACCAAATTTGGCTCACAGGATCAGAAAAATGACACGGTCCTGATGGCACAAGTTTCGTCTCGAGATGACGAACGTGCACGAAATTATGATCTAGTTTACAAAGGGGCCAATACGGGATATCTCAACCGATACGCCTCGATTTCGTCGCACACGCACAACAAAATTGAGTTCCGTCGAATCCCACACGTCGATAACATCCATACGCGTCTTTCGATGCTTATGGGTTGCGACCACGTCGTCCGGTTTGACCGGGCACACGCCATATCGGAAAGAGTTACTAATTTTTATTGTTTTTGAAAACTATTTTTGCTGAATTTTGAAATTGAATTTCTTTGCACATGCTGAATGAAATCAGGAAATAATAGATGGTTTTAATCACCTATAGGTTGTGTTTGAATCTATTCAATTAAATTTCCAATTTGGTCCCTGAATTGGCTAGAAATGATCTTCCAAAACAGCACTTTGGACAGGTTTGCTTATGTTCTGTTTTTCAAAAAATTTGGGTTTTGCCTCGATTTCTTTATGAATTCCAATCGAATACCTATCAGTTATATATAAACTAATTGACAGAGTTTCTAGAGGGTTATATAGACTGTTCGTACGAGTTTACGGAGTTGAAAACGATCGAGAGAGAAGAAAGAAAATAGGGTTCCAAGTGGAGTACGTGGGGGTCGGTCTGCTGTGTTGCCAGCGCCCTGTTTGTGCACGCACGACGATGTTGGCCATCGGCCGGCGGCCGTGCGGCGGTTGCAGGTGGCTCAGGGGGTGCGCCCAAGGCTGGGGTTCACTTGGGATCGATCGCGTGAACTCACGATAGGATTTTGAAGGTTTTTGATGAAAATCAAAGGTTATATAGATATCGATTACCTTGAGATTTAAATCTGATTTCTCTTCAAATTTAAATTCGATTTGAACTGGATTTAGGATGATCTAGTGGATAATAGGATTGGGTTTATGTGGAAGAAATTTTGATTCGATTTGATCAAGATTTACTCGATTTTCTAAATCGAGAAGAATCAAAAAATCATATATACTCACTGTCGGGTTCTAAGGAGGGTATTCATCTCGCGAGAAATTGAGTTTCTTTTAACAAATATATATATATATATATATATATATATATATATATATATATATATATATATATATATATATATATATATATATACACACACACACACACACACATACACACACATAAATTATAGAATATTTATAAAATCACTCTAAAATTTTTAAGAGTATCATAATACATGTAACAATATAGTTTTTTTTCCTTCTATTAATTTAGAAATACAAACTTATTTATTATAAACTCTTATATAAGATGATAATAAAATCCACTCCCAAGATAATAAATAAAAAAAAATATGAACAAATATAATTTAAATAATTTTAATAAAATATATTTTAAAATGAATTAATTATGAAACAATAACATCATTTTATACATTTACTTATAATGAGTAAAAGTTCTAAAGTTAAATACTAAATATTTATATATAGCTCTAAAATCCAAAGAATAAAATGCTAAAATATTTTAAAACGTTCCTAAAAATCTAAAATATCAAAACATTTTGTTTTGTAGCAATAATTCATTTTATAGCTTAAGAATAATCTTATACTTATATTAAATTAATATATTTGACTTATATTTTATACACAAAAAAATCTAACAAATTATCCAACTAAGTAAGATGATTTAATAAACAATTATAAATATAAAATAAATCTCTAAAAAAATAGGGAGTTTACATCTCTACCCAACTTATAAGAATTTTGTCCTCGAAATAAAAATAAAAATATATAACAATAATTCTTTAATAAAAATATAGTGAGCCTGGATATGAAGAAAGAGTGAGTACGTTAATCGTACATGGTTTTCGAAAAGATGGAGGCGGTAGTTATAGAAGGAATCCAAACTGACACTATATTTTACAAGGTAGGGTATTCTTAGTCTTGTATGGATCATAGATAGTCAGTTTGTTGGAAGGAATGGGTCGATATTGCATGGTTAAAATCAAATGGGACGAAAATAGGCATCCATAGTTTGTTCTAAGGGAAAAATGTGTCGTACATGTGGTGTGGTTAAAATGGAGCACATGAGAGTATGTTTGTGTGGGACATGTATGTCATGTGTGTAGAGTGGCTCGTCTAGTTTATGAAGGTAAAATTTGTTGGAAGAAAATGGCTAGTGTTGTGCTCCAAATATCAAACTCACGACAGAGGTATCAGAATGATACAAATAGAAATAAACGTTACAAACCAATGATTTATTAGTTCCGTTGGAACCAATCTTTGATTAATTAAATCTTGGATTTTAATCTATATTGGATGGACAAGATCCCAAATTCTTTCTGAACCATTACTATTAGGTTAGGCAACCTAGAATAGTTTTCAACTCAAGTGGTTGGGCTAATTGCCAATCGGATTGGTTAACTAGGTTCCTTAAGCCAAAAAATGCACCTTCCGTGACTTTTGTGTTTAAGTAGCACATGGAAACTCCATTGAGTGGCACACTAGTGGCATGTGTGTAGGGGGCTTCGAGTAGATCACAACCATATATTGGGTAAAGATTTGAGTCAAGGTTGGATCTCTAATTGAGATCGGAAAGTACATCGGTATTACGGTAAGGGTTATAGCTAGCCTTTTTGACCTGAAAGTCGTATCATGAAAATAAAGTATAAATGGACATGTTTGAGTGGGACATGATATGCCTAAATGAAGGTGGACTCCTCTAGGTCTTGTATATGGAATTTGTTGGAAGGTAACAGCTGGTCTCGTGCTCCGAATAGTAATGTCACGATCGAGGACACCAAATGATGTAAATAGGAAGTGGGTGTTCATGAGGCACTAATTTATCATCCTAATAAAAACCAACTTATCCTAATCAATCGGTAATACTAGTAAATCCTAAAATTTAGAGGGATTACAATCTATACTCTACAGAACTAAGACACGGTTTAGGTTTTTTAAAAAAATAAAATTTAAAGTTGTGATGTTGTACCTCGACTCCAGATTATAAAAGAATACTAGACGACATAATGTGATATGGTATATATGAATCAAGTTGAAGATAGTTCTCCAATTTCGAATAGATGGAAACGATTATGTATATATAGCCTTCATGGCCATAGAAGAATACTTCATGTATACGAGCGTTGTTTTTCGAAATAGGTGACAAAAAACAATAAGAGTTCGAGGGAGTTGGGATCGAATTGCGAATATGGGTTTCAAGGGCGATTGAATAGTTTAAAGAGAAAATTTGTTAAGACTGTTGCGAATGAGACCCTAAAGGACAAGTTCAATTATATCTCAATCCACGTAGAGTAATCATACGAAGAGTGAACCAAGTACACTAGGTTGATTAGACCATTATGCACCGGTTCTGATTAGATAATATGTTAGTGGACGCGTGTAACCCCTGTTTCTCAAAAAAAAATATTTTATTTTATTGTGTTTGAAAGTAATTTATTTTTGAAACTTTGTAAAAGATATTTACTATTTTTTCTGCATTTCAAAATGCAGTTTATAATTAACGGTTTGAAAGTACTATTTAGTTTTAATAAATATTTGTTCTTGAAATTTTATTATTGAAATTATAAAGTTATTTATTATTATGTTTGGATTTTAAAAATAATATCAATTTTGACAATAGTTTGAAAATCATGATTATTTTTGGAGCAATAAAAAGATTTAGTAACTTATTTTGAATAAGATTTAGATTTATAAAATATATTTTACCTTATTTGATAACATCAAACATTATTTAAAATACTTATGGTGACTAATTGTGGCATTAAGAATTATCTAATCTAGATTTAAAATATTATTTGATTTAACGATTTATCTATTATATGATTTAAATTGCTTTGATAAACATTAAATTTATCTTAAAGTTATTATGTTGAATTTGATTTGGATTTAGATTTGGATTTGAATTCATATGATTTGGATTTAAATAATTTATTTGATTTAAATTTATGGAGAGACTTGTCCGTTAGAAATTCTATTCCTATTTGAATCATATCTAGTATTAGATAGATTATTTCTTATTTGAACTAATCATATTCCTATCCAAATTAGTTGGTAATCCTAATCATATCTTTATTGATTGAGTTCTAATCGTATCCTAATACACTAATTGCTTTCCATTATCTATATATATTGAACCTATAAAATAAAATCATCTCTCATACCTTCTTTTTCAAAAAAATTCTCTCTTTTTGTCATAGTTACCCCAAATTCGTCATAAATTCAGCATTCCTTTTCAAATGTTTTACCAACTTCGAAAGGCCATAACTTCCAACTCCGGACTCCATTTGACTTCCAATTTCTTTTGTTGTAACCGTCTCGAGATATATTTTTTGAATATAAAATTTATTTTCAAATAATTTTAACCTAATTTTCTAAAAAATTCGTGGAGTGTCAGTTGTCTGAAATTTGACACGTTTCGGTGTTTTCGAGATTCCGGAAGAACTAGGAATCGGAATCACGATTCGTTTGATGTTTCGGAATGCTGATGAAAAAGTACACATCATAGATTTTTCTTAATAATTTTCCAAAATATTTTATTTTTTGTTTTTATTTTAGAGGCTCGTCTCATCAATTGAGATCATCTTGCGTATTTTTGGCATCTACGACTATTTGTGCTAACACAATCATACCATGCATCAACTGCAACAAACTCAAGACAAGTACATATATTGATTGCTTTCGATTATAATAGTTTCATTTACATGTTATACATATGTCTTTTCTACTTGTTAACACGTTCGTTACACGGATATTAGTATCATGGATTATTTAAACTTCTTGATTGTCATGCTTGCGACTTGATTCCATGAGTACTAACTGGGCGGGAAAATATCTTAATAAACATGTGAACTACCCTTTCTATCCCTAAAATGTCTAATTTTGACTGATAGCATCTGCACATGACACGTGCAGGGTTTCGTATTTACCCCTTAGCCGTTCACATGTCGAACTTGATATTTCAACACACGTAGTTAGGTCTTGTTGCCTTTTCAGTTGTTCATCTTATATCTTCACACTTGCCAGGTCACCATGTTTTTCATATTTAGTTCTAGTCGATATATCATGTTGTATCCTTACACTTTATTTCTAGATATGACATGTACTAGTCTACTCTCCTGCTTCACTTCTCATATGATATTTTCATGTTTTATGATTTCTATTATGTCTCGGATAGCTTGTCATATGTGTGCTTGTTCCAATCCTGACTGGATACATTTTTTTAGTTGACCAATCCATGCTGACTTACTCTCTTGCTTGGGTTCCTTCGGGTGGAGTTAGAGATGTCTTAGAGGCCAAACCAAGAGACTAGTTAAAATTGTTGTAATAGATTTTATGAGATATGGTATTCGGTTAAATATAAATCTTGTAAATGTTGTAGCAATGTGAATGAGCAATAAAGTTATATTTTATATGATATGAACATTGTGGCTAGACAGCGTACTACCGCCGACACTGCGGCGTAGGCTGGGCTTGGACACATACTCGCATCTCAAAAAGCGGGTGCGGGTCGTAACAAGTTTTTATGGTGGCCCATGGAGGTCCGTTTTCGCAAAATTATGCGAACTTGTGATAGTACCTATATTAGTCGTACTGCAAGCCTGCGATTAGGATACTCATTCACAATTAGGTTGATTTAATTTTTAAAAAATGACTAGGCCTAGGCCTAGGTACACCGTGGGTAACCCATAGAATTATTTTGAATTGATTGTATGGGTAGTTAAGGTTGTTACATAGGCTACATGATTAAGGTGGTGATATTCGTTGAATTTTGAGATGCCCTATTTGATGAAGTTGAAATTGTGATTTGATAAATGACTCTAATCAAAGATGGATAGAATTCTCGATTGATAAATTGAATATTTTGGTTACTGTTGAAGATGAAATTTTTAGCTTTTGGTATTCTGAGGTTTAAATTTCTATATGATCGATGAATTATTGATAAGGTTGAATATTTAATTTTTAAAGGAAATAATTTTGATTTGATCAATAAATTTGAGGTATGATTTGAAAATTTATAGAATTTAAAATTTTGAGAAGATTATAAAAATGTTGAATTTTAAAATTAAAATAAAATTAAGGAATTTAAAGTTTTTGAAGTTAGATTTTGAAGATATTTATCAAGTTGGATTAAGGGTTGTGAATTTGATAAGATGATATTCATGATTGCTACATCACGGTATTAAATTGAGTTAGTGATTTTAAAAAAAATGATTGAATTTAAGGATTTTTTTTTTCAAATATTCTTGAGGATACAAATTTATAAGATTGATGAGTGATAACTTAGATGTCATGTAGGTAATACTCCTCCGAACTATATCCGTTGACTACATTCTTCCATCCTTCTTGATCAATCTTCTTATTAAGAAAAATATATATTATTTTTATCTCATTGATCATTATTCCTTTTTAAATTTTTTCTATCTTTTCACCTGACCAACCAAGCCTATTTTTCCTGTCATCCTTAAATTTTGAGGACGAATTTTTTTTAAGGTGGATAGATTTGTAACTCATGTTTCTCAAATTTTTTTTATTGTGTTTGAAAGTAATTTATTTTTGAAACTTTGTAAAAGATATTTACTATTTTTTTTTGCATTTCAAAATGTAGTTTGTAATTAACGGTTTGAAAGTACTATTTAGTTTTAATAAATATTTGTTCTTGAAATTTTATTATTGAAATTATAAAGTTATTTATTATTATGTTTGGATTTAAAAAAAATATCGGTTTCGAAAATAGTTTGAAAATCATAATTATTTTTGGAGCAATAAAAATATTTAGTAACTTATTTTGAATAAGATTTAGATTTATAAAATATATTTTACCTTATTTGATAACATCAAACATTATTTAAAATACTTATGGTGACTAATTGTGGCATTAAGAATTATCTAATCTAGATTTGAAATATTATTTGATTTAACGATTTATCTATTATATGATTTAAATTGCTTTGGTAAACATTAAATTTATCTTAAAGTTATTATGTTGAATTTGATTTGGATTTAGATTTGGATTTGAATTCATATGATTTGGATTTAAATAATTTATTTGATTTAAATTTATGGAGAGATTTGTCCGTTAGAAATTCTAATCCTATTTGAATCATATCTAGTATTAGATAGATTATTTCTTATTTGAACTAATCATATTCCTATCCAAATTAGTTGGTAATCATAATCATATCTTTATTGATTGAGTTCTAATCATATCCTAATTCACTAATTGCTTTCCATTATCTATATGTATTGAACCTATAAAATAAAATCATCACTCATACCTTCTTTTCCAAAAAAATTCTCTCTTTTCGTCATAATTACCCCAAATTCGTCATAAATTCAGCCTTCCTTTTCAAATGTTTTACCAACTTCGAAGGGCCATAACTTCCAACTCCGGACTCCGTTTGATCTCCAGTTTTTTTGTTGTAACCGTCTTGAGGTATATTTTCTGAATATAAAATTTATTTTCAAATAATTTTAACCTAACTTTTTAGAAAATTCGTGGAGTGTCAGTTGTCCGAAATTTGACACGTTTCGGTGTTTTCGAGATTTCGGGAGAACCAGGAATCGGAATCACGATCCGTTTGAAGTTTCGGAACGCTGATGAAAAAGTACACATCATATATTTTTCTCAACAATTTTCTAAAATATTTTTTTTGTGTTTTTAATTTAGAGGCCCGTCTCATCAATTGAGATCATCTTGCGTATTTTTGGCATCTACGACTATTTGTGCTAACACAATCATACCGTACGTCAACTGCAACCAACTCAAGGTAAGTACATATATTGATTGCTTTCGATTCTAATAGTTTCATTTACATGTTGTACATATGTCTTTTCTGCTTGTTAACACGCTCGTTACACGGATATTAGTATCATGGATTATTTATACTTCTTGATTGTCATGCTTGTGACTTGATTCTATGAGTACCAGCTGGGCTGGAAAATATCTTAGTAAACATGTGAACTATCCTTTCTATCCCCAAATTATCTAATCTTGACTGATAGTAGCTGCACATGACACGTGCAGGGTGCCATATTTACCCCTTAGCCGTTCACATGTCGAACTTGATATTTCAACACACGTAGTTAGGTCTTGTTTCCTTTTCAGTTGTTCATCTTATATCTTCATACTTGCCAGGTCACCATGTTTTTCATATTTAGTTCTAGTCGATATATCATGTTGTATCCTTACACTTTATTTCTAGATATGACATGTACTAGTCTACTCTCCTGCTTCACTTCTCATATGATATTTTCATGTTTTATGATTTCTATTATGTCTCGGATAGCTTGTCATATGTGTGCATGTTCCAATCCTGATTGGATACATTTTTCAGTTGACAGATCCTTGTTGACTTACTCTCTTGTTTGGGTTCCTTCGGGTGGAGTTAGAGATGTCTTGGAGGCCAAACCTAGAGACCAGTTAGAATTGTTGTAATAGATTTTGTGAGATGTGGTATCGGTTAAATATAAATCTTGTAAATGTTGTAGCAATGTGAATGAGCAATAAAGTTATATTTTATATGATATGAACAATGTGGCTAGACAGCCTACTACCGTCGACACTGAGGCGTAGGCTGGGCTTGGACACATACTCGCATCTCGAAAAGCGACTGCGGGTCGTGACAACGCGCCCAAAGAATATATGTCTTGAAACAAGCTCGATAAAAGAGTAAGCTTGCAAAACTAGGCTTATACTAGCAGTATTGGTCAAGATGGTAAAATATGAGTACGCGAGATAATGATGGAAGAAATACAACTAATTCAAGTTCCTTAAGAACCTAAGTGTTGTCTGGTGTTCGAGCCTATGCGGTTGTCCTACTGTCTTCTTGTCTAAGGCTTTGGTCGACCAGAGGGGTATGAACCTCTAAAACTCTATAGTTCTACCATTGTTATTCAACTATGTTTCCTAAAAGGGTTATAAGGACCATGGGAAGCAAGGTTATGAGGCATTCTACCCAACTTATAGGAATTCAACAAATAGTGTAATTGAACCAGTGAGGCCTATGAGTCATTCTTCTAACCCTTATCAAGCACGAAGGAAATATAAGATTTACGATAGAAGGGATCAAGCACGATGCATTCAAGGAGTCAAGCGAGAATTTCGTAAAGGAAGTCAAGGAAGAAGGTCAAATATGTGGATGAGATCCTAGACTCTAATCCTATACGCAGGCTTGCTTGGTACGGTAAAGTAACCAAACAATTTATCTCGACCTACATGGGCCACCACAAAAATATGTAACGCCCCAGTCTCAAAATACTTAGGACTATGTATGTAGATATGCCAGCTGTATACATACGAAGTATACTCCAATACATGGGATCCTCGTATGTATACATAAGCTGTAAAATACAGTAAACCAAGAGTAATCTAATCTCATCCATAAAATAAAAGAATAAAAGATAATGTCATAAATCAATGTTGAATTATCTTTGTACAAAATGTTGGGCGAAGACAAATCCACTACCAACTATTTAAATAAAAGGAAGTACATGACATGTGAAATAATTTAGTGAAGGTAGCAAGAAAGATCCAAGACACGTCATCTTCGAAGGAATGGAGAAGATCACACCTCGGCTAGAACACCTGTGAAAAGATAAGAGCATACACCTGGAGAGATCACCGGGTCCTCAGAGGAACATAACAAGATACATAATATCACCATATAAACTGAATAAATACTGCTCAATAATAAGTCAATCGGATCATAACATGGTCCAATACTCACCCTTAAATCAGCGTACCATCCTCCCAACCAAACAAGGACAGGAGATGGCACACTAACCCACGATGAAGTATCTTCCCTAGCCATGAAACCAATATGGTATCCAGACTAAAACAAGGTTCAGTACCTTCTCATCGGAGTAGTGAGCCACACCTACAGCCAAACAAGGATAAGATGTGATAAACTAGTCCACAATAAGTTACTGTTCCAAGCCACGGTCAGATACAAGTACCCAAACCAAGAGTACTTGTACCTAACGGATAAGGTAGCCTAACCAGTCTAAGTGTATGCAGTTTTAAGAACATCCTCCAACGCATGGGCCCTGGCTAAAATAGGATCGGCATGGTCCCCCCTTGGGGCACCAGAGGCCCAAGAGAGCATAACGTTTCGCAGAACGTCAGTGGTCGTCAATATCCACGGGTAATCTCACCCGCGTCTCCGGCGGAGCTCATGGGTTACAAAAAGTAAAGTGTATAGTAGCCCATATGCTAAGGTATTATTCTCCCCGCCCAATGCCTACTATATTGTATCCACAACACAGAACCTCTATTAACCGCTAAGTCAAACTAATCATGCAAACATTATTAGCGGTTAATCCTATCGCACGGCTTATACGTACTGGTGGCCAGCCAGTCATGCATATCCGAGTTCTATATGCAACTTGCAATAATGTGGTATAAATGTGTCAAGGCCTATGAATGCAACACACAAAGGGTGGTCCCTTAAATCTAAGTTCAATGTGTAAGAAAATACTACATAGCAGGAAATAGAACTGAACAATAAGATTCTATCAAATTATGCCATGTATGACAGTTTATTTTACAGAAAGTAAATAATAAGTAAATGCATGAAATATGAACTAAAATAAATAGACAGCAAATGGCAAGGTATCTTGCCTGAGGTGGTACGAGATGTAGCAAAATCCAACAGTCAGAATCGTCAGCACGAAAGTCAAAATCCACAAGGAGCTCCGGATGCTGAAACAAACATCACAAATGTGTTTGGTATAAAAAATATGTCTAGGAAACGCCTATCCAAAAATTAAATTCTGGAACATGGGCAAAATCGTAATTTCGGATCAAAACGATGTCCGCCGTTGGACCCATTTTACACCGAAAAGCGTGCCAGTTCCTACGATCTCTAAAGTCATCAATCTACATGTCTACAGGTCCAATTTGAGAAGACGACCAACCGTAGGTTCAAAGTTGTATTCCAGCGGGCCGTGCACAATTTTGCCCGTTGGAGCGGGTCGCGGGCCCGCCAAATGGACGTTTCGGTCGACCTTCCCATAATCGGACCAAACTTGGCTCATAGGACCAAAAAAATGACACGGTCCTGATGGTGTAAGTTTTGTCTCAAGATGACGAACGTGCATGAAGTTATGGGCTAGTATGCAAAGGGGCCGATACGGGATATTTCGACCGATACGCCTCGATTTCGTCGCGCACGCACAACGAAATTGAGTTCCGTCGAATCTCACACGTCGACAACATCCATACGCCTCTTTCGATGCTTATGGGTTACGACCACGTCGTTCGGTTTGACAGGGTGTACGCCATATCGGAAAGAGTTACTAATTTTTATTGTTTTTGAAAACTATTTTTGCTGAATTTTGAAATTGAATTTCTTTGCACATGCTGAATGAAATCAGGAAATAATAGATGGTTATAATCACCTATAGGTTGTGTTTGAATCTATTAAATTAAATTTCTAATTCGGTCACTGAATTGGTTAGAAATGGTCTTCCAAAACAGCACTTTGGACAGGTTTGCTTATGTTCTGTTTTTCAAAAAATTTAGGTTTTGCCTCGATTTCTTTTTGAATTCCAATCGAATACCTATCAGTTATATATAAACTAATTGACAGAGTTTCTAGAGGGTTATATAGACTGTTCGTACGAGTTTACGGAGTTGAAAATTATCGAGCGAGAAGAAAGAAAATAGGGTTCCAAGTGGAGTACCTGGGGGTCGGTCTGCTGTGTTGCCAGTGCCCTGTTTGCGCACGTACGGTGATGTTGGCCGTTGGATGACGGCCGTACGGCGGTTGCAGGTGGCTTAGGAGGTGCGCCCAAGGCTGGGGTTCACCTGGGATCGATCACGTGAACTCACGATAGGGTTTTGAAGGTTTTTGATGGAAATCAAAGGTTATATAGATACAGATTACCTTAAGATTTAAATCTGATTTCTCTTCAAATTTAAAATCAATTTAAACTGGATTTAGGATGATCTAGTGGAGAATATGATTGGGTTTATGTGGAAGAAATTTTGGTTCGATTTGACCAAGATTTACTCGATTTTCTAAGTCGAGAAGAATCGAAAAATCATATATACTCACTGTCGGGTTCTAGGGAGGGTATTCATCTCGCGAGAAATTATGTTTTTTTAATATATATATATATATATATATATATATATATATATATATATAGAGATAGAGAGAGAGAGAGAGAGAGAGAGATAAATATATACACACACACATAAATTATAGAATATTTATAAAATCACTCTAAAATTTTTAAGAGTATCATAATACATGTAACAATATAGTTTTTTTTTTCTTCTATTAATTTAGAGATACAAACTTATTTATTATAAACTCTTATATAAGATGATAATAAAATCCACTCCCAAGATAATAAATAAAAAAATAAAACATATAAAAAAATATAATTTCAATAATTTAAATAAACATATATTTAAAAAAACATTATTATGAATACAATAACATCATTTTACACATTTACTTATAATGAGTAAAAGTTCTAAAGTTAAATACTAAATATTTATATATAGCTTTAAAATCCAAAGAATAAAATCCTAAAATATTTTAAAACGTTCCTAAAAATCTAAAATATCAAAACAATTTGTTTTGTAGCAATAATTCATTTTATAGCCTAGGAATAATCTTATACTTATATTAAATTAATATATTAGACTTATATTTTATACACAATAAATTCTAACAAATTATCCAACTAAGTAAGATGATTTAATATACAATTATAAATATAAAATAAATCTCTAAAAAAAAATAGGGAGTTTACTGTTTGCCATTAAAATCTTTGAGTTGAAATTTCAATCACAAACAGAACAGTGTTACAATGTAGGACTCAGATGTAGTCCTAGAAGTACACTTTTATTTTTATCTGGGTCCTGTGTCGATGGAGCGAGTGGTAATGCATTGACTTCGTTGACGATCTGACGACGATTTTAGGTTCTCTGAAGGTCTGGGTTGCTCTGGATGCTGGAGCTTGCGGAGGGAAAGAAGACGTTGAGTGTCTCTTCCGATCTCTGTGAGCGGACGTGCGTCTTCTGTAACTCTGATGATCTCGTTATGTGTGTGTCTGTCCTCTGGAAGAAGGAATGATCCCTCTTTTTATAGGCAGCAGGTTGGGGCTGCTCATGCGCGCATATGTAGGATGCACCTACGCGTGGGAACGCCATGTGGTGGTTGCTGTGGAGGGTGCATGGATGATGTGCCCTGATTTGTGGGATGAATCATTCTTACTGCAATCGTGGGCTGACACGTGGCAGTGGGGAGGATTCTTCGGTTGCTGAGATCTTGGGTGGTTACCACCCCTTCGTAGACTGAACCGAGTCAAAGGACACGTGGCGCATGCCTTTGGTTCAAAGATCTAGTATTTGGTGGAGAAGGATCTGATGAGCTGCGCCTGGGATCCGGCGCATGAGGAGACTTTGGCTCGTAATCTTCAGGAGTCACGAACCAGTCTGGGCGCATGGCTTTTGAGGTGCATATTTTGGTCACATGGCTGGGGGGGCGCATGCAGCGACTTGACTTCTATGATCAGAAGTAAGTCAGAGGCGCATGCAAATCTTTGGACGCATGGCTGCGGAGGCGCATGCGAGTGGTTGGTCGGCCACGTGGCTTGTAACCGACAGAAGAAAGTAATGATGATGCTGACGTCAGTGGCGCTTCATTTTCTATAAAAGCTGTTGCCGCTCTATCATCGAGGCATGGCTGCTGTCGTCTCAGACTTCAGCATTTAATGCTCTTGATGGGTGATGAGCTTTTGAGTGGGCGCATTGATCTGCGTTCCACTAGGCGCATAGGGACGCGTAGGGCGCATCCTTGTGAGGTGCTTGGTACTAATGGGCGCGTCTGTATGATGCACGGTATCTGACCGGCACGTCTGTTGCATGACGCATCTTCATTGGTCCAGCTGTTGAGTTCTTCGAGTGCTTTAAATAGCCGTTTTGACCAGGCTGAATTCGAGGGGATATGTTCATCACTATGAATGCAAATTTATTGCACGAGATTCGGAGAGCCCGCCACTTGGCGCGTGGGTTTGATTTGTCCGGCCTATAAATAGCAGCAAGGAGAGAGTTTGTTTCTCGTTCTCTCCCGTCTTCCCGAATGGAGATGAACTTCTTCGCTCGAGTACATTCCGTTGACAAGACGCTCTTGAGGGTAATGATGCATCGAGTCGTCTTCATACGCACTCGTGAAGGTAACTGTTACATCCAAAAGTCGGGATCGCGGGGTCCCGATGCAGGCCGAAGGTGCTTATTGCATCCAAAGATCGGGACGTTCGAGTCCCGTGTTCGTTATGCTGGAAGAGCCCCAGATCGGAATTATGGTGCTCCCATCTTCCTTGGGATTTGGAGAGCTCTTCCTCCTGCTAGAGTAGGGTTGGTTGCCCACCCTTGTTATGCTCAATAACTGCTTTATTAGCCGAAGCACTTGATCGGGTCGAAGTAGAGCGCATATGCTGAGACTTCATGATGCGCCTGACTGAGACGCCGAAGAGATGCGCCTGACTGAGACGCCGAAGAGATGCGCCTAGCTGGGACGCCGAAGAGATGTGCCTAGCTGAGACGCTGAAGAGATGTGCCTAGCAGAGACGCTAAAGAGATGCGCCTAGCTGAGACGCTGAAGAGATGCGCCTAGCTGAGACGCGCCTGGATGAAGCGTAGCTTTAGGCTTTTTTGATTTCTTCTTCGTAAAAAGAGTCTTCTATGTAAAAAGAGTCTTTAGTCATGTAACAGACTTTTATGAAATAAAAAAGCCCATTTATGCTGCTACTCTTTTACTGTTTTATGATATTTTTGGCGCATGTTGACTAGTTGATGCGCCTGAGATTTTCATGCTTCTACAAGACCCCCTTCAAAGGTTTTGAAACTTTCTAAAGTTTTGGAATACTTTGAATAAGAAGCATGGTGGTGTTTTCAATGGGGCGCATGACTGTTTGGAGCGCATGATTGCTCCATGCATCTGTGATGAGGTGCACGCCCCTCTCAGTTTTAAATGCAAATGATAATGCTTCGGAATAAACGAAAAAAATTAATGATGATCTTTTGGATATCCGAAGTAATCCTTTTACGGTGCCCAAAGCAATGGCTGACGTCGCCCTTCATCGGTTTCCGTGTATGCCCAAGCCTATAAATAGACGTCTGGTGGAGAGAGAGAGAGAGAGTCCTTCCTCTCTTTGCTTCCTTCTTTTAAAAAAACCCTAACTTTTTTTAAGAGATGGCTTCCAAAACCCCACGCAGTGGCGCTGGCAGAGGACAAGGCCGGGGTAAGGAGCTGATGGAGTTTGACGAGGAGGACGCTCCCGTCGTCACTGTGACTTCCGCCGACGTTCGGCCAGCGGTGACGGGTGGGTGTCTTCTGTCTTTGTGGTTCCCAACATTTTAGATGAGTTTGGGGCATGCGGATGAGTTGCATCCTGTTGATGTGCCCTAACTCCTTATTGCTGACGTGCATGGACTTCTGTCCTAATGATGCGCAAAGGCTATTCCGCTGATGCGCATGGGTTTAGGCCATGATTATGCGCCGAGGATTCACTGCTGACGCGCATGGGCTTGGTCCCTGATTATGCGCCGAGGCTTCACTGCTGACGCGCATGGGCTTGGGCCCTGATTATGCGCCGAAGCTTCACTGCTGACGCGTATGGGCTTGGGCCCTGGTGATGCGCCGAAGCTTTACTGCTGATGCGCATGGGCTTGGGCCATGATTATGCGTCAGGCTGCTGATGCGCCCCAAATGCTTTATCTTTTTAAAGCCTCTAAATTTTTTCTTGCTGCCTAAATTTTGTTTTTGATGTGTCAGTGTCGATGGCTATCCCCTTGCTAAACGAAGTCCTTCTGGATGCTTCCCTTTGCCAAATGGGGGTTGACTTCAACGAGGAGGTTATTAACCCAGCGAAGGCTGCTATCATGCTGAATCAGCCTTCCGAGAGAATATTGTAAATCCGGGATCAGTCGCCTATTTTTCTCTAAAGTATGATGGAGAGCGGCAAACTAAAATCTGCTGAATCCGAGAATGTGACTATCTTGAAGCCTACCTTTCTGTTTGGTGACCGCTTGACCTCCATTGCGACGAAGATACTGAAGATCAAGGAAGACTGGTTCTTCACGGCGAAGGGCGTGGCCCTGTACATGCGGCAGTTTGAGCGTCAATTGCCACTGACGGCTTACTCTCGTTTGGCTTCCAAGAGGAGGATGCCATGGGAACTTACTCCTTCTCAAGGAGGGACAGTGGGGGGTACCCTTTATATTGATGTTACTTCGAATCAAAGGGATACCTTGGCCGCCTCGCGAGCCGGGACCTCGTACCATTATCAAACTTTGCGCTCTAGGAGCATTTATAGTGATGTTCCTACTGACACCTTCGCCTTTGGTGCTTCGACCTTTGCAAGTCGGATGCTAACATCGAAGGTTATGTATCCGAAAAGAGTTTTTCGGGTTGAGGGCTGGTGTCACCACGTGTCAAAGTGGGACAAGCTGACCCTTTGGGTTTTGTCGAAGTTCAAGACTGAGCTCAAAGCGATTGGGCTGACCGCCGCTCTTTGTGCCACCCAACCAGGTGTCGACCTTAATCGGCATATGTTTCTTCCTCTCCTCAAAATGTTTAACACCCATACTGGCACTTTCTTTACTCCGATGGGGGAGTTAGGATTGGCCCTCCATGAGATGTATGAGGTGTCCAAGCTTCCCTGGGGCTCGGAGCCATATGAGGAATATTTCCCAACAAATGAAAAGATCCATGTTCTGGAAGTCAAGGACTCAGAGATGATGGCTGTTTTCAAGGAGGTGTCGAGCCACCATTATCTGATGCAACGGAAGGATAAGGGTGGGTCACAGCACCATGTGACTGCTTGGAGGGATTATGTCTTCAAGCAGGACCTGACGGACCCTTCCAAGATTCGGTTTATGACTCCGCAGGGACTGAGTCACGCGGAGGTAACCTCCGAAATGAGCCGACTAGGCGAGAAGACTCCTCGTTCAAACGAGAGTGGTGATGACATATACAGTTATTTCTGGCATTGCGTGCACCGAATGTCTTCCAAGGCAGTGTTGACTGCATACTTGATGATATGGCTCCGGGACTGTATTCTCGGGCGGATCTGAATCTGTAGAGAGAGTGAGCAGGAACCTCATTTTGCTAGTAAAACTGGTTTTTGGTCATCCTCTGGCTCTCCTTTCCGCGATGGTGAGTAACCTGCTGCGGGGTTTGAGAGATTTTGCTGACGATGTGGTCCATGAGAGGGGCAAGAAAGAAAACTTTTCCCGAGCTGAGCTACCGTTCCATTATCTGATGGGATGGTTGATTCTGCATCACCCAAATGTGATGAGCCCGGGCCCTGAAGACGATCATGTTATAGGCGACGCCTTTATCCGTCGCTTCTATAAGAGGAAATGGCTGCACATCGGTGTCCCTGTCTGTAGGAGGGTTTTGTCTTATCTTCAGGGGTGGAAGATCACCAAGGTCAATCCCGTCTTCATAGATTTCGAGGCGGACCAAGAATTGAAAGACTCTGGTGAGGATGTGATCGCCCTGCCGACATGGGGGTTTTGCTGATTGTAGAGTATTCGGCCTTCCCATTTGGTCTACCGCAACAAGAATAAGTATTATTTGGAGTCGTATTTACCGAGCCGGTTTGCACATCAGTTTGGTTACACCCAGCTAATATGAAGGAACCCCAGTAATAGTCTAGGGTTTGTCGGGAGTTTACTGGATGGAGCCCGGGGTTGGCAATATTACAACGCCGGATGCACTGGAGTTCGTTTTACTATGCCAGTTCACAACCCTCGGCCGCAGATCTTATATTCGGCTGTTAAGCTGTATTGTGCCATGAACACTGTGTCCCCTGAATATGACAGGGAGACTAGTTTCATCGTTGGCACTCAGCTGGAGGCAACAAAAAACATGCTGGCGGTGGCCCGGTCGTGTCGTCCACCAGATATTGCAGGTTATCAGGCTGCTGCTGTAGCATCAACGGAGGGTACTCAGTGTTTGCCATTAAAATCTTTTTATTACAATTTCAATTACAAACAGAACAATGTTACAATATAGGACTTAGATGTAGTCCTAGAAGAACACTTTTGTTTATCTGGGTCCTTATGTCGATGGAGCGAGTGGTAATATGTTGACTCCGTTGACGATCTAACGACGGTTATCGGTTCTCTGAAGGTCTGAGTTGCTCTGGGTGCTGGAGCTTGCGGAGAGGAAGGAGACGTTGAGTGTCTGTATCTGCCTCTCCCATTGTGTGTAGGTCTCTGTCTGTAGGTATGTCTTTCTGTGTGTTCCTCTGTGTGAAAGAAGGAAATGATCCCTCTATTTATAGCTTGCAGGCTTGCTGCTCATGCGCACATATGTAGGATGCGCATGTACGTGGGGATGCCACGTGGTGATTGCTGATGGAGGCGCATGGACGATACGCTCTGATTGAGGAGTTGAACCCTTCCTGCTGCCTTTGTGGGCTGCGACCGAGCTGACACGTAGCAATGGAGAGGATCTTTCAGTTGCTGAGATCTTGGGTGATTAGCACCCATTCATAGGCTGAATCGAGTCAAAGGTCACGTGTCGTAGGTCCATAGCTCAAAGATCTCGAATTTGGTGGAGAATAATCTGACAGGATGCACCTAGAATTGGACGCATGAGTAGACTTTGGCTTGTAACCTTTAGGAGTCACGAACCAGTCTGGGTGTATGGCTTTTGAGGCACATGCGAGGCTTCAGTAGTAACTTGACTTCTGTCTTTAAGGATCAGAGAAAAGTCTGAAGCGCATGGCTTTTGAGGCGCATGCAGAGATTTGGGCGCATGGCTGCGGAGGCGCATGCGAAATGGTTGGGCGGCCACGTGGCTTGTAACCGCCGGAGGAAAGTAATGATGATGCCGACGTCAGCGATGCTTCATTTTCTAAAAAAGCTGTCAACTGTTCAGTCCTCGGAGACTGACTGCTGTCGTGTCAGACTTCAGCATTTAATGTTCTTTGATGGGTGATGGGCTATTGAGTGGGCACGTCAATCTGCGTTCCACTAGGCGCATGGGGGCGCGTAGGGCGCATCCTTATGAGGCGTTTGATGGTGATGGACGCGTCTGTATGATACATGGTCTGACCGGCGCATCCGTTTGCATGACACGTCTTTATTGGTCCGACTGTTACGTTCTTCGAGTGCTTTAAATAGCCGTTTTTGACTTGGCTGAATTCGAAGCGTCGGGTTCATCACCATTAATACAAATTCATTGCACGGGATTCGGAGAGCCAGCCACTTGGCGCATGGGTTTAATTTGCTCGGCCTATAAATAGTGGCAAGGAGAGAGTTTGCTTCTCGTTCTCTCACATCCTCCAGAAATGAACTTGTTTCCTCGAGCACATTCTGTTGACAAGATGCTCTCGAGGGTGAAGATGCGACACATTGTCTTCGTTGATGCACTTGAATGTGACGGTTACATCCAAAAGTCGGAGTCGAGGGCTGAGGCAGGCGGAAGGTGCCTGTTGCATCCAAAGATCGGGATACTCGAGCCTCATCTCCGTTATGCTGGAAGAGCCGTAGATCGAAAATATGGTGCTCCGATCATCTTCCTTGGGCTTTGGGAGAGCTCCTCATCCTACTAGAGTGGGTGTTGCCCATTCTGGTTGTGTTGAAAGTTGCTCCTTTAGTAGCGGATTTGCGGTGCTTTCCTCTTCCTTGGGCTTTGGAGAGCTCTTCCTCCAGCTATGGTGGGGTTGATTATCCGCCCTCGTTCTGCTCAATAAATGCTTCATTGGTCAAAGTGGAGTGCATATGCTGAGACTTCATGATGCGCCTGACCGAGACGCTGAAGGGATGCACATAGCTGAGCTGCTGAAGGGATGCACCTAACTGGGACGTTGAAGAGATGCGCCTGACTGAGATGCTGAAGAGATGTGCCTGACTGAGACGCTGAAGAGATGCGCCTGACTGAGAGCGCATGAAGAGATGCGCCTGACTGTAGACTTAGGGTCTTTTCTTTATAGAAATTTTTCTTTGTAAAGCCTTTTTTAGACATGTAATAGACTTTTATATGAAATAAAAATCTTCTTTTAATGTCTATGCTTTTGCTATTTGCTGTGCCAAGTACTTCATCTGAGATCCTTGGCGCATGTAATGTTAGGCGCATAGGATTTCTGATCCTGAAATTCTATGCTTCTACAAGATCCCCTTTAAAGTTTTTAAAATTTTTGTCAAGTTTTGGAATACTTTGAATAAGAAGCGTGGTGGTGTCTTCAACGGGGCGCATGACTGTTCGGGCGCATGATTACTCCGCACATCAGTGATGGGGCGCATGCTCCTCTCAGTTAATGCAAATGATAACGCTTAGAAGTAACCAAAAAGATTAATGATGATCTTTTTGGATTATTTGCAGTTATCACTTCACAGAACCCGAGGCGACGGCTGATGTCACCCTTCATCAGTTCACGCGTGCGACCAAGCCTATAAATAGGCGTCTGATGGAGAGAGAGGGTTCTTCTCCACTTTGCCTTCTTCTTCTCTAGAGTTCTTTTTTCGAAAAACCATAAATTCTTTTTTCACGAAATGGCTCCCAAGACTCCTCGCGGCGGTGCTAGCAAGGGGAAGGAGCCTGCGGAGTACGTCGAAGAGGACGCTCCTGTCACCATCGTGACTCCGACCGACGTTCGGCCTGCGATGAGGGTGGGTGTGATCTTCCAACTTTTTAGACGAGTCTGGAGCGCATGGATGAGTTGCATCATGTTGCTGTGCCCTAACTCTTTATCGCCGACGCACATGGACTTCTGTCCTGATGATGCGCTGAGGTTATTCCGTCGATGCGCATGGGTTTAGGCCCTGATTATACGTCGAGGTTTTACTGCTGGCGTGCATGGGTTTACACCCTGATGATGCGCCGAAGCTTCACTGCTGACGCGCATATGTTTAGACCCTGATGATGTGCCAAAGCTTCACTGCTGACGCGCATGGGTTTAGACCCTGATGATGCGCCAGGCTGCTTGACACACCCAATATTTTGTCTTCTTAAGGCTTCTATGTTGCCTGACTTTTGTCTTTGCTGTGTCAGTGTCGATGACTATCCCTTTGCTGAATGAAGTCCTTTTGGATGCTTTTTTTGCCAAATGGGAGTTGATTTCGACGAGGAGGTTATTAACCCCGCGAAGGCTGCCATCCTATTGAATCAGTCTTTCGAGAGAATATTGCAAATCCGAGATCAGTCGCCTGTTTTTCTCCAGAGTATGATGGAGAACGGTAAACTAAAATTCGCTGAGTCCGAGGATACAACTTTTTTGAAACCTGCCTTTCTGTTTGGTGACCGCTTGACCTCTGCCGAAGAGAAGGTACTGAAGATCAAGGAAGACTGGTTCTTCTCTACGAAGGACATGGTTCTGTACATGCGGTAACTTGAACGCCAATTGCCGCTGACGGCCTTCTACCGTTTGGCTTCCAAGAGAAGGATGCCATAGGAACTTACTCCTTCTCAAGGAGGGGCAGTGGGGGGTACCCTTTCGATTGATATTACTTCGAACCAAAGGGATATCTTGGTCGCCTCGCGAGCCGGGACCTCGTTCAGTTGCCGAACTTTGTGCCTTGGGAGCCTTTATAGTGATGTCCCTAATGACACCTTTGCCTTTGGTGCTTCAACCTTTGCAAATCGGATGCTAACATCGAAGGTTATGTATCCGAAAGGTGGCTTTAGGGTTGAAGTTTGGTATCATCACATGCCGAAGTGGGATGAGTTGACCCTTTGGGTGTTGTCGAAGTTCAAGGCTGAGCTTAAAGAGATTGGGCTGACTGCCGCTATCCGTGCCACACAGGCCAGCGTAGACCTCAACAAGCATATGTTCCTTGCACTCCTGGAAATGTTCAATACCCAGACTGGCACTTTCTTTACTCCAGTGGGGGAGTTGGGATTGGCTCTCCATGAGATGTACGAGGTGTCCAAGCTTCCCTGGGGCTCGAAACCGTACAAGGAATATTTTCCGACAAATGAAGAGATCCTTGTTCTGGAAAAGAAGGATCCAAAGATGATGGCTATTTTCAAAAAGGTGGCGAGCCATCATTATCTGATGCAATGGAAGGACAAAGGCAAGACTCATCCTCATGTGACTGCTTGGAGGGATTACGTCTTCAAGCAGGACCTGGCGACTCTTCGAAGATTTGGTTTACGACTCTGCAGGGGCTGAAACCTGCGAAAGTGACCTCCAAAATGAGCCGACTAGGCGAGAAGGCCCCACATTCAAATGAGAGTGGCGAAGATGTATACAGCTATTTCTGGCATTACGTGCACCGGATGTCATCCAAGGCAGTGTTGACTGCATACTTGATGATATGGCTCCGGGACTGTGTGTTCTCGGGTGGATCTGGCTCTGTGGAGAGGGTGACCCGGAACCTTATTTTGCCAGCGGTGAAATTGGTTTTTGGTCGCCCTTTGGCTCTCCTCTCCGCGATGGTGTGTAACCTGCTGTGGGGTTTGAGGGATTTTGCTGACGACGTGGTCCGTGAGAGGGGCAGAAAAGACAACTTTCCCCGAACTGAGCTACCATTCCATTATCTGATGGGATGGTTGATTCTGCATCACCCGAACGTGATGAGTCTGGGTCCTGAAGACGATCACGTTGAAGGTGACACCTTTATTCGTCGCTTCTACGAGAGAAAGTGGCTGCACACCGGCGTCCCCGTCTGTAGGAGAGTCTTGTCTTATCTTCAGGGGTAGGAGATCGTCAAGGTCAGTCCCATCTTCAAAGATTTTGAGGCTGACCAAGATTTGGAAGACTCTGGTGAGGATGCGATCACTCTGCTGAAATAGGGGTTTCGTTGGTTGCAGAGTATTCGGCCTTCCCACTTGGTCTACCATAACCAGAATAAGTGTTATCTGGAGCCATATCTGCCAAGCCGGTTTGTTCGCTAGTTTGGTTACACCCAGCTAATGTTATCGAACCCCAGTAACAGTCTGGGATTTGCTGGAAGTTTACTGGATGGAGCCCGGGGTTGGCAATATTATAATGCCGGGTGTACTGGGGTTCGTTTCAATACACCAGTTCACAACCCTCGGCCACAGATCTTGTATTCGGCCGTTAGGCTGTATTGTGCCATGAATACTGTGCCTCCTGATTATGATATGGAGACTAGTTTCATCGTTGGAACTCAGCTAGAGGCTACGAAGAACATGTTAGCGGCGTCCCGGTCATATCGTCCACCAGAGTTGGCGGGATATCGGGCTGCTGCTGCAGCGTCAACGAAAGGCACTCGGGAAGATCCCCCAGCTGGAAAGAGGCGGGCTAACGCAGAAGCCGGTTCGTCTGCACCAAAAAGGCTGAAAAAAGCGACGACTCCAAAGGTGGGGGCTACGGGAGTGCTTCCTGTAATGCCAATGGAATCAGTTCCTGCTGAGGTAAAGACGTTCCCCATAATCTGGCTCCTTCTGTTATTTTTTTGACAATATGCTTTCCTTTTGTAGGAACCGTTGAAGAAAAAACTCGGGTTTTGAAACCGAGCGTCAGTAAATCGAAGGAGGTGGCGAGCTCTTCTGACGAGCGCATTCCTCCGATTGTAGCGTCTTCCGTGGAGGAGAATCCTGACAATGTCATTCCTGCGGAGATTTTAGTATCTCCAGATTATGTTGGAAGGGAAGCTGAGGATGAAGCAGTTCCTGGGAGGGTGCAAGCCGCCGTGGGGGCCTCTGACATTGAGGACCCAGCAGATAAGGGGCTTTTGGATGAGGAAGTGGAGTGGAGTTCGTCGTCTTCAGATGACGTTCCTCCAGAGATGAGTGAGCCTGTTGCAGGAGCAACAGACATGATTGAAACAGAGGAGCCGACTGATTCCCCTTCTTGTCATGATAAGGGGAGGTCGGCTGTAGCGTTGCCGAGTCCTACCCCAGACTCAACAGCGGAGGCTGATGTGGCTGCCGACCGTCGAGCCTGACTCCAGGGGAGCCGAGTCAGAAAACAAGTACTGATCTCGCTGCTTTGCCAGAGGGGGAAGGTCCCGTGCGGCCTGCTGATAGTGTGTTGGATGCGGAGGAGATAGCTCTTGGCGTTGGTGGTCCCTCCGAGCTTGAGAAGGGTAAGGGTTTGCTGGAACTCTCTGTTGCTCCTTCCACTTGGGGTACGATATCGACGCCCTTCTCGGCTCCTTCCGTTCTTTTGGCTCCTCGGGCCAGTAGCGAAGTTCAAGCCCCTATTGAGGGAGAGCCCGTTGATGCCGAGGTTCCAACCTCGCAGATTGAAGTCGGCGGGTCTTCTTCCGGTCCGCCGTCTAGAGCAGCTCCTCCAACCCCTGCTCTGACGCCGCAAGTGCTGGCGGATGCGGATGAGTACGTAAAGTTTATCATTGAGGTGGTGTACAAGATGCTGCAGAGGGGCATATCGACACTGATGAATGCCAACGGGAGTTTCGCGATGGCAAAAAACCATGGCGCTCCCTCACATTGGTCTGATACGTTTCCACCAGGGCTATGACCATATGGCCGAGATTCTGGAGACATCGGTGGCCGAGCTCGACCAGCTACTTTTCGAGTTTCAGAGTATCCAGCGAAATGATCTTCCCGCTCTGATAGAAGCAGAAAAAGGATAAGTTGATCGCTGAAACTGAGTCATCTTATAAGGCCACCGTGGCTGTCTGGGAATACGAGGTGGCCGAAGCTGAGGCTGCGGTAGAGAGGCTATCTCAGTCCACGCAGGAGAAGGTAGAGTTGCGAGTTACGTTGGACGCTAGTATAGCGGAGGTTAATGCCAAGATTCGCCTCCTTGAAGACCAGTGGGCCCAGCTCTTATTAGATGCTGAGCGAGTCCAGGCTGAACATGTAGCATCTAAGGAGGAGGAAGCAGCTTTCACCCGCCAGGCTCTTTTTCTGGCCCAGCAGCGGCAACAGTTGGACGAGAAGTATGAGGATGACACTTCCCCTGAGGCCATAGAAATAATGCGTCAAGAAGTCGAACGCCGAGTCCTGGCGACCGCAGAGACTCGGGCGGAAGACTTGAAGCGTCGAATCGAAGAGCTTTCAGCCAATCCCGGTGATGCTTAGGGATTGTAGCCTCTTCTTTTTTTTGTTATTTTGTGTAATTTGCAACTCCTGCTGGGGATGTAATCATTTACTTTTAAATAAAGAATAAAGAGTTTTGTGGTGTGTTCATTCTTGCTGTCATGAACTTGATGATTTGTGTGGACCTATTATCTTTTGCGCACCTTGGTCGTTAGGTACAGATAATACGTTTGAGAGAACCGACATGTTTGCTCAGAGGTAATGTGGACGTGGCAAATATGGGGTTCAAATGATAGAATTTTTCTACTCAGAGGTGTTATGGACGTGGTAGGAATGACTCTGGGGGATACGCAGAACTACTCAGAAGTAATGTGGACATGGAAGTTCTGCTATCAATGTACGGCAACGTAGGGGTTGTCTGTACGTGATGTTTACTCAGAGGTAATGTGGACGTGGTAAACATGATGGGTAGCGTAGTCATACGGAGCGTAGGATTCCGCTTTGTAGGGTGTAGAGGAGCAACTCAGAGGTAATGTGGACGTTGTTGTCCTTCTACTGGAGATAGAATGCAATGGAACAACTGGGTTCCGAAAGCATAGATTTTTTGTGAAAAAGGGGGGGTGTATGTGAGCTCTGATGATCAGGTCCACTGATTCTCTTGCTAGGTAGAGGTGGAAGTACATATCTGAAGGATGTCAAGAATAGTACTTCTTTAGGAACTTACCATTGATGGGCATCATGAACAAGTCCCCGTTTGATCGGGTGAGGCGGTAAGCACCGTTTGAGTATACCGTCTCTATGATGAAAGGTCCCTCCCATTTGGGCTCGAACTTTCCTGGTATTTTGTGTGTCAACACCATCGGCCTTCTGACTGCCAGAACCAGGTATCCTATTTGGAAAGTCCTCTGCTTGACCTTCTTGTTGAAAGTCTATGATATACGGGCTTGATAGAGTTTGATGCGCTGTTGAGCTAGGAGACGTTTTTCGTCGAGTGCCTCCAATTCTCGCAGACGGCGACGTTGATTGTCTTCCTCTGTGAGTTAATTTGTGATCGCTACACGGAGTGAGGGTATCTGGATCTATGAGGCAGTACCGCTTCGCTCCCGTAGACTAAGAAGAATGGTGTGTTGCCCGTCGGAGTCTGTACCGTTGTACGGTAGACCCAAAGGTATTCGCCGAGCTTTTCGTCCCAATCGCGCTTGTTGGATGACACGACCTTTTTGAGTAGCCTGATGATAGTCTTGTTAAACGCCTCGGCCAATCCGTTTGTTGCCGGATTGTAGGCGGTCGATGCCACGTTTTGAATGTGATTCTTGTCACAGAATCTGCTGAAAATATGGCTGATAAACTGTGGACCGTTGTCATGGATAATCCTACGGGGTACCCCAAAACGGTAGATGACATGATGCTTGATGAAGCTGATCACCCTAGAGCTTTTCACTTCCGCCAGTAGAACTGCTTCTGTCCATTTGGAGAAGTAGTCGGTGATGGCTAGGATGAAGCGGTGTCCCCTCGATGAAGGAGGGGTGATCGGTCCTACAATGTCCATGCCCCAAGCTTCGAAGGGCCAAGAGGCGACCGTAGGATGTAGTGGTTCTGACGGTGTATGGATGAAGTCGGCATGGAGCTGACAAGCATGTCACTTTTTAGTGTAGTCGACAGAGTCGGCTGCCATGGTTGGCCAGTAGTAACCCATGCGTCGCAGTCGATCCTGCAACTTAGGGCCAGGTTGATGGGCCCCGCAAGTTCTGTCGTGAGCTTCTCGAAGGGCTTTAGCTGCTTCTTCGTTGGATAAACATCGAAGGAGAAGTCCATCATAGGAGCGTCGGTATAGCATTTTAGTAGCTGTATCATAATAGAATCGAAGGGAACGCCTCCCGACTGAGATGGCTTCTTTCGGGTCTTCTGGGAGAATTCCGTAGACAGCGAAGTCGATGAACGGGAACCTCCAGTCTCGGACATTAACACCAGCACTTGTTGACATGGCATGGGCCATTTGCGAACATAGGTTATTTTTAGGACAGACCAAGTCTCGACCAACTACCGTGACGTAGTGTTGAGTTCCGAGGGGTGCTGCCAATGAGGCTGCGAGGCCAGCCAGAGCGTCAGCCTCCAGGTTTTGTAACCGAGGTACGTGTTCTATGAAGAACTTGGTGAAGGTTAAAATAATGTTTAATGCAACTTCATGGTAAGGAACCAGATCTTCATGGCGAACTTCGTATTGCCCTCTGATTTGGTTAACGACGAGTTTTGAGTCGCCATAAGCTTCCAGATGATCCACCCCCAGCTGTTGCGCCAGCTGGAGTCCCATGATGAGAGCGTTGTACTCGACAATATTGTTGGGGCATGGCTTCGAAAGGGAGTAAGCACGCTGGATGACCAGCTGATCAGAGGAGACTAAGACTACCTCCACTCCGGCGATGATTTGGCCTTTGGGGCCTATTCTTGAAGCACCATCGAAAAACATCCGCCAGACGGAGCTTTCTTCGGTGATGTTTGATTCTTGGACCTCATCCGGGATGTCTTCATAGAGTCTGAAGGACTCTGGGATGGGGTGTGCAGCTAAAAAGTCGGCCAGAGCTTGACCCTTGATGGCTTTTTATGGAACGAACACCATGTTGTATGGCGTCAACATGATCGCCCACGTAGCTAGCCGAAAGTTCAATGATACTGGCTTCGTCATGAGAACCCTGAGCGGATTGACTCGGGAGATGACATGAATTGTCTGGCCCGAGACATAATGGCGAGTCTTCTGGATGGCGAACACCAAAGCCAAACACTCTTTTTCAACGGGGTTGTACCGGTGTTCGGCCCCGATCAGTGTCCTACTGAGGTAGTAGATAGCTTGCTCGTAGCCTGCATCACTGTTCTGAGCCAGCAGAGCGCCGAGGGAATGATCCATGGCACGGACGTAGAGGAGAAATGGTTTGCCGGCGACAGGGGCCACCAAGATCGGCGGGCTCGTCCGGTAAGCTTTGATATCATCGAAAGCTTTTTAACATTCCTCTGTCCAGACGTTGGAGACTCCCTTCTTCATAAGCTGGGTGAAGGGTTGGCATTTTCCGAAAAGGTTTGCTGTAAACCTTCGGATATATGCAAGACGCCCTTGCAAGCCTCGAAGTTCTCGGAGATTCTTCGGAGGGTCCATGTCAAGGATGGCCTTGGTCTTCTCGGGATCGACATGAATGCCTTTCGTCGTGATAATGAAGCCCAGAAACTTTTCGCTAGAAACCCCAAGGAAGGATTTAGCGGGGTTCATCTTGAGTTGATGCGCTCGCATGAGATCGAAGACTGTCTTCAGGTATTGTAGATGATCACCTTTGAGACGGCTCTTGACTGTGATGTCATCAACATAGCACTCTACTGTCTTACGAAGATGTTGACGGAAGATGGTACTCATAGCTCATTGGTATGTAGTACCAGCGTTCTTTAAGCCGAAGGGCATCACTGTGTAGCAGAAAATATCCTTCGGAGTCCCGAATGACGTGTATTTTGCGTCATCGGGGAACATCTTGATCTGGTTGTAGCCCGAATACCCGTCCATGAAAAATATGCGCTCGAAGCCACATGTATTATCGATCATCACGTCCGTGATTGGAAGTGGGAATTCGTCCTTCGGGCAAACGGTGTTGAGGTCCCTGAAGTCGATACAGACTCGTATCTTTCCGTTCTTCTTGGTGACAGGGACGACGTTGGCCACCCAATCCGGGTGTTGTTCTTCACAGATAAACCCACTGGTCAGGAGTTTGTCCACTTTTTGATCGATAGCGTTCATGATGTTAGGACGAAAATGTCGCTGTTGTTGCTTTATAGGCTTGGCATCAGGTAAGATGTTAAGCCTATGCATCGCGATCTGGAGATCAAGTCCCGGCATATCTTCGTAGCTCCAGGCGAAGACGTCGATATATTCTTTATCCAGTTGGATTAAAGATTCCCGGTCTGGTCCCTTTAGACTCTTGCTGATGAAGATAGGTTTGGAAGAAGATCCTTCCCCAAGGTCGATCTGCTCGACTTCATCTTCGGTAGGGGTTCGCGTAATTCAAAATGAAACTCCCACTGTGCTCCTAGGCGTTGAGCCCAAGGTTCTTTCTCGAAGAATTCTGGCGTTTGGTCTTCGCCTTCATCTTCTTGAGATTGCGCAGATGCCATGTTGACTGATAGCACCTTCTTGAAGACTGAGCCGATATTGGTATCGAAATCCCAAGTTAATGCTTCGGACGAATGAGAATGTTCTACTTCTTCTGCCTCTGAACTCTCTGGAGTTGCCGGTGGTGTGACATAGCCCACCCCCCGTCGAGTTCGATGATAGTAGTCCTGCGGCTTTCCTTTAGGTGTTGGGAGCCGGAGAGGAAGACGTCGACACTTGCCGTAGTTCAGGCCTTTGTTGCTTTTTAGATCGTAACCCATCTTTTGGCCATGTACTTTATCTTATCCGTGTACCGATAGACTTGTATTCTGCCGGTATCTGGTTCTTGCTCGAGTGGCGGGAGGTCTTGATGACGCTCGACTTTGCCGAAGATGATGGATTCTTCGTCTCGATTCTGCGGTAGGACTACGAAACAGACCCCTTGGGATGGGACTACTCGATTTACATGATTGACGGTCGTTATTTGTGTTTGCAACGACCGTAGAGCGTTATCTAATGTATACATGGCATTCCAATGTGGAAGACTAGAATAATTAAAAGACACTCTATTATTGATGAAACATGAGATTTTGTCCCGCGGGATTATATTGTCCAGAGAGAGTGCATCTACATCAGCAGATATGTACTCCCCTAGCTCTTCATCCGTGAGTACTGGGGTTGGTTCGGGAGAGTCCACCGCAGCTTTGACCTTGGGGTCCTAGAGGGCTATGTGGGCCTTCTCAGACAGCTTGGATGAGACGGATGATTGCGGAGGCTTGCCTTTAAGACGCACCTTCAGAGGTGCCTCAACTGCGCGTTCAGTGATTGGTGCCTTCCTCTGTAGTTTTGCCACAAGGGGAGCCGATGTTTGAGGCGACTTTCTCTTGAGCCGTATCTTCAAGGGAGCTTCAGTAGGTGTTCTACCTAGAGAAGTTGGTGCTTTTTCAGGTAGCTTGATGGTCATGGGAGGTAGCATCTGAGGCGATTTCCCTTTGAGTCGAATTTTCAAAGGAGCATCGGAAATCATCTATGGCTCCATATCCGGCTCTGCTGCCATTTCTGCTTTATCGTCAGCATCATTGGCTTCCCCTTGGTCGGGCGACTTGTACAGGGTAGAATCAGTGAAGTAGGCTTCGACCCCCTTGAAAGGGTCAATGTCCGCGAACTCTGTCCGGATGATGTCGTTGGTGGACACGTACTTCATACATTGGTGGAGTGTAGATGGCACCACCATGTACTCATGCAGCCACGGACGACCCAGTAGGAGGTTGTAGTTGACGTCGGCGTCCACGACATAGCCACCTCGGTTCTGAGGTTACCGATATGACACTTCAGCCGTATTTTGCCCAACGGCTCACTTTTGCTAGCATTGAAGCCGCTGATTGTAGTATTGGAAGGCGCCAGACGGTACATTGGGATCCCCAGTGTTGAGAGTAGCATCTTCAGGATGATGCTGAAGGAAGATGTTGGATCGATCTGAATCCGCTTCACCTTGACGAAACCGACATACCCTGTATAATACAGTGGCCTGTTGTGTCGGTTGTGCTTGAGCAGGATGTCTTGTTGGGTGAAGGTTATGTTGGGGATAACTTCATCCGCACAATGGCAGTATGCATATGTGGTCGGGGTATCCTCAGGCTGCTTGACCTGACTGATGAAGGATTCAGCATCCTTCAAGGCTTCACAGAGAGCTTCACGAGTGTCTTTGGAAAGACGAAGAAGCTCAAATAGAGGTAGGCGGGCAGGAGTACTGGCAAGTTGTGCCAGTATGTCAAAGTTGTGGGGCTTGGCTAGCCCCGAAGCATTCCTCTTTCGCAAAGGCTCGTCGAAACGGGCATCTACATGCTTCTGTTTATTGGTTGCTGGAGGCCTAGATGGGCCCTCTTCCTGGGCAGCAGGGACGGTGCAAGGAGGCACCACCTCGACGGTAGCTTCGTCAGGTTGGGTAACTTCGGAGACTCTACATATGTCTGTACAGGAAGTGCCTCTTCCGCAGAGGAAGAGACCATGTGGCAAGATTTGATCTTCCTGCCTTTAGTTTTGGAGGCAAAGCGTACCTCCATTTGAGTAACTTCAGAGAAGAGGTCAGGATAAACCCATAAGACCTCTTCCCGGGATGTGGTGAGTGGGATGAGTCCACTCACGTTGTCACGAGTAGGTAGTAGGTTGACCACCTCCATTATCGACTTTGGGATGGGGACGACGCCATCTTGTGTTGTGGTTGGCGGCAAGGTGCCAAATTGGAGTGACACCAGGTTGGCCGAGACCATTTTCTCCTCGTAGTCGACGGAGATAACATCCGCATTGATCATGCGCTGGATGTAGTTCTTGAGGACGTAGTAGTCCTTAGTTGGATGTTCGATAAAATGATAGTAGTGACAGTACCTTGGATTGTCCACTCTTTCAACCTCGTCGGGACGCTTCGGGTCCGACAACTTGACCTTGTCACCCTGCTTCAATATCTCGAAGAGTTGCAGGGTGTCTTCATCGTTGAAAGAATAAACCTCCTTTGGCCTTGGTGCAAGTGGAGGCTTCTGAGTAGGTGCTGGTGCACCTTTGGAGGCATTGACAGTCAACACCTGCTTTCCTTTCGTCTCTCGTCCAGGGTTGTTGGCTGCAGGCCGTTTTCCCTTGTCCTCAAAGACAGGAAAACTGACGAGCATTGGACGCCTTCTTTTCAGCTGCTTCGGCCTCAATGATCAATGAACTCCAGTCGGAAGGAGGAGTGGAGTTGAGCCAGAGTTTGATCGCAGGCAGCATGTTCATGCTGTAGGAGGAGAGGAGTGCATGTTCTGGCATGCCCGGAGACAGTCTGAAGCAGGCCTGTCGGAACCGTGCGATGAATGCTCGAACTGTTTCCTTCTCCTTCTGACGTATCTCTATGAGGGACGCCAATATCATGTCCTTCCCTCCGTCGTAGAAACGATCGAGGAAGAGATGCATCAAGTCGTCGAAGGAAGATATGGAGTTGTCGGGAAGACTGCAGTACCAGTCGTAAGCCACTCCTTTCAATGCCCCGACAAATATGCTGGTGAGTAGCGCGTCTTCCTTCGAAAGATGTCCCATTTGAGACTGGAAGTACGTCAGATAGCGGCACGGAGAATCTTTCCCGTCGTACGACGTCAATGTTTGTGGTTTATATTTGGAAGGATAAACCACTTTGTTCTATTCGAGGGGGTATGGTTGTGGGATCCCCATCTTCTGGCGCTCCTCTTGTCTGTTCTTGGACTCAAAGCGCTCGCGCAAGTCCCTAATCATCTCAACCACGTCTTCCGTAGAGCTGGGAGTCGAGGAAGGTGGTACAGCCTCGAATTGAGTATTTGATGGCTCCGACGTCCGTGGTGCTTTGCGGCGATCTGTGTCCAAGGATACCCGTTGAAGGGGTACACTTGATTCTCCATTGGCCCCTGGGTCAGGACCGGTAGAAGGTGCCCTGGCCAAAGCTGACCGTATCTCAAATACAGCTTGAGTCAGTGTTTGTATGGAGGCAGAGAGGGTTTTGAGCACCCCTCCAAAGTATCCATGCACTGGACGAGGTCTGCTGGCGGCGTATCTGACTCGGTATGACCCCCAGTCATGCATACTATCATGACATGGCTGGAAGTGGATGGATCGGTTGAGGCTTCACTTTCGGCCTCACTCTCCTGTAGGGGAGTCGCTTCTCCTGGAGCTTCGTCTTAGCTACCCCCAGCTATGTCCTGGGGGATATCTTCGCCTTCGGGAAGGACTTGGCTACCCTCATTTGTGCTCTGGAGGACGTCTTCGTCTTCAGGAGGACGATCATCAAGGATTTGGCTACCCCAGCTATGTTCTGGATGACGTCTTCGCCTTCAGAAGGAGGATCAACAAGGGCTTGACTACCCCCAGCTTCCTCCAAGATCTTCTTTCTCCCCCGAGTGCCTTCAAACACTCTAGAGGACGGAACAGTCGTCTTAGTTTTCCTCGGCTGGCTCTTGGATGAGGACGAGGAATTACCAGTCACCTTTCGGATTGGCGAGGAGTTAGAGATTACGTTGCATGAAGCAACCTTTAGTTCTGGTTCCTCTTCAAATGACACCTTCTTCCCGAGGCGACATCGAAGGGGTGTTGATGATTGCAGCTGTTGGAACACCGACTGCCTTGGTGGTGGGACTGCTGTTTTGTAACAACAGTTGATGGTGACTACAGCACAGGTGTGCCCTGTGAAGGGCGCATTGTGCTTGTCAGTCGACTCTCCTGATCGGCGCTTGTGACTGATCACATTACGCAAATCATTGGAGGAGAGTGCCACCTTCGCACCCCCATCAGGCACATGGCAAGGCCAAGCACCGGGGTGGTCAGGTGAATGCTCTGCCCCCTAAACCAACGCAGAAGATGCGCTCAGATCAGTAGTAGGGGCACAACATTTATAGTGACTTGAACCAGCCACGGACGCACATCCTATGTAGGCGCTGGGGTTCAAGACCACAGGGTTTGTCTTGCTCGACTTGGTTGCGAACGTAACAGATGCGCCTAAGTGAGGCAAGGACTTTGAAGGTCGGCTTGTTTCTGGCGCAGAAGCACCCGAGTCGACCTTATACAGCTTACCATCAGCAGCGCGCATGATCGTGAGCGCATGCTTCTAGTTTGCCGCTGGCGTAGCACGTTTGAGGCGCATGGCCCGTACTGCCTTGGACTTGTTCGTACCAGCCCGCTGGGTGTATAGTACTCAGAGTCCAAATTCTCTTCGCCAAGACAGCGAGTGAGTCTATAAAAGACAGAGACCTTCTGTGCGCATCAGAGTTACTGCACAGAGCATTAGATACGCCCTTGCTCCGTCGGCGCATCTTCCTTGTCTGAGAAGGAGATGGCTGGGGAATGTGGTCAGCACCACGCTTTTCCGAGAGATGCACTGCATCGGTGGGCGCAATCCAAGCTGCTGAGGTCGTCAGCGAGAAGGGTGGACTGCATCGGCGCATCCCCTTCAGTGGTGGTGCCAGAGGCCTCGACCTTGCGCACCCAGACTTGGCGAGTCTTCTTCGGCTTTGGCAGCCGCTTCGAAGGACTTGCGCTGCCTTCAGAGATGAACTCCTCATACGCCTGTTGATTGAGGCGTACGACCAGCGTCTTGTGGGAGGAGCCCACCTTCACGTCGTCGAATTGCGACACAGCTTTCTCGGTGGAGAAGAAAGAGGTCCCCAGCAGAGTCGCCAGGTTGTTTGCCATTAAAATTTTTTTATTGCAATTTCGATTACAAACAGAACAGTATTACAATGTAGGACTTAGATGTAGTCCTAGGAGAACACTTTTATTTATCTGGGTCCCTGTGTCGATGGAGCGATTGGTAATGCGTTGACTTCGTTGACGATCTGACGACGGTTATCGGTTCTCTGAAGGTCTGAGTTGCTCTGGGTGCTGGAGCTTGCGGAGAGGAAGGAGACGTTGAGTGTCTGTATCTGCCTCCCTCACTGTGTGTAGGTCTCTGTCTGTAGGTATGTCTTTCTGTGTGTTCCTCCATATGGAAGAAGGAATTGATCCCTCTATTTATAGCTTGCAGCCTGGCTGCTCATGCGCGCATATGTAAGATGCGCCTGTACGTGGGGATGCCACGTGGTGATTGCTGATGGAGGCGCATGGGCGATGCGCTCTTATTGAGGAGTTGAACCCTTCATGTTGCCTTTGTAGGCTGCGACCGAGCTGACACGTAGCACTGGAGAGGATCTTTCAGTTGCTGAGATCTTAGGTGATTAGCACCCCTTCATAGGCTGAATCGAGTCCAAGGACACGTGTCGTAGGTCCATAGCTCAAAGATTTCGAATTTGGTGGAGAGTAATCTGACAGGATGCGCCTAGAATTGGGCATATGAGTAGACTTTGGCTTGTAACCTTTTGGAGTCACGAACCAGTCTGGGCGCATGGCTTTTGAGGCACATGCGAGGCTTCAGTAGTAACTTGACTTCTGTTTTAAGGATCAGAGAAAAGTCTGAAGCGCATGGCTTTTGAGACGCATGCAGAGATTTGGGCACATGGCTGCGGAGGCGCATGCGAAATGGTTGGGCGGCCACGTGGCTTGTAACCGCCGGAGGAAAGTAATGATGATGCTGACGTCAGCGACGCTTCGTTTTCTGAAAAAGCTGTCAACTGTTCAGTCCTCGGAGACTGGCTGCTGTCGTGTCAGACTTCATCATTTAATGTTCTTTGACGGGTGATAGGCTGTTGAGTGGGCGCATCGATCTGCGTTCCACTAGGCGCATGGGGGCACATGGGGCGTATCCTTATGAGGCTTAATGGTGATGGGTGCGTCTGTATGATGCACGATCTGACCGACGCATCCGTTTGTATGACACGTCTTTATTGGTCCGACTGTTACGTTCTTTGAGTGCTTTAAATAGCCATTTTTGACTTGGCTGAATTCGAAGCGTCGGGTTCATCACCATTAATGCAAATTCATTGCACGGGATTCGAAGAGCCAGCCACTTGGTGCATGGGTTTGATTTGCCCGTCTTATAAATAGTGGCGAGGAGAGAGTTTGCTTCTCGTTCTTTCACGTCCTTCCGAAATGAACTTGTTTGCTCGAGCACATTCTGTTGACAAGATTCTCCCGAGGGTGAAGATGTGACGTATTGTCTTCGTTGATGCACTTGAAGGTGACTGTTACATCCAAAAGTCAGAGTCGAGGGCTGAGGCAGGTGGAAGGTGCCTGTTGCATCCAAAGATCGGGATGCTCGAGCCTCGTCTCCGTTATGCTGGAAGAGCCGCAGATCGAAATTGTGGTGCTCCGATCATCTTCTTTGGGCTTTGGGAGAGATCCTCCTCCTGCTAGAGTGGGTGTTGCCCATTCTGGTTGTGTTGAAAGCTGCTCCTTTAGCCGCAGATTTGCGGTGCTCTCCTCTTCCTTGGGCTTTGGAGAGCTCTTCCTCCAGCTAGGATGGGGTTGATTATCCGCCCTCGTTCTGCTCAATAAATGCTTCATTGGTCGAAGTGGAGCGCATATGCTGAGACTTTATGCTGCACCTGACCGAGACGCTGAAGGGATGCACATAGCTGAGCTGCTGAAGGGATGCGTCTAACTGGGACGTTGAAGAGATGCGCCTGACTGAGACGCTGAAGAGATGCGCCTGACTGAGAGCGCATGAAGAGATGCGCCTGACTGTAGACTTAGGGTCTTTTTTTTGTAGAAATTCTTCTTTGTAAAGCCTTTTTTAGACATGTAATAGACTTTTATATGAAATAAAAATCTTCTTTTAATGTCTATGCTTTTGCTGTTTGCTGTGCCAAGTACTTCATCTGAGATCCTTGGCGCATGTAATATTAGGCGCATAAGATTTCTGGTCCTGAAATTCCATGCTTCTACACTCTGGAAGAGCCCCCAGCTGGAAAGAGGTGGGCTGACGCGGAGGCCGGTTCGTCTGTGCCGAAAAGGCCGAAGAAAGCTACGACTCCGAAGGTAGGAGCTCCGGGAGTGCCACCTGTAGTACCAACGAAATCAGCTCCCGCAGAGGTAAAGACGTCCCATATAGTCTGGTTTATTCTTTGATTTCTGTGACTTATGTCTCTTTTTTTTGTAGGAGGTGCCGAAGAAGAAACCCCGAGTTTCAAAACCGGGTATTAGCAGACCGAAGGAGGTAGCGAGCTCTTCCGACAGCGCATTCCTCCGATTACAGCATCTCCCATGGAGGGAAGTGTGATGATGTCGCTTCTGTGGAGAGTTTGGTGTCTCCAGATTATGTTGAAAGGGAAGCTGAAGATGTACTAGCGCCTCAGGTTGCTGAGGTCTCCCGGTCGATCCATCAGGAGGGCGGCATGGAGCCTCGACCGGGAGTAGAACCAACCATTAAGGGGGTGCCTGAAAGCGTCGGGGCCCCAAAGGAAGTTGTGGAAAAAGTCCTTCCAGACGAGGAGGAAGAAAGGAGCTCGTCTTCTTCTGACGATGGCTCGCAGGAAGATATTGAACCAGCTGCCAGAGAGATCGCGTTTAGCGAAGACGTCTCCGGCAAGAATTTGTCGGCCGGGCTTCTTTTCGATTGTGGTGCCGTGGCACTGGTCGCACACGAGGCCTCGTGGCCAAGCCCTACCCCTGCCTCGGAAGTGGGGGTTGATGAGGTAGGGTCGGCGTCACTGCCGAGCCTACACCCGTCCCTGTAGGGAGAGCTGATGCGGGTGATGAGATTCATTTTTCGAGCCCAACTCCGAGAGAGGTTAAACTGTCAGGGGCGACTTTATCGCTTCGAACGAAAGGGAGAGCCGCCCTGCCCAGCCGGGGATAATACCATCAACCCGGATGTCGGAGGACCATCCGTCATTGACTTTGATAAGGGCAAGGGCCCTGTAATGGAGGACACTCCTCCTGCTCCTTCAACTTGGGGGACAGTGTTGCGTCCCTCTCTAGCTTTCTCAGCTGGCGACGAAATCCGTACTGCCGGTGGGGAAAAACCTACTGACATTGAGGTTCCGGCTCTGCGGCTCATCGGGGGACCTTCCTCAACCTCCACGATAGCTCCTCCAACCCCTGTTATGACGCCTCAGGTGTTGGCAGACGTGGATGAATATGTGCAGTTTACCGTTGAGGCGGTCTACAAGATGCTGCAAAAGGGGTATCGATGGTATTGAATGCGAACGGGAGTTTCGCGATGGCAAAAGGCATGGTGCTCCCTTACATTGGTTTGATACGTTCCCACCGGGGCCATAATCATATGGCTGAGATTCTGGAGGCATCGGTGGCTGAGCTGACCAGCATTTTTTCGAACTTTAGAGTATTCGGCGAAATGACTTTTCTGCTCTGATAGAAGCAGAAAATAAGAAATTGATAGCTGATGTTGAGTCGTCTTACCAGGCCACGGTGGCCATCTGGGACCACGAGGTGGTCGATGCTGAGGCTACGGCCGAGAGACTATCTCAGTCCGCGCAGGAGAAGGTAGAGCTGCGGGCCTCATTGGATGCTAGCATAGTGGAGGTCACTGCCAAGATTTACCTCCTTGAGGACCAACGAGCCCAACTTTTGCTAGATGCTGAGGGAGCCCAGGATGAGCACGTATCATCCAAGGAGGAAGAAGCAGCTTTTACCCACCATATTCTTTCTCTGACCTGCCAGCGGCAAGAGTTGGGCGCTAAGTATGAGAATGATACTGCTCCTGAGGCTGTGGAGGTAATGCATCAAGAAGCTGAACGCCGAGTCTTGGCGACTGTGGGGACTCGGGCTGAAGACTTGAAGCATCGGATTGAAGAGGTTTCTACCAATCCCAGTGATGCTTAGGGATTATAGTCTATTTTTTTCTCTTTGTTTTTGTTTTTCGCAACTATGCTGGGGATATCCTTTACTTTTGAACGCAAAATAAAGAATTTTCAGGTGTGTTCATCTTTACTGTCATGAACTAGTGATTTGTGTGGACCTATTATCTTTAGCGTACCTTGGTTTTTAGGTACAGATAATAAGTTTAAGAGGACCGACATGTTTGCTCAGAGGTAATATGGACGTGGCAAATATGGGGTTCAAATGACAGAATTTTCCTACTCAAAGGTGTTATGAACGTGGTAGGAGTGACTCTGGGGGGATAAGCGAAACTACTCAAAGGTAATATGGACATGAAAGTTCTGCGATCGATGTACGATAACGCAGGGGTTGTCTGTACGGGATGTTTACTCAGAGGTAATGTGGATATGGTAAATATAATAAGTAGCGCGACCCTACGTAGTGTAAGATTTCGCTTTGCAGGGTGTAGAGGAGCAACTCAGAGGAAATGTGGACGTGGTTGTTCTTCTACTGAGGATAGCATGCCATGGAACAACTGGGTTCTGAAAACATAAGATTTTATGAAAGGGAGGTGTATATGAGCTCTGATGATCAGGTCTACTGATTCCCTTGCTGGATGGAAATGGAAGTACATATCTGAAAGATGTCAAGAGTAGTACTTCTTTAGGAACTTGCCGTTGATGGGCATCATGAACAAGTTCCCGTTTGGTCGGGCGAGGCGGTAAGCACCGTTTGAGTATACCGTCTCTATGATGAAAGGTCCCTCCCACTTGGGCTCAAACTTTTCTGGTATTTTATGAGTCAACACCATCGACCTCCTGACTGTCAGGACCAGGTTGCCTATTTGGAAAGTCCTCTGCTTGACCTTTTTGTTGAAAGCCTGTGATATACGGGCTTGATAGAGTTCAATATGCTGCTGAGCTAGGAGACATTTTTCGTCAAGTGCCTCCAATTCTCGCAGACGACGACGCTGATTGTCTTTTTCTGGCAATTGGTATATGATCGCTACACGGAGTGAGGGTATCTGGATCTCGAGAGGCAGTACCGTTTCGCTCCCTTAGAGTAAGGAGAATGGCATGTTGCCCGTCGAAGTCCGTACCGTTATACGGTAGGTTCAAAGGCATTCGCCGAGCTTTTCGTCCTAGTCGCGTTTGTTGGATGACATGACCTTTTTGAGTAGCCTGATGATAGTCTTGTTAAAAGCCTCGACCAATCCGTTCGCTGCCGGATTGTAGGCGGTTGATGCCACATTCTGAATACGATTCTTATCAAAGAATCTGCTGAAAGCATGGCTGATGAACTGTGGACCATTGTCATGGTAATCCTACGGGGTACCTCGAAACGGTAGATGACATGATGCTTGATGAAGCTGATCACCCTAGAGCTTTTTACTTCCGTCAGTGAACTGCTTCTGCCCATTTGGAGAAATAGTCGGTGATGTCTAGGATGCAGCGGTGTCCCCTCGATGAAGGAGGGGTGTTAGGTCCCACAATGTCCATGCCCCAAGCTTCAAAGGACCAGGAGGCGACCGTTGGATGTAGTGGTTCCGATGGTGTATGGATAAAGTCGGCGTGAAGCTGGCAAGCATGGCACTTTTTAGCATAGTCGACTGCGTCGGCTGCCATGGTTGGCCAGTAGTAACCCATGCGTCGCAGTCGATCCTGCAACTTAGGCCCGGGTTGGTGAGCCCCGCAAGTTCCGTCATGAGCTTCTCGAAGGGCTTCGGCTGCTTCTTCGTTGGATAGACATCGAAGGAGAAGTCCATCGTAGGAATGTCGGTACAACGTTTTAGTAGCTGTATCATAATAAAACCGAAGGAAACGCCTTCTGACCGAGACGGCTTCTTTCGGGTCTTCTGGGAGAATTCTATAGACAGCGAAATCGATGAATGGGAACCTCCAGTCTCGGACATTAACACCGACACTTGTCGTCATGGCATGGGCTATTTGTATTCATAGGTTATTTTTAGGACAGACCAAGTGTCGACCAACTACCGTGACATAGTGTTGAGTCCCGAAGGGTGCTGCTAATGAAGCTGCGAGGCCAGCCAGAGCGTCAGCCTCCAGGTTTTGTAGCTGAGGTACGTGTTCTACGAATAACTTGGTGAAGGTTGAGATAATATTTAATACAACTTCATGGTAAGGAACCAGATCTTCATGACGAACTTCGTACTGCCCTCGGATTTGATTAACGACGAGTTTTGAGTCGCCGTAAGCTTCCAGATGATCCACCCCCAGTTGTTGCGCCAGCTGGAGTCCCATGATGAGAGCGTTGTACTCGGCAACATTGTTGGAGCACAGCTTTGAAAGGGAGTAAGCACGCTGGATGGCCAGCTGATCGGGGGAGACTAAGACCACCCCCACTCCGGCGATGATTTGGCCTTTGGGGCCTATTTTCGAAGCACCATCAAAAAACAACCGCCAGACGGAGTTTTCTTCGTGACGTTTGA
>JANAVB010001201.1:0-79022 GCA_029216955.1 Iris pallida
TTTAAATGTTTTATTTGTCTGAATTGTGGTCAGAATTTCTTCCCACTCCCAACATGAAAGTTGTAGAGTTTCTCCTTGGCTTCAAGAATATATATACTATAAATATATTATTGTTTAATTGTGCAAGTATTTTACTTCTTTGATAAATGACTTGACACGACAGTGACCCGTGGTGGTGCACTCTTGACCATGAACTTGACATGATAACTTGAAATGATAAATAAGAATGACTTGATTGTGACCCGTCGTGGTGCACTCCTGACATGATAACTTGACCTAATAATTTGATATGATAACTTGGCATGATAATTCTTGATAGTGGCCCGTCGTGGCGCACTCTTGATAAGTAATAATGATAATGATAGTGGCCCGTCGTGGCGCACTCCTGACAAGAATTACTTAGTATCCTGACACCGTGGGTGAGTGTGTTTGTACAAATAAACCAGTCCTGTCTTGCATCATGTCTAGGGAGGGACTCCTGAGTACCACGGTCAGGAGTACCTGCTAAAATGGACTAAGGCTAATAACTAGATTAATACAGTAGTCATGAAGAGATCTCCCAGCTACAGGCAATCCCGTTACCTGGGTGCGCTTGGGATCTGTAGCATGCCGTCGAGTAGGGCACATTTCCAGCACACTGTCATGTGTTGCACCCTTCAAGCTACTTAAGGGTACATGCGTTTCCTGGACGATGTACCCACCTGAATTCAACCCTAATCTTTCGTCCTGAGTAACCTGGATGGTCTGCAGGGCTTGTGGCTGTGGAAGATTCTCACTGCATCTTGTTAGTAATTAGGCTTGTGACAACCCTAGTTAGTTAAAGTATCAAGCCGTACTTATTGCTTGGCCGTGAATGTTGGATGGAGTTCAATCGGTCTAGTCTCGTCTTGATCCTGTACCTGAATGTTGCATATCCTGATTTCTTATTTTATCTTGCCGATAAATGGTGGGAGAAACCAAGTTCTGTTCAGACGAAGGGTTACAACCCCGATCCTTGTTTGGTTTACGGGTTGTAACCTGGTATCTGAATAGTCCCATGGTCATCCCATCGTATATCACCTTCCCAGTTCTATTTATTTAGCATGTTCTCTAGTTTACTTTATGCTCAATGATGATTTACTTACTGTCTTCCTATGATCGGGACAAGTGCATTGGTACTGCACAAATCTCGATCCTCCCTTACTTATTTGCTTGTTGTTTGCTAATGATTGCTGGTTTTAAGTTCATAGTTCGGCCTCCTTTGTGGTACTTGCTATTTGGGGTCTGACCCCACTGGTTTTGCATGGCCAGGTTCTGATAGAAGAGCCCGAAGGATCTACCACACCATCCACTCGACGGTGACCAGCCGGAGCACCAGAGTGCCTCAGTGGACTCTTCTTCATTTTTCCACTGATATGTAAATTCTCTTCTTGTAACGTTTAGCCCCGAGCACGTGTTTAGCTCGTGTTTTGGTATTTTCCTTGATAATGTAGCCTACGGGCATAAACATGATATGTGTATTCTAGACTATAGCTAGTCCTTATCATGTACGACTAATACTCTAGCTAGTCCTCAGTTCTGTGGTACTGGCTTCATGATCAGTCATATATATGGTTCGGGACGCCTTACTAGTATATGTATGATGATCGTACTCTTGCTCTTGTATAATTGCCTGTGATTGAGATACCTAGGATTGTTAAATCTTAGGATTGACTGATGGCTTGTAGAGTAACCCCCATGTCTTGACAGCTTATACGTGATTTCAGAGTATTAACGTACTTTGGAATTGCGTAGCTGGCTATGTCTGCCCCCGCTTTCCAGTATTCTGGTTCTGGGGCGTGACACCTCAATAATGGCAAAGGAAGAAAAATGCCTGTCCGGATTCCTCCTCTGAAATATGGAAGGACGAAATGCGGATTGGGTTATACTGCTCCTATTCCTTTTATCAATATTGTTCATGAAGATCCCGAATCTGACGAAGATAAGAGATCTGATTCTTCTAGTACTACCTCTTGGGATTCCGATACGAGTATCGGTGATTTCTACTGCAACATTCTGTCTTCCAATATGGTCTCTATTGACCGTTCTGAAGAAAGTGATGAAGACGAAGATGAGTTTGAAATCTCACCTGAATCAGAACAATGGGCCCAAAGGTTGGATAATCAATGGGAGTTCCGATTTGAGCAAAAAGAGCCTCCGACTGAAGACAAACTTGTTCAAATAGATGTTGGTGAAGAGAGATCCCCTAAGCTAATATTTATTAGTGAAAGTCTCTCAAATAATGAAGCGTCACATTCATCAAACGGTTCATCCGTTCATTTATTACATTCATCCGACGGTTCATCCGTTCATTTATTACCACCCGACGGTTCACCCGTTCATTATCACCTGACGGTTCATCTGTTCATTTATCGTCATCCGATCATTTCGATATCTGTTATCCCCAGTAGAAATAGATATTCTATATTGTATTATTTTCTTAGCAAATTTGATATTTAGAAAATTATGTCCATATTACCTCTGAATTTTCTATCTCAGTATCATATTTATGAAAATGATATCTAGTCTTTTGATTCTCGAGTCCAAAGATCATGAAAAATTGAGTTCAAAGATATTTTTATGTCTGAATTCTATTTTTTCTAATCAGTATTAAACTAAGATTATCTCTGGTTTAATATCATCTGATAGAATTACAAAGTTTATTTGTATATTCTATTCTATTGAAATGTGTCATGTATTATTTACCTCTGAACATATTTTCTATGAATCTATCATTACCAAAACATCAAAACCAAAAATCAGATCAAGGATTTCATTTGCTTTCATTTCATAATCAAAACATGGAATACAAGTGAAAGTGAAAATGAAAAAGATTCATTTATTTGGAGTTATCAGCTCCCTGATACGATCTAGAACAGCATTCAGTTTCTCTTCATGAGTTTTTCGAACTCTTTTCGCTGCTTCAATTGTAACATTCTGTTCATCAAAATAATGATAGCAGACTGGCGACGGTTGACTTCTTCAATCTGTTCCGCCTGCATCTGTTCTCGTTCCTTCTGAAGAATTTCACAGCGTTCAGCTTCAGAGATATAAGCAGCAGCAACCTCAGCTTGTTCTGTTTCCATGACAGCAATGCGTTCTTGTAGTAGAGCTAATTCCTCTTTCAATTTCTTCAGCTCTTCAGTCTTGGACGCTTTATCCTTCTCCAGAAGCTCTACTCTTTGACGAGTAGCTAATATTTCTTCCCCCTTTTCTACTAATTTCTCAGTAGAAGAGGCAAGAAATGCTTCAAGAGCTGCTTGTTGGGACTGTACTTCATGTTCTAGTTGATTAATTTCAGTTGCAGTTAAAGATTAAAGATCTTCCTTCTTAGTCTCCCAGTATTTTCGGATAGTCACTTCCAATTCATCCAAGAGATGTTCGAAGAATATGCACTGAGATTCACAACCAGCATGTCACAGCGCCATGAGCGGGAACTTGACCATAGTTCGAAGATCAGAAAAGGGCATAGCTTCATCCTTCAAGAAACGTCTGGAATATGTATCTAAATATGAGTAAATGATCTCTGGATATATTCCCAGGGTTCTTGCTAGTCCAGTCTCAAATCCAGGAGTCGCTGTCATCATGGAAGAAGAAGCTTGAATATTCTCCATCCTCGGAACAGAAGTATGTGCGACCGGAGAAGTTAAGTGTGAACTCCCTTCATCAGCATCAGCCTGGATAAGCGGAGCATGAGTCGAACTCATTGCTGCAGCAGTTCCTACAGTTAAAGAAAAATGTAATCAGCATTTAAAGAAAAAAGAAACAGCGAAAACAGAATTTGAAATAAAGTTCTACCTGGCTGAGGTTCATATTCGGTATGTGGAGGGAGTTTTGCTTCTTCTCGTAGCCGGTCCATGATTGTATCCGATACCTGCTTTATATGGCTGCTTCCAGCTCCAAAATTACTGGGTGCTAGAGCGTTGTTCGGTGATTGAGCAGGTTCAGGGCTAAGTTCCATTCTGTTCCCCTTGACTTTGTCTTCATCATAAGGAGTAGAGGTGCCAGCATGCCAGTCTTCTCCTCCTTCAGCTTCTTCTTCTTTTTCATCTTCAGGACGAGCTTCTGATTCGGAGTCAATGATATTCACATCTTCATGAGTCTCAGGGACAACGACGATAGCAAGCTCAGTGTTGACTGCCGCCGGTTCAGTCCTCTCTGGAATATCGGTTCGAAGAATGATGTCTTGACAAACATTCTTCAACAAATCATCAACAGCTGATAGCTCAGACGCCGGCACGTCTTCATCACCTCTGGCCGAAGAAATATTTTCTTCCGCTTGAGTTTCAGGAACTTCTGACTGTTTTGTCACTTTTTCTGGAGTTGGTTCTTCTTCAGAGTAATCAATCTGGTCATCCAGTGCCTGAATGACGCCCTCAGTCCCATGCTCAAATGGGATCATCCTCGTCTCCGAGGGTTCAATAGCTACTCCACTTGTGGTCGGAGCAGTTATTTCCTGAGCTTGAGCAGACTCTACTTCAGTCTGTTCATCATCAGACTCGGTCTTCTCAGTAGAGACCGCTTCGTTGATTTCTGGCAAAACTCCTCTACTCATGATTGTTTCTAGGAGTTTGTTGCCCTTAATTTTGCTGACAGACTTCTTGACATATTTGCCTCTCGACCTCCTTATCAAAGGAGCGTCGTCTTCATCAGTCTCTTCGTCTTTATCAGCGGCATCGTCCTCATCAACTGAGATACCGCCTAAAGATGACGTAGCAGTCACTGAGACTCCTTTCTTCTTTTTCTTAGATGTTGGAGACCTAGTACTCCTCTTGGAGATGGTCTCAGATTCATCGCTTCTCTTCCTCTTAGAAAGAGATATGAATATAGGGGGGAGAACTTCATCAGGAAAATTTCCCTCCTGAAACAATTCATACAGAGGTTCAACCTCCGTTATCTCATCTTCGGGTTCCGGAGGGAAATGTTGAATAACAATCCTCTTCTTTGACCTCTTCGATTCATCCTCTGCAACAAAGGTCTTCAGATTGAAACTCGGCCTAAAAGTGCTCGACGACACATAAAAGCGAGCATATGTATAAAGCATCTTTGGCCCCAAGCTAGATAAAGGATTAGGCATAGAGAATACAACTTTTGTATCCCTAGCCGCAAAATATCTCCAAGCTCGAGCTCCGTCGACAAGCCCTCCACGAGCAGATAAGCAAGAGGTGGCGTTCCCAACGTGAAGTTGATCATAATCGAATTGCCTGGCAAATCGGCTTGGTAAATATGGCTCCAGATACGCCATTTCTTCATGACGATACACTAGATGGGAAGGCCGTATCCTCTGTAACCACTGAAAGGCTACATCGTCTAACCTGTTTCCCATATCTCCGTCCATCATATTTAAGGGCATGCTCTCATAGCCCTGTGGTGGAGGGACACATTGGATAGACCAATGTGATGCCCGATTCAAGACATTTCTGCATTCTGGGAGGGTGTGAACCTTCCAGAACGTCTCTCCAGAGTACCTCTCCAGAAAAAGACTGCTACTTCCTCCTGCCCCTGGAGGTATCAGACCATCATGATGAAGGAGAAGCCAATCAAAAACACTACAACAAATATGGCCTACGATAGCATGCGATGAACGCTATCGAAAGCCTTCTATAGCATATTCTGTCTGCTATGATCGCCCACGCTATAGAAAGTCCAGACATGTGAACGCTATAACATTATAGCGTTCCTGAATGCTGTAGAAGGTTTATAGCGTTCATGTATGCTGTTGATGTTTTATAGCGTTTATGAATGCTGTAAAGATTTTATAGCATTCTTGAATGCTGTAGATTGTTTATAGCGTTCGTGAGTGCTGTAGATTAGTTATAGCGTTTTTGAATGCTGTGGATGATTTATGGCGTTTGATTAATGGTTTGATTTATTATAGCGTTCATCATATGCTATCGTGGTAGCAGCAATTTAGACATTTTTAGTGCTATAAACCTGCTACAGAATTTCATATCCACCTGCTACAGAATTTCATATCCACCTGTTTTGTATTTCGATCAATTTCAATCGCAGACAATTTCAATCGCAAACATTTCAATCGCAGACAATTTCAATCGCAAACATTTCAATCGTAGACATTTCAATCGCAGACAATTTCAATCGCAACTTGCATTTGATCAATCAAGATATAGTAAAGATTTGACAAAATATGAAATGTTTCATTAGAACATTCAAGATGTACCAAAAGTAGTCATTAAAACATTCAAGTTGTAGAAAAAGTAGTTGTACGCCAAAATAAACCATTTCCTTTACAAAGTATTTGTAGTCCAAATTAAACCATTCCATTTACAAATATTTGTAGGCCAAAAAACAGCTCGCCTCCTTCCCTCTATCAGCTATCCACAATCATCAGAAACATATACGCCAACCTACACAAAATTGAGAAGAAAACACATTATGATATAAAAAAATAAGATAAAAATATTTCTGATACTCAAGTATGCTCAGTGGCTGGCTAAGGAGGCATGCAGTGTGTAAATGTGAAGTATCAGAAATATTTCTGCAATCTACAATGCGATGAACGACAATCACAGGAAAACAAAATACTAGTTAGATTCCTTTCACCAGAAAGTGGTGGCTGAACTGAAGCTACTTGTATTAACATATTAATGGATCATGGAATGTAGTAGTACATGTCAGATCCTGGATCAAATGAAGACCCCCATCAGCCAGAGAAATAAGCTAAAAGCTTATAGATAAACTTTCTATACAATAACAACTATCTGATACTATAACAATCAGCTAAAAAAATAAGATCCTGGATCAAATGTAGCACCAACATTTTTTAATAAGCAATTAGATAAACTTTCTCCAGCTTCCTCAAATTCATACAATAACAACTATCTGACATGCTTTGTATTAACATATTAATATATTTTTCTTTCTACTTCCTATAAGCAGTTACAGCAGATGAAATAAATCCACAAATGACATGCTTCAAGATCAAATTCACTCGCAAAATGTGTTTGGTAACCACACCTTAGTCAAAAAGATTTTAGAAACTAATTCAATTTTTGGGTAGAAAGCAGGTGTAAGACTGCTTTCAAAGCTGTTTCTTTTGAAAAAGCAAGCAGCAATCAAAAACCATTTTGAAAAAGCAAGCAACAATAAAAAAACCAGACCTAAATTTAGCTTTCTATATAATACATTTATTCACAATTCCAGGGCATTATCCAATTTGCCAAACAGCACACAAGATAGCAAGATATTACTAAATCATGATATTGAACAATCTACAATCCTTACAATCTACAATCTAAGGAGGCATCCTTACAATCTACAATCCTTTAAAAGGGTGTATGAAGTAGAAGTGGTCTAACATTGAGAATACTACTTTTTCAGTTGCAGACAACTGAAAGACAGCAGTGTAATTACTTGTGATAGTAAAGTGCAAGGAGGCTATGTGCTGTGGCAGTGTATGCAATATGCAGGGCACCCAAATTGAATGCAATGATTAAATGTTGTAAAGGCAGTGAGAGGAAGAGTATGTGAATGTGCATGGTTAATGAAATCAACTAAAGCAACAGGCTCATAAAAAGTAACAGGCTCATAAAAAGTACCTAGTCATCCAACGTCGTAATGTGTTCGGTCGGCCATGCAGTAGTACTTCCAACGATGTCTTCTATTGTGTCATTACCGAAACATGGTCGAAATAGTAGTGCTTTGGGTTGTAAAGCAATATCTACCCAAACCCGAGAGACATCCTTTCCAAGAGGTGTACCATGAACCACCACTTTCGGATCATCTGTCACCCATCGTCCAATTGCAATGATTTCATTCGATTCCATCCAATTTAGCAACTTACATTTTTGGTCTTTCAACCAACGACGACTACTTCCACTATGTGACTGCAACAAAGAATGAAAGAATGTTATATTTGATACTAGTAACCATATGAGAAAAAATATTTTTACTTGTTACTAGTATATCTTACCTGTGGAGTAGTAGATGGAGTTTTAGAAACGATATCTGGTTCATTTGATTTTACAATCTCCACATCATCGTCAGTGTCCTCATTGTCATTGTTCTCATTACCATCCTTATCGTTATTCACCTCATCCTTTTCCTATAGGGAATAACCATTTTTGTTAGAAAAAATCGAAGTTTTCCTCATGTCAAATTGAAGAATTCTGCTGAGAAGTAGACTTCTTACTTGACTTTTCATTAAACTATCAATCAATTGGTTTTGTTGTTGAAGTAGCTTCGATATTGAGTTAATTTGCCCTTGCATTGAATCAACTTTGCTTTGGGAATTCTTGTCCTCATCGACACTCACCTCAACATCATTAGCTTGTTCCTGTTGATCACATTTCTAACGAAGGCAACGATTTCAGTGGTAATATGTGCCAAAAAATATCAAAGGAAAAAATAAGAATTACTTACCTGATTTTTCATTAAAGAATTTATCAACTTTGCCTGGTCTTCAACTAACGTTGACATTGAGACCATTTTTTGCTGCATTGACTCGATCTCTTTTTCAAGCCTAACTACTGTAGCTGAATTCTTCGCTTTAGCCACTATTTTAGATTGACTTGCTCCAGCTCCGCCTCCTCTAAGACTACCACGCTTTTCGGGTTGTGTAATTACTTGTGATAGTGCATCACCATCACAACCTGTTTTTGTCGATCCCTCAGATGACGGTGCAAGTAGGATATTTTTGGCCTTTTGCTGAAATAACAATAAATGATACTCGAATTAGTCTCCTTTTGACACAGCGTGATTGTCAGAGAAAGAACACAGTAAATTAGCCAATATAAACATGATTGGGATTATACATACGATGAGTTCATTGTCCTTTGGGTGTTTAGGTACACCTTTTTGATTAGTATACCCTCGAACCCAAGCACGAAGCCTTGCTTTGTCTTTAGGACATGGACCCTCTACTTTCTGCGTTGTATAAGATAAAATAGACAAGTGGAGAAATAAAAATTTGAAACAAATAATTGTGTTACACGTACCAATATTTCATCCGCAATGCGAGCAAATCCTTTTCGACTTCCAAGGTAAGGCATAGTTTGTTTCTCCCTCATTTGCTTGAACTTTGTAGATTTCTCCTACGTACACTCACATGCATATTATTAGATAAAAACAAGAACTTTATATAAAACATTCGAATGAAGAAAATAGGGCAGAAAGTGCACTATCAGTGTGCACTGCAAGAGTTTCCTGCACATTGCAATGTGCAGTAAATGCAGAAATTGCAGTGCAGTAACTGCAGAATGAAGAAAATAGAGCAATGTGCAGGAAATGTAGAGCAATGTATATCAGGAAATGTAGAGCAATGTGCAGGACATGTAGAGCAATGTGCAGGAAATGTAGAGCAATGTGCAGGAAATGTAGAGCAATGTGCAGGAAATGTAGAGCAATGTGCAGGAAATGTAGAGCAATGTATCAGGAAATGTATATCAAAACTTTCCAGATTTATTCCCTAGATAATCAAAACTTTCCAGATTTAAAAGAATCTTCATTTTGGCTGAACAAGAAGAATGAAGAGTATTTGATCATTAAACCCATAATGCATGGACAGGGCATTTATATGCTGACTGAACCAATAGGTAGATGTGAACTAAAACTAATGAATGAACTACATAATGTGAACTAAAACTAATGAATGAACTACATAAAAATAGGGAAGCATGTGTGTATACAACAGTGACTATGTATATGTGTAGGAAACACAAACAGTGAAGGAGAGGGAAAGTGTGTGGTGTGTATACATGTAAGGGTGAATGCTCAAGTAAGTAGTTTAAGCTATGAGTAGGGAACATACAGGAAAGGAAAAAAATAAGTTGAATTGGACTGTCAAGTCCAGTTTTCAGGAAATTAACTCCTCCATAGTTGATACAATATAGGCACTAATCTCAGGTAAGAAGAAAAAGGAAAAGGAAATCAATTCATTGTCCTCCCCCTCAATCTCAGTTTTCTGGAACATGAATTCAGTGAATGGCACTCATTAACAGTTCAGGTATCTCATAAATAGGCAAAAAGGAATTCAATTCAAAACAGTCTACATATCTAACTGTGGCAGTAACTATGTCCTAGTTAACATAAAATCTGGAACATCATAACCCAAGTACAGTTAAAAAAAATAGATCACAAACTCAGTTTTTTTCACCCTTAGTCCCTTCCCAGATTTTCAAGTTTAGTTCAATCTCAGTGAACATCAACCCAGGTTTTTTTCCCTTCATAAATTGAATAACACTTTATGACAAGGAAAAAGGAAATCAGTCCATAGTATTCCTACACACAGTTTCAGTCCCAGGTATTCACAGAAAGTGAACCAAACTCACACCAACTCATACAAATTTTGACACACACTTAGGAAATACATAGGGGTACCACATTAGGGTTTCAATACAGGTAATTAATAGCATGTAATGGATTAATTAAATGACAAAACTCATTTTAGAATACTGGAAATATACAGGGAACTAGAGTATCAGAACTTGGGTAAATGAGAAATCAAATAGGAAGACGTACGCTTTTGCCTCGTCCACTATCACTGTGACTTAACCGAAGCCTTACCTTATATTGTTTCGAGCATCTTTTTTTGACAAATACTTCCCAATCCGCTGGGTCGACGTCATTCGGCTTTTTCTTCAGAAATTTTCCTATTTTTGCTTTGTTTGTTCTACCTAGTCTTCCCATTTGTTGGAGGACGTACGCTTTTGCCTCATCCTCTCGCTCCTTGAATGTAAACCTTTGCTACAAGTACAATAGATCATAAGTAATTATTAGCAATAAAGTAGAAGCAAACTGCATTTTAAATTGTAAAATTTAAAAGATTACCGTAACTGCTTGCCAATAAAATTCTTTGCTTTCATTAGGTACATGTCTCCAATCATCATATAGTATTGACACCATTTCACGTGTTAAACATCCTACAAAGGTTGATAGATATTTTGAGTTCTTCCCAATGGGTTGACCAAGTTCATTCAATTCCACCTCTAGCCTATTCCCACTTTCCACTGGCAAAGCACCACACCTAGTAGGCCCACGGGTTCTTGTTGTTCTGTGTGTCACATCGGATTCATTGGATGGATTAGTGTCCAATCCATCATTTGAATCTTCTTGCTCGCAAGATTTTTCCTTGCCTCGTTTTCGCTTCTTTTCTTTTTTCTTGTCTAATCCATCATTTGATTCTTCTTGCTCACAAGCTTTTTCCTTGCCTCGCTTTTTCTTCTTTTCTTTTTTCCTTGATTGATTTGCACTCTACAAATATGCAAGAAAAACATATATTAGAAATACAAATACATTTGAATCTTCTTGCTCAACTATATGAAGTCCACATTTGAATCTTCCTTTTGATTTGCACTCTACAAAAAATGACTAAGTTACCACATTTGAATCTTCTATAGGCTCATTTATACGAAATCCAGCGTTTGGATCATTCATAATAGCAGCCTCAGCGCCTTGTTTCTGCTTCTTTGCTCTTTTCTTTGCACGTTTTGAACTCTATGAATACGCAACAAATTAGAACATTTAAATTAAATGAGATTTCTCTAAATTAGTTTCAAATACATGTAAGGGTACTTACCTCAGCATGAGCCATGTTGTAAACCACCTAAGAATACAAAAATACACCCCTGTAAATGATCAGGACTAGTATACAACTAGCAACAGACTCCTACAATTTCTGAAACAGACTCCTGTATATGAGCATTCCAAAACTTAAAAAAACTCCTGTATATGAGCATATTCCAAAACTTAAAAAAATTGACTCCTGTATACTCATGTGTCCTAAGTATAGCAGACACAACTAGCAATGCAGTTCTTTGTTTGCAAAACTGAAACAGACTCCTGTATACTCATGTGTCCTAAGTATAGCAGACACAACTAGCAACAGACTCCTGTATATGAGCATTCCAAAACTTAAAAAAACTGAAATATATGAGCATCAGAGTTTATAAACTTCTTTGTTTGCAAATACATGTAAAAAACTGCCAACTGTATGATGGGTACAATCCCCTTTATACATGTAAAGAACTTATTTGTTTGCAAATACATGTAAAAAACTGCCAACTGTATGATGGGTACAATCCCCTTCATACATGTAAAGAACTTCTTTGTTTGCAAATACATGTAAAAAACTGCCAACTGTATGATGGGTACAATCCCCTTTATACATGTAAAGAACTTCTTTGTTTGCAAATACATGTAAAAAACTGCCAACTGTATTCCAAATAACAAAGATAGATGGGAAAGAAAAGCATCCAAGCATTCCAAATACAAGCATTCCAAATACAATCCCCTTTATCTTACTAACATGTAAAAAACTAACAAAGATAGATGGGAAAGCATCCAAGCATTCCAAATAGACTCTGATCAAGGACTGCCAACTGTATGAGAACTGAACATATATATGAGAACTGAATATTAATTAGACTAAAGATAGAGGGGAAATCATCCAATCATAAGAACTGAACATTAATTAGAATAAATATGAGGGGAAAGCATTCCAAATATATATGAGAACTGAACATTAATTAGACTAAAGATAGAGGGAAAGCATCCAATCATAAGATAATTGATATAAATGTATTGGTTTAATTAGACTAAAGATAGAGGGGAAAAAAAGACTAATTATACATAAACGCCCTCACAATCATTTCTAAGGTAACTATCACTACCATCCTCAACATTCTCATCTAGTTTTGATACATCCACCGGTGCTAATGATAGTGTATAGACATTTTGATCAACTTCCATATCCATCTCTTGAAAACCACTTTGTGGTGCCTTTAACACAACATACCAATTAGATGAAGCAGTGTCCTTAGAATAAAATACTTGGGTTGCCTGTGATGCTAGAACAAATGAGTCTCTTTCAAAGTGGTGTTTTCCTTGGGGAAGGTTAACCAAGGTAAACCCATCTTCTATTTTGACACCATTTGTTGTGCTAGCCCAATCACAATCAAAAATAGGAATATGGAAGGTATGATAATCCAAGCAAATTATATTCTTGAGCACTCCATAATAGGCAACTGTATCGGTGATTTGGTTCCTATCCTTCGAGCTGGATCTACAAATAGTTGTTGCCTCAAGTAATACACCACTGTTCTGTCTAGAGTTCTCAGCGTCCTTCGTATGGTAGCGGTTACCATTGATAACAAATCCTGAATAAGACACAACATGTTTTGAAGGGCCATGTGCAAGCCCTCTTAACATGTTGGATATGTTTCCACTGGACTGTCCCTCAATCTGTTCAAAATCAAAATAAAATATAAGGTAACAACATTTCAAAATATACTTCTAAGGGTACACATATTCGAATTTGTGACCTTTTGTTTTAACCAGCTTGACAATTCCTTGGAATGGCGATCTTGAAGTAAATTTTCATTTTGAACAAGGCGTCTATCTGAAAGTTTCAACTCCTTCAAGTGCATCCTAATAGGAAAAACTGCTATTAACTTGATATTAATTACAAATATAGAGAAGTTACTTTGGAGTTGTATGTTTACTAATAACTTACTCTAGATAAGGTTCAACTTCAGCCATATTGAACAATACATAACGGTGAGCACTTTGTAGTTTATGTTTATCCAATGTCATTATTGTCCCCTTCGAAATTGGTCGGCCATCAAAAATCGCATCATTCTGAATATCTTCATTTCTACTTGGACGATTATCCATCTCAGCTACTTGTTTCATGTACCCACTAACAAATCTCATGCTTTCATCAGCAAGATAACATTTTACTATGCAACCTTCGGGACGTGCACGATTTCTAACGTATCCTTTCAGCACCTTTATATACCTAGGAGACGAAAAAAACAATTCTTATTTAAAGTAAGCAAATTAATGAATAAAAATCAATAGAAAGAAAAGCAAACAATCACCTTTCAAACGGATACATCCAACGATAATGGACTGGGCCACCTAATTTTGCTTCACGTCCCAAGTGAATTGGTAAATGAATCATGATATCAAAAAATGAAGGAGGAAAGTACCTTTCAAACAAGCATAATATCTCAACAACTTCTTCCTCTAATTTCTCTATTTGTTCTCTATCAATGACTCTTTGGCACAAGACGTTGAAAAATGCACATATTCGAAATATTGCATTCCTTGGTCCTTTTGGAAGAAGACCTCTCAATGCCACAGGCAACAACTGTTGCATTAACACGTGACAATCATGAGACTTGAGTCCTATTATTTTGCATTCTTCCACTGATATACAGTTCCCGATATTTGAACAGTAACCATCGGGCAACTTCAAGTTATATAATCTCTTGCAAAAAGTTTCTTTTTCTTTCTTTGAAAGTGTGTGTGGTCCTGGTGGAAGAAAAATTCTCTTATTTTGTCGTTCTGGATGCAAAACATGTCTGATTCCCATATCTTCCAAATCCATACGTACTTCTATGCCATCCTTTGATTTTCCCTTCAAATTTAGCAACGTACCAACAATGCTATCACACCAGTTTTTTTCTATGTGCATTAGATCCAAATTATGACGCAAAATATGATGCTACAAAACAAAGAAACATATTTACAAAAATTGTTAAAACAATGAAAAGCTCAATTGAAAGTATTTACAAAACACATAGAAAAATAATATGATATTACCTCCCAATACGGTAGTGAAAAAAATATTGACTTCTTCTTCCACATCTCTGGAGTTTCCTTCTTTCTTTTGCCATTGTTTTTCCCCTTCCTAAAATCATTTCTCATATTTTTCAGCCCTTCTAAAATTTTTGATCCAGTCATTAGTCTAGGTGGCTCCCTGTGCTCTTGGTTACCATCAAACCAACTTTTTTTCGACCGAAATGGATGCTTGGATGGAAGAAAACGTCTGTGTCCCATGTAAATGGTTTTCCTACTACATTTTAACCATTTTGAACATGTATTCACTCCACATATAGGACATCCTAATTTTCCTTTGGTAGTACATCCAGCTAGGTTACCATAAGCCGGAAAATCATTTATCGTCCACATCAAAATTGCTTTCAAGTTGAAAAAAGATTTGGTGAATGCATCATAAGCATGCACTCCATTATTCCATAGCTCTAGCAAATCATCTATGAGTGGCTGTAAATAAATATCTATATCATTTCCAGGTTGCTTCGGTCCAGGAATTAGTAGTGTCAACATTATATTTTCTTTTCGCATGCATAGCCACGGTGGAAGATTATATGTCGTGAGCATCACTGGCCAACAAGAATATGAAGAACTAAGATTGCCGAAAGGATTAAACCCATCCGCAGCAAGACCAAGTCTAAGATTGCGTGGCTCTTCTGCAAAAGAGGGCCACTTCATATCAATGGTCTTCCATGCCAAGGAATCCACAAGATGACTCATGATGTCATCTTCACTTTTGTGATTGTAATGCCACCTTAAGTTTTCAGCCGATTCAGCTGACTGAAACATCCTTCTGAACCTTGGAATTATCGGAAAGTACCTTAGTACTTTTGCCGGAACTCCTTTCTAAATTTTACCTGTCTTATCTTTCTTCCACCGTTCCAATCCACATTTGTTACACTTTTCGTCATTTTTCAATTCTTTTCTATATAGACAGCAATCATTGGGACACGCATCTATCTTCTCACAATCAAGCTCAAACGTCTTAAGCAATGAAGAAACGGCACGTGAAGATTCTGGAATTGTATTTTCAGCAGGTAACATGTCATGCAATATTTCCAAAAGATGACTAAAGTATTTATCAGAAATTCCATACATAGACTTGTGCTTGTATAAAACAACGGTTGCTGATAACATAGTATATTTTGTGCAAGTTGGGTATAATGGATTATTTGCATCCTTCAATAAGGTTGTCAATCCATTCTCTCTTTCCTCTTCAATAGGTTCAGTATTGGGTTCATCTTTAAATATTTCAGTTATTTCAGTCTGTTCCACATTTGGAATTTCATTGTTCAACCCTTCCCCATGCCAAATCCAAGTGGTGTAAGACATATCCATCCCACGTCTTAGCAAATGAAGCAAAATCATATCTTCATTTCCACGACACAAATTCTTACAATCAATGCAAGGACATAACATAAAATCTACATTCTTTGCATTTGACTTGGCAAATTCCACAAACTGACGGACAGATTGCTTATACAAAGTTGTATTCCTAAAAACAAATGCAAAGAAATAATCAAATAAATAAGTGATACAAATGGATTTAATTTAGGTGAACACATTAGTATAGCGATGGATTTCAATACTTGTTAAGATGAACCCAATCTTTATTCATCATGATGACACCCACCACGTGCTTATATCCAACTTGACAACACCAGAAAAATAACTCAGACTTTGCAAAACAGCATATATTCAGACTTAAAATATATATTAGGGTTTGTTCTGCCATACCTTGGTTGGAAAGACAGGACTGGTAGATGCACAATAAACCTAAAAAAGAAAAGAAAAACAAGTACTGGAGGTTAAATACTGAAAAATTAAAAATATAACTTCTCCAAACTTTTTGAAAAATTAGGGCAGATGCCTCTGTCCGCAAGAATGTCACAATCGTGCCATTACGCCCTCTCGAAAGCGAAGAAGATCGAAGAATTTTTGGGTTTGATCAGCAAACCCAAAGGAAGAATTTCAGGGTTTGATCAGCAAACCGAAAAACAATTAAGGAGGGAGAGATGGATTAGGGTTTGATCAGCAAAACCTATTAACCCTACAGCAAACCCTAATGTCCCTCGCGCGCAGAAGGAAACTTTGCTGATCAAACTTTTCGTGGGTTTTTGTGGGAGGAAAACTTTGCTGATCAAACCCAAAAATTCTCCCTCGCGTGCAGAAGAAAACTCGGCGAAAAAAGATTAAGGAAAAATTTTCGTGGGGGAGAGAGATACCTAGAGCTTCCTTCGCGAGAGAGGGATTAGGGTTTGATCAGCAAACCCTAATGTCCCTAGAGCTTCCTTCGCGAGAGAGGGATTAGGGTTTGATCAGCAAACCCTAATGTCCCTAGAGCTTCCTTCGCGCGCAGAAGGAAAATTTTTCGTGGTGCTTAAATGGGAAGTCTGGGATGCATGGGTAGTTTTTGTGGGAAAACTTTTCGTGTGTAATAGTGGTGGAAGCTAACACTAGGATTAATAACCAATCTACCATAAACTAAATCAAGTGGGCTGTAGAGTAATCGGTTGGGTCATTGAGTGCTTATATGGAAGGTTAAAGGTTCGAATCCTTTGGCTGTGTGTTGCTAGGTTATATAATTTGGTTTTATTTTTTCTTTTCTGAAAAACAAAGGCTGTGTTGTTAGATTACATAATATTTTTAAAAATTAGGGAAGAATGCTATTAATGCTATTTAAACTAACCAAAGTATAAAAAAGGAACCTACAACCTTTGGTTCTGTTGTTAAATTTTTTTTTTAAATGGAGAAGAATGCTATAACTGCTATATAAACAAACCAAAGAAAATTTTCTATGCTGCTTCTCCAAGCATTCGAACATGAGAACTGCATTGAAATACAAATATGAATGTTACATATGCTACAGCATTCAGGAAACGCTATACATTCAAAAATTTTATAGCAATGCTGAAAGAACGCTATTGTTGATAACATTCTATAGCGGGGACACCTGAATGCTATAGAAAAGCTGCTATCGTAGGCCCTATTTCTTGTAGTGAAAGATACGTGAAGGGCATCTCTATCCTTGGGAATTCATCAGTCATCATCCTCTGAGCAGACAGCATGTTAGTGACAAAATTTCGGAGACCTGCATTCAGCCTACAGGTCATTGCCGATAATAAGTCTAGCTTGTAACCATACACAAGGCGCACCGCTGCAAAGATAACGCCTCTGTGTATCTTGTCCAAGGAACTGGAGCCAGGAACGATGAATTTCCTCAACCACAGAGATAGGAATCCGGCCAGATGACCGTTCCTTGACAGACTCTTTCCACTCTGTCTAACATAAGAGCTGAAAGTGGTTCCAGCTTTGAACTCGTACCAGTCTTCAGTAATAGTGAAATCCTTGCAATCATATTTCTCCAGCAGATAAATGATTTCACCTTCAGAGAGAGGTTTGAAATTGTTGATCTGGTACCATCTCTTCTCGCTTATTTTCTTATCATCCTTTTCACGGTTCATGAAAAGGTAGGACATCCACTTCTGAATGTGGTTGCCAGCTTCATCCTTGGAACCCTTGTAATATAGAGTACATGTGCCAAAATGGCACATCATCTCTTCGAATAGATGGACCATCTCTGGGTTCTTCTCTGACAGAAAGTTCAGCTCTTCTGTCGTAGGAACATATTCCTCATACGGCAGCGAGCCTGAAGGCAGGTGTGAGATGTATTCCATCTCATGAAGGGCGAAGCCCATCTCTCCTTTCGGAGTCATAAAGGTCCCCGTCCTGTGGTTGTATATCTCAACCAAAGCCAGGAATAGGAAGGGGTTGGGCTTGAAGCCGTAGGATGAATTGACGACGGCATCATAAAGATTAATCTTCTTCAGCTCAGTCGTAAAATTCTTCAAAGCCCAGTTGACCAAAGTCTTTCATCTCACATTCTCCTGATTCATTAGGCCGTTCATCCTAAGCGTCGAATCGGTTGGATAGAATGCATTCTTGTTTGACATGAATTCGTTTATGAAAATGGGCATCCTGAACGGCATCAATATGGATGAATCTTCAGGTGGTATGCATCCAGGCTTCAAACCCTGAAACACTGATACATGATCCTCCGGGGCACTGAAAAATCCCTCCTTCCTGTAAATAATACGGCTTGCCTTCGCCTGCTGATATTCTGTCAAATACCAGGACATCTTTCTTGGATAGCTGGCATGCATAAGTCTCATGATTGATAAGCCTCTGGAAACCTTTGGCCAGTACATGGGTTGTTTCATATCCCCTTCGAAGTAGAAGCACACCTTCTCTCTGATGCCCTTCGGCTGAGATTTCTGTGCTATGGCATCTCCGAACAAGAATGCTGGTTTCTTGTGGAAAACCAGATCCAGACTCTGAAAGGGTTGTCCATTCATTAAGCAGAGTAAAGTGGTATGATCTTGATTGGCCAACAATGACAGTCTTGTTTCAGGAAGATCAAATTGAGGAAATTGTACATGAGATAGATCATGCTTAAATGAGAAACTCAAACACCCTTCATATTCTGCTTCTTCGCTTCGGATGTTCACCACAGAAAATGACAGAAGACAAAGTCAGATATATCTATGTCTATGCGTGTATTACAGTATTTGAAAGAAATTTCAAAAGTCACGCAGACTCTATATGGATATACCACCATGACATGCTGAGTGATTTATTCACGCGGATGATTAATTCACGCAAAGTCCAGACAGATTAAGATGAAAGTCACGCATCATTGCCAGAATCACATTTAAGTGAAAATGACAAAAACACGCTGACAGATCAAGACTAATCTATCCAGAAGATGAATCTCAGAAGTCTGCGTGAATAATTCAACATTGACATCTCTGTCAACATGTGAAAAATCACGCAGCGTCATCCTGAAAGCTGCGTGACTATTTCAACATGGACATTTCTGCCAACGTGAAAAGTCACGCAGAATCATGAGAGTCATGCTCCTTTGCGTGGAACACAGAGCTTCGTAAACACGAAGATGTGAAGTATGGCCGACCCTAAAGAGGGGGCATACTTTATTAATATCCTTTGCCCTAAGAAGGGGGGGATATATTTCTGAAGTTTATTATCTTAAGATCCTAAAAAATTCTATGTGGAGTTCATCTTCATCAAACTCGTCTTCAACAGTTCATGTTCTTCCATCACTTACGATGCATAGGAGCTTGCGGGACTTCCTGTCGAGGAAGTCTGTCAGTAGTGGCACGCGAAGAAGTTGCAGGGGCTTTCCCCTTGGCCTGAGCATCAGCTTTCTTGGGAACCATTTCGGCTGAGAAAGGAGAAGAAGAAGTCGGGGAAGAAGGAGTTCGTCGGGGAAGATGAAGTTCTCTTCTGTGGGTTCTCTCTTTCAAATACAAGTAAAGAAGGAAAGAAGTAATCTATGGCTTATTTATAGGCTCATGAAGAATTCCAAACGGCCCATCATGATTTGCCTCGATTTAGGAGCTTGATACGGGATCTTAACTGCACAGAATCCCAACAGTCTAATCATTTAGGGATAAACATCTCTTTGAAGTCATCTCAGCGTGACTAATTTTATTTTATCATCTCGTTTTCAAAGTATTTCAAAATAATTTATCATTTTTTGAAAACTTTGAAGGGGGTTTTTGTAGGCCTCAAAAATGAAAGTCACGCTGAGTTGATCAGAACAAGGTCCAAAAGTTACGCAGAGTTGATCAGGACAATATTTAAAAGTCACGCTGGGAAACAGCTCATCATTTGTCAGAGTGTAATTATGACTGACAGCACGACAGTCGAAGAATGTCTTCTCGTATGCCACATATGCACAGAACTCGAGAGATCACAGCCGACTATTGCGTGACTTTCGAAATCTTCTTCAGCAAGACTCGGCCTTCGTCAAGTTGGCGTACCAAAAGAGCTTCTTGTCATTTAATACAACTGACAAAAGCAATCACTGTCAGAGATTTTGTGTCAGTCGAAGCACGTCGAATCAAGACAGCTGGCAGTCCTGTCTCAATCGAGCGTGAATTATGTTCTTTCCCAAAGTCTGCGTATATTTTGAGCTTTCTGCCTCAAGTTTGCGTGGATTCTGAAGTTTGTTCCCTCAAGTCAGCGTGGATTTTGAAGCTTTTTGCCCAAGTCTGCTTGGATCCTGAAGCTTCTTACCCCAAGTTTGCGTGGATTTTGAAGCTTTCTGCCCCGAGTCTGCGTGGATTTTGTCTTCAACAAGTCTGCGTAGATTTCATCAAATTGGAGTACGTGGCAGCCATGCCACTGATCTCTCGCCTGCGTGTCCTGTAACTTGCACACGACTCATGCATGATTGCCATGTGTCTAACAGTTACAGGCCACGTCCAGTAACTGCTCACAACCTTACGTATGTTAAATCCTGCGTGATTTTCAACTAGGCACAGGCTGTGAAGACAGTTATCCTTTCAGTTATTATTTTTGACTCTATAAATAGAGTTCTTTTTCTCATTCATTGTACAGATACATAGTTATCTACTGTCAAAATTTTGAGAGCTTTTCTTCTTCGCATAGTCCAAGGGATAAAGTGATCGTCTTCTAGATCAGATTCCTACAGTTGTAATTTTCCCAGATACACAATAAATAAAGTAAATTTATTTATGAAAAACAGACGCATGCATTGTTAGTGTAGTCGCATGGCCTTGTACTATTTTGCATGGCATTAACTTCCAAATTTCTGGCTGCATGAGGAATTTTGGCCGCATGGCCTTATATACTTGCATGACATATTATGTTGTATATAATAACTGCTTGGCCACGTGGCCTTATTTGCATAGGCCGCAGGGCAATATTTGTACAGTTGTATTTTATGGGCCCCATGACATTTCTTTGCATGCTAAATGCAAGCTTACCATGTGGCCGCATGGCCTATATATTATTATTTTTGCCGCATGCTCTTGCATGATGTCGCATGCATGATGTCACTTGCTAAATATGTAATCATTGCTTGACCACGTGAACCCTTTTCTTGCTGCATTTATTGATGGGACCCACATGGCCTCTGTACTTGAGTGGCCACGTGCCCTTTTCTTTTGCTTGAGTGGATGCTTGTATTTATTGCGGGTCCCACTCTCTTTGTCTTTTCTGATTGTATGAACATTTTTTGCTGGCCGCATGGCCCCTTCAGTTATTTTCTGGTCGCATAAGCTTTGGCTGGCCGCATGGGTGGCTCTCCCACTCTCTTTGGCCGCATGTATGTTCTCCCACTTTTGGGCCGCATGGGGTCCACTTTGATTGTTTAAATATTTTATTTGCCTAAATTATGGTCAGAATTTCTTCCCACTTCCAATATGAAACTTGTATATCTTTTCCTTGGCTTCCAGAATATGTTATTTAATTATTTTATGCAAGTTTCTTTCATGAAGTTTCTGACTGCTATTATGTATTTTCTATTCTGGCCTGAATTACGACGACCCACTTAATAGCTTGCTATTTCTTTAATGAATGAAATTGCTTGATACGATGGTGACCTGTCATGGTGCACTCTGACCTGTAACCAGTATCCAGAAATAAGTAACATGACATGATAGTGACCCGTGGTGGTGCACTCTTGACATGATAATTCTTGATAGTGGCCCGTCGTGGCGTACTCTTGACATGATACACCTGACATGATACTCCTTGAAATACTGTTGCGACGGTTAACCTGACATGACCAGTATGAATGATCTGGACACCGTGGATGATTGTGCTTGTACAAATGAACCCGTCTTGTCTTGCATCATGTCTAGGACGGGGACCCCTGAGTACCACGGTCAGGTGTACCCACTGTAAATGGCTAAGGCGAATAACTAGAATAATACAATAGTTCCTGAAGAGACTTTTCCAGTTACCTGTTGCCCCTTTGATCCCGGCCTTATATATATACATGGGACTTGGAGCTATCTGTCATGATGAGCACATTTCCAGCCTGCCGTCGAGTGGGGCACCTCTTTAGGACACATGTATCTCACTACAGTGTGTCTGCTATACTTGTTTTTCTTTTGCTGGGGTCACTCAGGTAGCAGCAGGCGGGTAACTGGACTTGAAAATCTCTTTGTATCTTGCTAGTAACTAGGCCTGTGATAACTTTAGTTAGTTAAAGTATCAAGCCGTACTTATTGCTTGGCCGTGAATATTGCATGGAGTTCAATCTGTCTAGTCTTGTCTTGATCTTTTACATGATTGTTACATGTCCTGATTTCTTATTTTATTTTGCCGATAAATGGTGAGAGAAACCAAGTTCTGTTCAGACGAAGGGTTACAACCCCGGTCCTTGTTTGGTTTACAGGTTGTAACTTGGTTATCTGAATAGTCCCATGGTTATCCTATCGTATATCACCTTTCCAGGATAATTATTGCAATGATTGTCACTCTAATGTATTGTACTCTATATTGTCACTCTCTCACTGTCACTTAATGATTGTCACCTCTAGCAATAAATGATCAGAGACCAAGTTCTGTTCAGGCGAAGGGTTACAATCCCGGTCCTTATTTGGTTTAAGGGTTGTAACCTGGCTTCCGGAACAGTACCGTCGTCCTCTTCGTATATTGCCTGGCTCTATTTATTTAACATGTTCTCTAATTTACTTTATGTCAAATGATGATTTACTTACTGTCTTCCTATGATCGTTACTGTCTTCCTATGATCGGGATGAGTGCATTGGTACTGCACGAATCTCGATATTTCTTTACTTATTGCTTTCTCTTCCTGTTGATTGCCTATGACTGCTGGTTTTAAGTTCATAGTTCGGCCTCCTTTGTGGTACTTGCTATTTGGGGTCTGACCCCACTGGTTTTGCATGGCCAGGTTCTAATCGAAGAGCCCGAAGGATCTACCGCACCATCTACTCGACGGTGACCAGCCGGAGCACCAGAATGCCTCAGTGGGTTTCTTCTTCATCCTCCCACTGATATGTAAATTCTCCTCTTGTAACGTTTAGCCCCGAGCATATGTTTAGCTCGTGTTTTGGTATTTTTTCTTGATATTGTAGCCTACGGAAATAAACATGATATGTGTATTCTAGACTATAGCTAGTCCTTATCATGTACGACTAATACTCTAGCTAGTCATCAGTTCTGTGGTACTGGCTTCATGATCAGTCATGTATATTTGGTTCGGGACGTCTTACTATTGTATGTATGATGATCGTGTTCTTTGCTCTTGTATAATTGCCTGTGATTGAGATACCTAGGATTGTTAAACCATAGGATTGACTGAAGGCATGTAGAGTAACCCCCATGTCTTGACAGCTTATACGTGATTTCAGAGTATTAACGTACTTTGGGATTGCGTAGCTGGCTATGTCTGCCCCCGTTCTCCGGTATTCTGGTTCTGGGGCGTGACATGGTTTTAGTGGTGGCCTATGCAGGTCTCGATTTTCAGATTTGTGGGGGTTACCATGTTTAGATATCTCAATCATGATTATCCTTATTGATCTCCTTCGGATTACTCTCTACCCCTGATACTTGACTTGATATCTGTTTTGATCATTGATCATTCATGTTCCTATGATTTGATCTTGTGTCCTTCAACTTTCAAGGGCACTGTTCTTGATCCTTCTGATTATCTTGTTCGTGTTTTGCTGAGGGCAGCTCAGCATTCTTCAGCCAGGCCCATTATGGAGGATCAGTCTCAGCATGCAGACAGAGATGTCAGTCCATCCCGAATCAGCCAGTCGTTTCTGTCTTCGTATCTTGAGACAGGTGATAAAGTTCATGCATCTGTTTCAACTACGATGACACGTCCTGGGTAGAGTCATGTCTTGAACTAAGTCATTGGTACCGACTTCCCTTGAGTCTTGACTTTATCCATTTTTGGGAGTCAGCTTAGGCCAGCGAGGACGTTGGTTTCTACACAACTGACTCATGAGTCATATTGATCCATATTCCTCCAGCACTTCTTGATCATGATTGTATTTGTTCTTGTGCATTTATTTACCGCTTACGCATTTATTTACATTACTGATTGTTTTACTTTACTTATATGCCATGCTTGATTTATTGAGATTGTTGAGTTTCCTAGAGCTTTTGTTTTGCCATCTTGCTCGACTAGCCTCGAAAAATTTCGAGTAAGGTGTGGAGAGTTGTGAGACCCGTCTCACTGTATCGGTATTTTATACAGATACGAGTTTATTTGAGCCGTATTTCGTATTTATCGATTTGCGTGATATTTTAAAATTTTTCTAAGTGTAGGATTTCATGACTTGGTTTAACTTGGATTTGGTTTTATTTGGTTCGGTTCCACCTTGACTTGGTTTGGTTTAGTTTGGTTCTTTATGAGATGAGGTGTATGGTTTAGATTGAGTGGAGAGGAATGAATGGTGGAGATCACTTGAGCTTGTTATATAAGCTACTTTTTCTCTCTCCCTCCTCATTCACCCTCATTCATTTCTTTTCCACCAAACCCTAGCCATTAGAGAGAGAGGCAAGTACACCTTGCCGAACCTTGAACAAATTTATTTTTGTTTGTTCCATCTTCTTCCTTGCCTGATTCTAAGCATGTTTAGAACTTGGAGTTTTTGATTTTACCGGGTGAATTGTGGTAGATCTAGCTTTGTGGTATTTTCGGTTTTCATGAGTTTTGATCTATTAGACTTGCATATTCTTGCTAGTTGATGGTTTCATGTTGTAGAAAATTTCATTCTACCCCAAATTGACCTATGGAAGCCCCAATTTGGACTCCGGTTGGAAGTTTGGTGGTGTGGAGAAGCCATAGTATTTTCCATGAACTTCTTCTCAGTTGGCAACAAATTGTTGCTGGCTTGCAATTGTTTGGCCGCAGGAGTGTTGCTCAGCCGCATGGCCATTTTTTCAACGTTTTCTAGCATGCTATTAATTGCATGGCCATTTAATTAATTGCCTTGCATTTCTCAGCCGCATATGGCCTTAGCAGTCAGCCACATATGCATGCATTATTTTAATTTATATTTTAATGCATACAATATTTTAATGCATATTCTAAAATGCATTCTCTGAAGCATTCAGCCGCATGGAAATTTTTGATGTGAGCCGCATAGGAGAGTAAAGTCAGCCGCATGAGGAATTGCATGCATTTTATTAATGCTTGCTAGCCTGCATGTTTAGTTATTTAAGCATCCATAGCTTAATGCATTGCTTGCATTTAATGCATTATATAATGCATTTGTTGCAAGCATTATTTAATGCAATGTGCAGTAGCTTAAATGCATGTAGTTGCGTCAGCACATTAGCAAGGCTTAGGCTTAGCATTTAATGCTTAGCCATATTTGCATGGCTTAGCATTTATATGCTTGCATTTCCTTAGCAATGCATGCATCAGCATGTGTTTACATGCTTGGGAATAAGTGGTTAATTATATGGGAATAACGGGTGGCCGTATGCATTGTTAGTGTAGCCGCATGGCCTTGTACTATTTTGCATGGCATTAACTTCCAAATTACTGGCCGCATGAGGAATTTTGGCCGCATGGCCTTATATACTTACATGACATATTATATTATATATAATAATTGCTTGGCCACGTGGCCTTATTTGCATAGGCCGCAGGACAATATTTGTACAGTTGTATTTTGTGGGCCCCATGACATTTCTTTGCTTGCTAAATGCAAGCTTACTTTGTGGCCGTATGGCCTATATATTATTATTTTTGCTGCATGCTCTTGTATGATGTCGCATGCATGATGTCACTTGCTAAATATGTAATCATTGCTTGACCACGTGAACCCTTTCCTTGCTGCATTTATTGTTGGGACCCACATGGCCTCTGTACTTGAGTGGCCACGTGCCCTTTTCTTTTGCTTGAGTGGATGCTTGTATTTATTGCGGGTCCCACTCTCTTTGTCTTTTCTGATTGCATGAACATTTCTTGCTTGCCGCATGGCACCTTCAGTTATTTTCTGGCCGCATAAGCTTTGGCTGGCCGCATGGGTGGCTCTCCCACTCTCTTTGGCCTCATGTATGTTCTCCCACTTTTTGGCCGCATGGGGTCCACTTTGATTGTTTAAATATTTTATTTGCCTAAATTATGGTCAGAATTTTTTTCCACTTCTAACATGAAAATTGTAGATCTTTTCCTTGGCTTCCAGAATATTTTATTTAATAATTTTATGCAAGTTTCTTTCATGAGGTTTCTGACTGCTATTGTGTATTTTCTATTCTGGCCTGAATTGTGACGACCCACTTAATAGCTTGTTATTTCTTTAATGAATGAAATTGCTTGACACGATGGTGACCTGTCATGGTGCACTCTGACCTGTAACCAGTATCCATAAACAAGTAACATGACATGATAGTGACCCGTGGTGGTACACTCTTGACATGATAATTCTTGATAGTGGCCTGCCGTGGCGCACTCTTGACATGATACTCCTTGAAATGTTGTTGCAACGGCTAACCTGACATGACCAGTATGAATGACCTGGACACCGTGGACGATTGTGCTTGTACAAATGAACCCGTCTTGTCTTGCATCATGTCTAGGACGGGGACCCCTGACTACCACGGTCAGGGGTACCCATTGTAAATGGCTAAGGCTAATAACTAGAATAATACAGTAGTTCATGAAGAGACTTTCCCAGTTACCTGTTGCCCCTTTGATCCCGACCTTATATATATACATGGGACTTGGAGCTATCTGTCATGATGAGCACATTTTCAGCCCGTCGTCGAGTGTGGCACCTTTTTAGGGCACATGTATCTCACTACAGTGTGTCTGCTATACTTGTTTTTCTTTTGCTGGGGTCACTCAGGTAGCAGTAGGCGGATAACTGGACTTGGAAATCTCTTTGCATCTTGCTAGTAACTAGTGTAACACCCACTTTTCTAAAATGAGGGTAATTTTGAACTTTTATAATTTTGATTAATCGATAATAAGATTTAACTCATGTTGTAATTTTTGGTAATTTTTTTTAATCAATTTAAAACTATTTAAAATGTTGAATTGTGATTTTGATGGTTAACTAGTTAATCCCTAGTTTTTCTAAGCTTAGAGACTAACCATGGGGACCTAACCATGTGATTAAAATGACTATTTATAACTTTTTAGGCTAAGGATATTTTGGTCATTTTGTGACTTTTAAATTATTTAGGATTTTAATTAATTGGTAAATTTTAGTTTATTTTAATAATATTTAAATTGATGTATTATAATTTTGGTCATTTTTCATATTTTAATATTTTGGGAAAATTTTATATTTTTAATATTATTTTTATTGGATTTGTTTAGTCGGGTTTGAGTTTCGTCTCGTTCCGACTTGTATGGTGACCCGGGTAGCTTGAACTCTAGATGGGACCCAATATTAAGTTAAGCATGGCTCACAAGACCCAACATTAAGTTAGTTAATTAAACTAATTTTTATCATGTTAGAATGGTTAAGTTAGAGACTCAAAACTAGATCATTTTGACCCCAAACTTGAACCTAGTCTAGACTTAACCATATGAGAGTAGAGAGGGGCAATTAGGACATTTCCTATTAGCCCTAATGGACTCTTTATGGCAGCCACCTTTAGGAGAGAATGATTCATTTCATTCATTACAATCTTGCCTCTTTTATTTTCCTTTTGTTCTTCCCCAATTTTAGAGAGCCTTCCCATTGATTTGATCTCCAAATCAAATCATTCCTTCACCAAACCTTTTCTCAATCATTCCCATTCTCCAAGGGAAGGGTGCTACCAAGGATTGGAAGAGGAGTGCAAGGGGGAGTGTCCACTTTGAGGGATCTTCGTATCGGAGCCGTGTCCTAAAGGATTTTATTGAGATTCCACTCCCAATAGGTAAAATCCATCCTCTAAATCGATTTTCTTTGCACATAAATTAGTTTTGAATCCGTAGGATCCATCCTCATGCATGTGTCCCATTTAGATTCAAATTTGAGGCCATTTGGGGCTCTCTTGAAGATTTTAGATATGTGTCTTGTGTCCTACTTGATAGATCCCAAATTAGGACACCTCATGTGTATGTATGTATGATAATAGTTTAAATAGATATTTAAATTCAGTTTTATAATGGTTAGAGAGTGGATTGATCTTAGTTAGGATGGTTAGAATGAGTTTCATTTGGATACCTATATTTGTATCCAAGTATCTTGGCCTATATGTGTTCTTTTGTCAAATCCGTCATAATTTTCATCCACGTTTTTATTAACCAAAGTAACTTAGAAATGTCATAACTTTTAGCTTAGAACTCCGATTTATCTCCCGTTTTTTTAGAAGAACCGTATCGAAGTTAGCTTTCCAAATATATATTTTAATAAGCCAAATTCTTTATGTAACTTTCTATAGAATTATTTGAGTGTCAGCTATACGAAAGACGAACGTGTTTCGGTATTTTCGCGATTTCGGGAGCTTCCGAACACAAAAATGCGATCCTTTAAAGTTTCGGAAAGCTAACACAAAGGGCTACAAAATACTTTAATCCTAAAATTTAGTGAATAACCAATTGGTACAGTATTGGTTTTAAGTAGAAGAGTGACTATACGATATATGCATTTTGTGTAACCTATGAGCCTATGTAGTATGGATATTAAATGAATATAGAGTATGTAATGCATGATATGTTAGATGAATGAAATGATATATATATATATATATATATATATATATATATATATATATATATTCTCTTTACATTAATGTATATATATGGTTGAATGCAAGCATGTAGGAATGCAATTAATATAATGCATATAAGCAATGCATGAATGAAAGAATGATATACAATGTATGCATGAAGATATATATATAATGATAGATATAAATGCATAATGTATAAATATTATAATGTAATATATAATGATAACATGTATGGTAATGTAGAGTATATGAAACAAGCATGAATGAATGGAGAAAATACATGTGTATATGTAATATAGAATGTAATATATGAATGCAAGCATACAAGATAATGTATTGTATCCATATATGATGTATTCAACTTAAAGATAATGTAATATATGAAAGGAATGAATGATAATATATAACATGATGTAAGGTAATGCAAGGTATGAAATATATGATGCGTGCATGTTTGTATGTCTCTATGTTAATGTATGAAATAATATGAATATACAATGTATCATATGTATAAAATATGTAGGTAATGCATAGATGCATGAATGAAATGAATGTTTACAATATGTTAATATAAATACAAATATCTAATATGCATGAATGTAAGTATAATATAATACAAGTATACATGTGTGTATCATGTAAATGTAATATACATGATATATATGTATGCATGTATACAAGGTAAGTATGTATGTATGTATTTCTATAAACTGAGTTAACCTATAACCTTTTACACACATGCATTCATACACCCTTTGACATCATGTATCCCATGTCACATACACCTACCTATCACTAAATTTTAGAACATTAACACATCCTTTCACACACATGCCAAATACACACATACTCACTTACTCTTTTACCTCTCTTTCTCTCTCTCTCTCTCTCTCTCTCTCTATATATATATATATATGTATGTGCCTATATATATAGCTTTCCTATATATATCTATGTATATGAATATGTGAATAGTGATGCATATATATATATATATATATATATATATATATATATATATATATGTGGGATGTACATATAGGTAGCCTATATGTTATGAGTGTACTACAATATATTATATATATATATTGTTATGTGTATATGTGTTTGTGGTTTGGCTTAGGCATGATATAGCCTATAGCCTAGGGCTCTTAGCCTATGGTGTGTCTGTTTGCCTAGTGAGAGTTTAGTTAGACTTGTTTAGTCTTGATTAGGCCTAGAATAGACTAGTTAGACTAGTACAGACTTGTTTGGTTTAGGTTTGACCTAGTTGACCTAGTTTGACTAGTCTAGTTGACTAGAGTTGACCAAAGGTTGACTTTAGCCTAGATTGACCCCAAACTTCATGTAGATGTATTGTAGCAGTCTATTTCCTTATTTTAGACTTGTTGTGACTTGTACTGTTCTATAGGAGACAGACACCACTCCTCGGAGAGTATATTCTCTTCGGACATTCAGGATACCAGGCGAGTACATTCTCTGATCATTTCATATCCTGCTTAGAATTATTTTTCTGCTTTAAATTACTTTACTTGTTACTGTCACGTTGGTCACACGGATTGGTACTATATGGATCCTTTCTTGAGATGTTATCCTTAGGGAGCATCGGGTACTACATGTTCTGTGCGTTTCACTTACATGGCGTATCACTATGCTTCGTTGGTTCATTGATCACTTGTGACATATACTCTTATGATTACAGAGTCTTCTTGAATCCTCATCCCATTTACTGGGTATCCTAGAATCTCCTAGAATTTCCATTTATGGGACATCTATGTATCACCCTTCGGGGACCTTTGCATGGAATCATAACATAACCTGGTTGGATCCTTGTGTATTGATTGGGGGTACGGAAGAGTAGAAGTAGACATGTGAATAATACCCAAGTAGTATATCATCAGAATCTTTCCATAGTGTCTCATCAGAATCTCCTATGCCATTTAGATGTTTATATTATACTCTGACTCACTAGCCACTGTTAGTTCTCTATTGTATAGTAGATATTTCTATTACAGTTCTCTCTCTCTGTTTACATACTATATTTTCTTTAGTAACTGTATCTTACTTTACTACATGATTATATTTTCTAACCTGCTATGAACTGTTGAGATGTATTGTGCTCAATCCTGTCCTGACTGGACCTGTTGATAAATTTTACAGATAGCCTGGAGGTTGCCTGCTAGCCTAGAGAAGACTCAGTAGAGGTTGTATAGATAGCTTGGGTTTTGCTTATAGCTTATTTTCAGTTTTCTTGAGTTGTATTTAAGGATTACTGTATTTGAGCTTTGAGATGTATTTCTGGGTTAGTGTATCTTAGACACTTAGACTTCTATCTGCTGTATCTCTTTTGGATTTCATGTTTTATCTATCTTCCATTATGCTCTAGCTTAGATGTGATTGAGTTTACATTCTGCTATGTCACCCCCATTCGGGGAGTATAAACTGCTTAGCCTTATACTGTTAGATGCATGAGACCTAGGATAGCGTTCTACCGCCGACACTGCGGCGTAGGCTGGGCGCTGTTACGTGCTCGTACCCTCACGGTGGGTGCGGGTCGTGACACATTTTTAGTGGTGGCCCATGCAGGTCGAGTTTATGTAGTGGTATTCGAACTAGAGTACCACTACAGCCTGCAGTAGGATTAGGATATATTTTGAAGGTACTCAATCACAATTAGGATCCCTTGAGAGATTCCTGGGACAACCCTTGAGAATCTTATTTTAACTTCGATTTGAAAACTCTCTTCCCTTGATTTGATTTATCTTTACTTTCTGTTGTTGAATTTGATTTTGATGGATTATTGTTGAATTTGAGTTAGTATTTATCGATTTTGATGGAAGATTGTTGAATTTTGAATTTTGATGTTAGTGGTTGAATTTGAGTCTGTATTTTTATGATTTTTGATGGATTATTGTTGAATTTTGAATCTTGATGTTAGTTGTTGAATTTGAGTTTGTATTTATATGTATATGTACATTTTTTTGGAATTAAGGTATAACCTGATAACATACTTGATAAGGACAATGAGAAAGGTAAAAGTCTAGTTTATTATGGAATTTAGAATTTATTGCAGTCATATTTGCTAGCATGACAAGGACGTAGAGCCTGATATAGCTATACTTATCTTAGTTATGAAATCTAGATTTTCTTGCAGCCATACCGGGTGGCGTGGTAAGAATTCTAGATAACATGATTATAGGGTGTATGCCTTATTATGGACTCTATCGTTTATTGCAGCTATGCTTATTGGCGTGGCAGAATTCTGACAACATAATTTCAGGAAGACGCATATGATTATCAGATTGTACCTTAAATATTTTTTTGAACATATTTTCTCTACTTTTGTTTCAGTCCTTCAAAAAAAAATTAATTAATTATTATTATTTGTTTTGTTTTGCTCCTCATTATTTAACTTAGGAGTAGCTTTAGCTGCTTTTATAAATCTTGTGTAACTTTTTGCTATGAGTTTCTTCATAATACAATGAATCGATAATTTTTACTAAACCTTATCTTGAATTTAATATTTTAGCTCTGGGTTTCAAAATGGTTCTTCTTTTAAACAGACAAGCAGAACAGATTTTATCGTTATTTTCTTCTTGCTATTATTCTTGTATTAAATAATAATAATAATAAAACTGTCTTGATTACATCAATCACCTAATTTGCAATGTTGGTAGGAATCTAAATGTTGGTCTTAACGTAGAATAAATTTTTTATATTGGGACATGAGAATATATGAGTATATATATATATATATATATATATATATATATATATATATATATATATATATATATATATATATATATATATATATATATAGTGGACACAGACTCTTTGCCTAACACGTATGCATGCTACACCTTGATTACCAACCTATCTAAATATATATTAATATGTTGTTGATGTCTAAATTGTCAAAACCCTAATATTTCTGGTTCTCTGTTTTTTTTTTCAGTTTAAATTCGTAATTCAAATATAAATTTCATGTTAGTAGTTTTGTTTATATCACTGCACATGTATGTTATATACAGGGTTTCAACTCTTAAGGGAATTGGTTGAGTTTTGTGTTTGAATTTGACAAATCTAAGACTGTGTGCATATTAACCCTTAATACTGGATTCCAAATGTTTAGTTCAACTTGCTGTTTTAATTTTTTTTAAAATATAATATTTAGAGCTGTGTATATTGTTGTATGTAGGGATATGATGTTAGGTTTATACTCTTATATGTTAGGTTGTGATAAATATTGGGTTAGTTGATGTTGAATTTCTTTAAATCCTAAAACTGAATACATGTTAACATTTCACATTGATTTCCAATGTTTAGTTCAATTTCAGATTTAATATGTAATATTGAACTGTATGCATAGCTAAATGTATGGATAGTATGTTAGAGTTTTTCTCTATCATGTTAGGATGTATTAGAAGCATTGAGTTAGTTGTGATGTTTCAAATCCCTAAAAATCTGAAACTGCATTATGTTAATATTACACTGGTTTAAATGTTAGCTTATTTTCAGATTTTGTATGTAAATGCTGAACTAAAACTGGATTTAACCTTTCAATACTAAGCTATACCCTGTACAAGGACACACACACCCTAACTTAGTATACGCTGCCATGTAAACCTAACCTTTCCTCTCTATGTTATGTTCATATACCTGTATCGATATATATAGAGTTTATGCATACATGTTATAATGTATATAGATACATAACTAAATCTCTACCTCTTTACATATATATGTATATGGTTAGTCATGCATGTTATGAGTAAATAGGTTGTGTATTGTAGATTGTTTAACCAATATGCCATGAGTTGTGTAACTTGATAGCTATTGTTTTGAAACCCAAATCCTCCTATACACTTTCATGTATATTTCACACACACACACACATCTACTATCTAACCCTATGAACATGTCCACATACACCCATACACACACTAACCACATAACCTTTACATAATGCTAGCTTTTCCCTCTCTAACGCTGTCTCTCTCTCTCTCTCTCTCTATATATATATATATATATATATATATATATATATATATATATATATATTGTGATTGGATTTCAATTCAATTGACTTTCATTCTTTAACTTTTGATTTTGATTTTTCTTTGAATAGTACCCCTTTATAGATAATTGGTAGTTATCTTATTTTATTTTCTGATAAGTACCAGTTTTTATATAGGATGTAGACAGTTTTACAGTTTTGATGATTTGTTATTTCTGTATCTTTTCCAGTTTAACACCCCCGATTGCTCGTATGTTTGATACCCTATGACCCTTTTAGTTAGCATGACTAGTATACCTAGATGAGACTTTCACTACCACCATATGCCATGACCCTGTATGCCATCCTTTTTAATCGTATGATTTAGGTAAGTTCTGAGACCATGATTGTTGGACGAGACTCTAGAAAAAGTACAACCATCTTAATTTCGAGGATAAAATTCTTCTAAGGAGGGTAGACTTGTAACACCCACTTTTCTAAAATGAGGATAATTTTAAATTTTTATAATTTTGATTAATCGATAATAAGATTTAACTCATGTTGTAATTTTTGATAATTTTTTTAATCAATTTAAAACTATTTAAAATATTGAATTATGATTTTGATGGTTAACTAGTTAATCTCTAGTTTTGCTAAGCTTAGAGACTAACCATGGGGACCTAACCATGTGATTAAAATGACTATTTACAACTTTTTAGGCTAAGGGTATTTTTGTCATTTTGTGACTTTTGAATTATTTAAGATTTTGATTAATTGGTAAATTTTAGATTATTTTAATAATATTATAATTTTGGTCATTTTTCATATTTTAATATTTTGGGAAAATTTTATATTTTTAATATTGTTTTTATTGGATTTGTTTAGTCGGGTTTGAGTTTCGTCTCGTTCCGACTTGTATTGTGACCTGGGTAGCTTGAACTCTAGATAGGACCCAATATTAAGTTAAGCATGGCTCACAAGACCCAACATTAAGTTAGTTAATTAAACTAATTTTTATCATGTTAGAATGGTTAAGTTAGAGACTCAAAACTAGATCATTTTAATCCCAAACTTGAACCTAGTCTAGACTTAACCATATGAGACTAGAGAGGGGCAATTAGGACATTTTCCATTAGCCCTAATGGACTCTTTATGGCAGCCACCTTTAGGAGAGAATGATTCATTTCATTCATTACAATCTTGCCTCTTTTATTTTCCTTTTGTTCTTTCCCAATTTTAGAGAGCCTTCCCATTGATTTGATCTCCAAATCAAATCATTCCTTCACCAAATCTTTCCTCAATCATTCCCATTCTCCAAGAGAAGGGTGCTACCAAGGATTGGAAGAGGAGTGCAAGGGGGAGTGTCCACTTTGAGGGATCTTCGTATCGGAGCCGTGTCCTAAAGGATTTCATTGGGATTCCACTCCCAATTGGTAAAACCCATTCTCTAAATCGATTTCCTTTGTATATAAATTAGTTTTGAATTCGTAGGATCCATCCTCATGTATGTGTCCCATTTAGATTCAAATTTGAGGCCATTTGGAGCTCTCTTGAGGATTTTAGATATGTGTCTTGTGTCCTACTTGATAGATCCCAAATTAGGACACCCCATGTGTATGTATGTATGATAATAGTTTAAATAGATATTTAAATTCAGTTTTATAATGGTTAGAGAGTGGATTGATCTTAGTTAGGACGGTTAGAATGAGTTTTATTTGGATACCTATGTTTGTATCCAAGTATTTTGGCCTATAAGTGTTCTTTTGTCAAATCCGTCATAATTTTTATCCACGTTTTTATTAACCAAAGTAACTTAGAAATGTCATAACTTTTAGTTTAGAACTCCGATTTATCTCTCGTTTTTTTAAAAGAACCGTATCGAAGTTAGCTTTCCAAATATATATTTTAATAAGCCAAATTCTTTCTGTAACTTTCTGTAGAATTATTTGAGTGTCAGCTATACGAAAAACAAACGTGTTTCGGTATTTTTGCGATTCCGGGAGCTTCCGGACACGAAAATGCGAACCGTTTAAAGTTTCGGAAAGCTAACACAAAGGGCTATGACATACTTTAATCCTAAAATTTAGTGAATAACCAATTGGTATAGTATTGGTTTTAAGTAGAAGAGTGACTATACGATATATGCATTTTGTGTAACCTATGTGCCTATGTTGTATGGATATTAAATGAATATAGAGTATGTAATGCATGATATGTTAGATGAATGATATATATATATATATATATATATATATATATATATATATATATATATATATATATATATATATTCTCTTTACATTAATGTATATATATAGTTGAATGCAAGCATGTAGGAATGCAATTAATATAATGCATATAAGCAATGCATGAATGAAAGAATGATATACAATGTATGTATGAAGATATATATGTAATGATAGATATGAATGCATAATGTATAAATATTATAATATGATATATAATGATAACATGTATGATAATGTAGAGTATATGATGCAAGCATGAATGAATGGAAAAAAATACATGTATATAGGTAATATAGAATATAATATATAAATGCAAGCATGCAAGATAATGTATTGTATCCATATATGATGTATTCAACTTAAAGATAATGTAATATATGAAAGGAATGAATGATAATATATAACATGATGTAAGGTAATGCAAGGTATGAAATATATGATGCGTGCATGTCTGTATGTCTCTATGTTAATGTATGAAATGATATGAATATACAATGTATCATATGTATAAAACATGTAGGTAATGCATAGATGCATGAATGAAATGAATGTTTACAATATGTTAATATAAATACAAGTATCTAATATGCATGAATGTAAGTATAATATAATACAAGTATACATGTATGTATCATGTAAATGTAATATACATGATATGTATGTATGCATGTATACAAGATAAGTATGTATGTATGTATTTCCATAAACTGAGTTAACCTATAACCTTTAACACACATGCATTCATACACCCTTTGACATCATGTATCCCATGTCACATACACCTACCTATCACTAAATTTTAGAACATTAACACATATCCTTTCACACACATGCCAAATACACACATAACTATATATATATATATATATGTATATATATATATATATATATATATATAGTTATATATATATATATATATATTTTTTTTTATATATAGTTATATATATATATATATATTTTATATATATATATATATATATATATATATATATATATATATATATATATATATATATATATATATAAAAATATATATATATATATATATATATATATATATATATATATATAACTTTCCTATATATATCTATGTATATGAATATGTGAATAGTGATGCATATATATATGTGGGATGTACATATAGGTAGCCTATATGTTATGAGTGTACTACAATATATTATATATATATATTGTTATGTGTATATGTGTTTGTGGTTTGGCTTAGGCTTGATATAGCCTATAGCCTAGGGCTCTTAGCCTATGGTGTGTCTGTTTGTCTAGTGAGAGTTTAGTTAGACTTGTTTAGTCTTGATTAGGCCTAGAATAGACTAGTTAGACTAGTATAGACTTGTTTGGTTTAGGTTTGACCTAGTTGACCTAGTTTGACTAGTCTAGTTGACTAGAGTTGACGAAAGGTTGACTTTAGCCTAGATTGATCCCAAACTTCATGTAGATGTATTGTAGCAATCTATTTCCTTATTTTAGTCTTGTTGTGACTTGTACTGTTCTATAGGAGACAGACATCACTCCTCGGACAGTATATTCTCTTCGGACATTCAGGATACCAGGCGAGTACATTCTCTGATCATTTTATATCCTGCTTAGAATTATTTTCCTGCTTTAAATTACTTTACTTGTTACTGTCACGTTGGTCACACGGATTGGTACTATATGGATCCCTTCTTGAGATGTTATCTTTAGGGAGCATCGGGTACTACATGTTCTGTGCGTTTCACTTATATGGCGTATCACTATGCTTTGTTGGTTCATTGATCACTTGTGACATATACTCTTATGATCATAGAGTCTCCTTGAATCCTTATTCCATTTACTGGGTATCCTAGAATCTCCTAGAATTCTCATTTATGGGACATCTATGTATCACCTTTTGGGGGCCTTTGCATGGAAATATAGCATAACCTGGTTGGATCCTTGTGTATTAATTGGGGGTACGGGAGAGTAGAAGTAGACATGTGAATAATACCCAAGTAGTATCTCATCAGAATCTTTCCATAGTTTCTCATCAGAATCTTCTATGCCATTTACATGTCTATATTGTACTCTGACTCACTAGCCACTGTTAGTTCTCTATTGTATAGTAGATATTTCTATTACAGTTCTCTCTCTCTGTTTACATACTGTATTTCCTTCAGTACCTGTATCTTACTTTACTGTATGATTATATTTTCTAACCTGCTATGAACTGTTGAGATATATTGTGCTCGCTCCTGTCCTGACTGGACTTGTTGATAAATTTTACAGATAGCCTGGAGGTTGCCTGCTAGCCTAGAGGAGACTCAGTAGAGGTTGTATAGATAGCTAGGGTTTTGCTTATAGCTTATTTTCAGTAGTCTTGAGTTGTATTTATGGATTACTGTATTTGAGCTTTGAGATGTATTTCTGGATTAGTGTATCTTAGACACTTAGACTTCTATCTGCTGTATCTCTTTTGGATTTCATGTTTTATCTATCTTCCATTATGCTCTACCTTAGATGTGATTGAGTTTACATTCTGCTATGTCACCCCCATTTGGGGAGTATAAACTGCTTAACCTTATACTGTTAGATGCATGAGACCTAGGACAGCGTTCTACCGTCGACACTGCAGCGTAGGCTGGGCGCTGTTACGTACTCGTACCCTCACGGTGGGTGCAGATCATGACAACTAGGCCTGTGATAACACTAGTTAGTTAAAGTATCAAGCTGTACTTATTGCTTGGCCGTGAATGTTGCATGGAGTTCAATCTGTCTAGTCTTGTCTTGATCTTTTACATGATTATTACATGTCCTGATTTCTTATTTTATCTTGCCGATAAATGGTAGAAGAAACTAAGTTCTGTTCAGACGAAGGGTTACAACCCCGGTCCTTGTTTGATTTACGGGTTGTTACCTGGTTATCTGAATAGTCCCATGGTTATCCCATCGTATATCACCTTCCCAGGATAATGATTGCAATGATTGTCACTCTAATGTATTATACTCTGTATTGTCACTCTCTCACTGTCACTTAATGATTGTCACCTCTAGCAATAAATGATCAGAGACCAAGTTCTGTTCAGGCGAAGGGTTACAATCCCGGTCCTTGTTTGATTTAAGGGTTGTAACTTGGCTTCCGGAACAGTACCGTCGTCCTTTTCGTATATTGTCTGGCTCTATTTATTTAACATATTCTCCAATTTACTTTATGTCAAATGATGATTTACTTACTGTCTTCCTATGATCGGGATGAGTGCATTGGTACTGCACGAATCTCGATCCTTCTTTACTTATTGCTTTCTCTCCCTGTTGATTGCCTATGACTGCTGGTTTTAAGTTCATAGTTCGGCCTCCTTTGTGGTACTTGCTATTTAGGGTCTGACCCCACTGGTTTTGCATGGCCAGGTTCTAATAGAAGAGCCCGAAGGATCTACCGCACCATCTACTCGACGGTGACCAGCCGGAGCACCAGAGTGCCTCAGTGGGTTTCTTCTTCATCCTCCCACTGATATGTAAATTCTCCTCTTGTAAGTTTATTCCCGAGCACGTATTTAGCTCGTGTTTTGGTATTTTTTCTTGGTATTGTAGCCTACGGGCATAAACATGATATGTGTATTCTAGACTATAACTAGTCCTTATCATGTACGACTAATACTCTAGCTAGTCATCAGTTCTGTGGTACTGGCTTCATGATCAGTCATGTATATATGGTTCGGGACGCCTTACTATTGTATGTATGATGATCGTGTTCTTTGCTCTTGTATAATTACCTGTGATTGAGATACCTAGGATTGTTAAACCATAGGATTGACTGATGGCATGTAGAGTAACCCCCATGTCTTGACAGCTTATATGTGATTTCAGAGTATTAACGTACTTTGGGATTGCGTAGCTGGCTATGTCTGCCCCCGTTCTCCGGTATTCTGGTTCTGGGGCGTCAACTTTGTAACTTAGTTGTACTAGTCACACTCATGTGTGATGACCTTGTAACTTAGTTGTTAAATTGGCCATTTCGGTGCTTGCTTTGTGTGAGCGCAAGTTAGACTCGTCATGCATCACGTCCATGCAAGGACGTTCTGTTCTACGAGACCGGGACGTGACACGTACTCCACTACAGGCATCTAAGCATCCCCTAAGAGGATGTTTGATTTTGTGAAAATGAGGTATTAAAGTGTGTAAGTGGACAAATTTTAAGCCACTTCCACACTTCAATGTTTACAGAAGATGAAAGAGGGGATAGGAACTTTGAGTCATTATTTTCTGGTTCCCTCTTTTCTTATATGAAAAAGAAGTGACACCAGTTCTAACTAAAAGTTTATGGGAGTAAAATTTAGGTTTGTTGTTTTTTTAATTAAATTTTAGAATTATGTTAGTATGTAGTAAGTGATATAATAGTATAAGCACATATTTTATCAATTTAGCTAACACTAAATAATGTAAATAAGATGGTGATAATGTACAAAAGTATTTGATACATTATAAACTTAATAAATTTATAGTAATATTTACTATTAAAAATTAATTAAAAAACTTAATAATTATCATCAATTTTATTATATAATTACTACTTAAAAGATAATTTAGTTCTATAATTAATATTTTAAAAAGTTAAATAAGTTAGTTATATAATGATCATTAATACTTAAATACTTAAGTTAAATAATAGGTTTTTTCATTATTATAATGTACTTTCTTTTTATTTTTTAACGATTTCATATTTAACATTCAAACATGAAAGTGCGAATTGTTAGTTGTATGTGTGTTGTGTTCACACACACATGAGCTAGCAAAAGCTCAACTCCCTTACAATAATTTTGACCATTATGAACCCATTAAACTTGTAACATCAACTCATGTCCAGGTACAATGTACCACACGGTTTTTCATTTGAATTTTGTAACGTTCAGTATTTATGGCCGGATTAAATTGTCTTCATTCTCCTTTATTTCCTAACCTTAGAGAAAAGCCTATATATTGAGGCCAATCTCAATACTTTGAACATACTGAAAATTACTACAAAACACTCTCTCTCGCTCTCTCGAATTTTTGTCACTCCGAAACTCCTTTGTTCTTGGTTTGTTGCTCTGGGCAGAGCTAAGTCAGGGTCAATCTCCCCGAGTTATATGCGACGACGGGATACCGGTAGAGCGGAGGTTTTACCACTAGGAGCATCCGGAAAAGTCTGCACATAGACCCGGATTAACTCTTAGGACAATGCTTCGTGCGCGACTTCCCCGGAGGTCGGTAACTTTAACTTCTTTTATTTTGTTTGCAAATTATTGGAGGAGAAGAGCAATATTTTTCTAACAATCTAAGAGTTAATCCCATGTGATTATTTTTAAATATTTTGGCCTTAAAGTATGTGTTTTAGAATTATGTGAAATCTTTAAAAATAATTTTTCTAACTATTTTTTTTGAAAAATTTAGTGCTCTCTATCTCGCAAATAATTGTTCATCTTTTTGCTATTATTTTTGTCAAATCAGTTAAAATAGCTTAATACAAGAATCTATGACATCTTTTCTTGTATAATATTGCAAGTTCATGTAAAACTTCACTTCGGCATTTTTTTGCTAATATTGTAAAGATGGCATCTTCTCCATAGTCTGAGTTATGCTACTAGTTTTTTTTTTCTTTGCATAGTTTCACATTTTCATCCTCCAAAATACTTGGATGAATTATACATTTTTGAGATAAATATTAATGATTTGATCTCTTAACCAGCATCATCATTCTAGAGTTTTATTATAGCCTCTATGAATTGGAATATAGATTTAGAATGTTACTTCAATAGATTTGATGGTTGACTTCATGATTGTATCAGATTAGCTACGCTAAAAAGTAGAGTTCTAGTATGATTATTTGTTCTAGAATTTTACTGTATTTTTATGACATGATTATCGTTATTTTTCTTTGACTTTAATTTTGGATCAACGATTATTGAAGTATGCAATATATAGTTGGTGTCAGGATATAGCATATGAAGCTTGTGTCTTGTACTCTTCCAATTATGTTGCTAGAATCTCCGAATCAAAGTGAGGTGTGAATATATATATATAATTTAAAGACAAGAATCGTAGTTCCGGAAAGAAAAAAATGGCAATAAGATCCACTTGGTACATTTTTTTCTCTGGATACTAGTTTCCTCTCAATAGTACCTATGTCAACATATGTATTCTTTCGTGAGTACGGATATGGACACGGAAACAGAAACAATACCGATATGTACCTCATTTTGATGTGTCCTTGCAACATACGGACTGAGTAGAGTTGTAGTTACCTTATTGTTTTATTTTTTATTATGAAAATATTGTTAAATTATTTTACTGTTAAAATTCATAGCAAAATTGTATTATTTGTTAAAAGGTATATTATAAGTGTTAAAATTAGTTATTCTTATACCAATAATTCTATTATTAAAATGTGTTTATATTCTAGAGGACAATTATCTCTGAGAAGGAATTGTTGTAATTTTTTTTAACATGACATTAGATAATTTTACAAAATAGTTGTACTCTAGTGAATTTGGATGAACCTATGTGGAAATTAGTACAATACTAATTTTATTATCTTATTCTAGAACATTAGTATGATACTAAAATGGCCAATGATCTACGACATAGTTCACTATAAATCACGCCTCTTATGATCTTTTATTGTAAGACAATAAGTTATTATCTATTTCTAGACATGATTTGTATTTAAACTTAAAAGATTTGGTAACTGAAATCAATGAGATGTTTTATTAGACAACATGTTTATTACATACAACAACATTGTAGTGCATAGTTGAAAAATAGGACCTTTATAATTCATATCTTTTTTTGTTCTCTTTCTCCAATGGGTACTCATCAAATACAACATTGTATAATACAGTTTGTTGGCATATTATATATATTACTATTATGCATGGATGAAATATGTATTTTTTTGTTGGAAACATATCTGCCCAAATAGAAATGCGCACTACACAACACAATTATGTTGTTCTAAATTGTATTAATAGTTAAAGAATATGAAGATTGAAATTGTTCATTTCATAGTAAATCATTTACCATGTCGTCTTATAAGCTTTGCTTATTTTTATTTTCAATACTGTTGATGTCATTTTTTTAAAAGATCAACCGAGATAACTAATAAAATATTTATTTATTTTTTAGAAGAACAATGTTAGTCATGATATTTGATTCATTATAATTCTATAGAAGCTCAAGTATTTATAGTCTTTAAAGCACTTCAATGTCGTGCACATATAATGTACGTTAGTCAATTTTTATCTCTTGAATCCTTTGGATTCTTTAAACGGATGTAACGTTTTCAATTGAATTCTCCATTTATTTGGGCATTCAATGGTTTAAATTTAATAACCATGAATTCATCTTTATGTCCGAATACAAGCATGTCATTGTGGAGTCTTATATTTTTAAGATAGTATAGTCTCTTATGTTGTTGTAAGACACACATAATCTTGGATATGATATTTCTAATGCATTTTCAAGGATACCAACAACTCATGATGATCTCATAATTTTACATTTTGTTACTTTTAAAGAAACAAATATACAAGATCTAAATTTTGTGTTAAATTATTTCATAAAATGTTGTCTTCCTTAGCATTTACATCTTTCATCCTTGCATCAAAGGTGTAGCATACGGATCGTACGTAAATATTTATAGATCATTGCTTTTGTCAGAGACTCAGACGTATGCTTTGTTATATTTTTACTTGCCTAAAACTAATAATTTTCTCTTTAGATAATTATTTGATAAACTTATTTTAGTCTACAGAAACTTTACATAGTTGTATATGCTAGCTCATATAGTTTCAGTTGTTGTAAAGGACCTTAACATGATCAACCATTGCTTCCCATTAACTAATGTCATTGAAGCATTGAACACTATTCAAGTATTTTTCGTTAATTAGTTTTTGTCATGTGTTACATTAATTATGCTCACTCCATTGGACATTAGTCCATTTTTTTTTATATTGATAATTATTCCACAAGTATATTTTTGGAGCTTTAATCAGAATAAACTAGTTGTGCATTGTTTCATTTATACTAATATACAAACTTTAATTTTTTGAAGACGTAATCATTAGAAATATTTTAAATGTTTAGGAAATAAGAGACATGTTAACAGTGACAATAATACAAATTATTTTTGTACTTTTACTCTTAACGTGATATTTATAATATCTCTTTAAGCCAGAAGCATAAGAGATTGTGACTTGATTAGGAAAAGAGCAACATGCTAAAGGTGAAGGTATATAAAACAAAAGTTCTTTGCTCTATCTTTCTGAATGTGTTGTTTTGTAAATCTTATTTTCTAAAGTCTTGGATACTAATGATTATTTAGTGAGAATAATGGAACTACTTAAAATGATATACAAAATCATATTTCTTTGAAGTGTTATTACTAAGATAAAAATCAAGAAGACAACGGGCTCCGATCAATTGAAAAGGTAATTTTCATATGTACAACCTACATTTTGTAATCATTCTTTATTCCTAAATTTAATTGGAGAAATATATATATGTGTATATATATATATATATATATATATATATATATATATATATATATATATATATATATATATATATATATATATATATATATATATATGGTTCTATATATTGTTGTACTAAAGTGATATTCTTCGCATGTTAGTTTTGCATGTTTGAATCTTATCGATTATATTATCATGATATTAGAATTTCTAATCAGACAAAGAAATCACAACATTGTTCTATCACAATACTTAGAATATGTTAGGCAAACATTGGTTTGCATATAATCTGTGACATTATAATTTCTTTGACACATTCAAACAATTTAGTCACAAGAAAATATTTAGTGAAATTACAAATTCCTTTAAATTTGAAGTTTTAAAAGTTAAATTATTTTGGGTACAAGCCGAAAGGGTCCTTCTGTCAACCGATGTAAATAGTCCTAAACGACACGGTACTTAATCGTCCCCCTGTGGACCTCCGCTAGCTGGGAACCGACCCCTACAGCTAATCCAAGTTAATCAACACTTGATAAACTAAATTTTTTTAAGGTTGATTAGCAAAATCACTTAAACTATTATTCTAGTACTTTAAACTGTCATTTTTGCAAACATGGCTAGTAAAGATAAATCTTTAGAGCCATGGATACTGTGACAGAGTCAAATAATTTTGACTCATTATTCTAAGACTTATATCAGTAATTAGTAAAATCACATGAGTCTGATGTCACTAACTCTGATTTCTAAATCAGCCAAACCAGTTATTCTATTCTATATAGTAATAGAAAAAATATTTTAAGGATATTCTAGGCTATAAATTGTATCATATTAGATACTCTTATGTCAAAGAAATGTCATTTTAAATACAAACTGGGTAACTGATTCATATGACATCTAATCCATTTATATATATATATATATATATATATATATATATATATTATATATATATATATATATATATATTTTTTTTTTTTTTGGAAAGCCCCCCATTTTATTAATCCAGGCTCGAAGACCGAAGCCGGTAAAAGTATACAAGGCGCAAAATGCCGAAGCCTATACAAGTATACCACCAAAAGGAGAGAGGAAGAAGGATGGGGGGGCCGGCAACGAACGAGAACTAGGGGAGAATAGAGGCCCAGAAAGCCCTCGAGCTGTGAGTGCACCGGGTGCTCCTTTTACGACATTGACGGAAGACTTCCCGGAGACCTTCATATCTTGCTTTGTTACGATTCTTCCATATGACCCACGTGGCGGCCGCTGCGACGATCTGGTGTCCGTGGGAGGCAGAGCCCCATATATATATATATATATATATATTTACTCTATGAAAAGTTGTCATCTCTTGAGGTTTGTGTAACAAATCTATCATAGCTAAGACTATTATATAGTCTGAAATGTTATCTTCAACCACATGCATCTTATACTGAAGCTAGCTGTATGGCTCAATATTTTATACTACATATTTTTGTACATGTCATTTATTTTAAAATTATGCTAAAAGCATTATCTTGTGAACTCTAAGATGAACAGGTACATGCAGTTGCGTGTAAAGACATGTAAAGAGCCTTAAAAAAACAAAATTATAGTTCTTGACTATAAAGTCATAAAAGAACTTTACAAATCTCTTGACGAAGAATCTGTTACTCTTGACGAAGAGTTTTTCTAGGATATTGATCCTAGAATCATCGAGGGGGATGGGGTTAAGCCCATAGTATAGTCGCCAGCAGTGGCAACCCAACCGAGTCTGACTGTAGATCCCAAGAAGCCGGTTCAATGGGTAAAAATAAACTGGACTAGGTGACTATTATGGAACACTGACCTGAGATTAAATTCTCTTTAAAATAAAAGCCAGGAGGCTGTACATGTGTACATTCATACCCCATCCCTATGGTGACAGTGTTCCTTTTGTGATATGGATAGGTTGAGTTTAAACTCTTAATAAGTCCAAGCATGATATGCAGGGTTGATTTCTATCACCAACCCTTAAGGACTTACCTATATGAGAGGTCGTGAGGGCCGCGACTATAGGACAGGGCGATCCTAGACAACTCTCATGAATGTGTAAAAGTGTGCATGGCCAATCAAACGCGCCATCCGATAGACCTAAGTACCTCTAGCGTATTATGTGTGCTATTTTCGAGTATGGTTCAAGAAGACTGATTCAAGGCGTAGTCCATCAAGCTCTTCTTCAGACAAAAACAATAGTCACTACGTGAGATTCAAGGCTGTAGTCCATCTCATTTATGCATAGTATACAACTGCCCAGACATTCTCTTATTCTTGTCTTACTTTCTTTCCTTCTATTACTTCGGGATTTGACCTTTGGGGGGATTGTTAGTTATATGTGTGTTGTGTTCACACACATGAGCTAACAAAAGCTCAACTCCTTTACAATAATTTTGACCGTTATGAACCCATTAAACTTGTAACATCAACTCATGTCCAGGTACAATGTACCACATGGTTTTTTATTTGAATTTTGTAACGTTCAGTATTTATGGTCGGATTAAATTGTCTTCATTCTCCTTTATTCCCTAACCTTAGAGAAAAGCCTATATATTGAGGCCAATCTCAATACTTTGAACATACTGAAAATTACTACAAAATACTCTCTCTCGCTCTCTCGAATTCTTGTCACTCCGAAACTCCTTTGTTCTTGGTTTGTTGCTCTGGGCAGAGCTAAGTCAGGGTCAATCTTCCCGAGTTATGTGCGACAACGGAATACCGGTAGAGCGGAGGTTTTACCACTAGGAGCATCCGGAAAAGTCTGCACATAGACCCGAATTAACTCTTAGGGCAGTGCTTCGTGCGCGACTTCCCCAGAGGCCGGTAACTTTAACTTCTTTTATTTTGTTTGCAGATTATTGGAGAAGAAGAGCAATATTTTCTAACAAGAATTTGTCCACTTTTACATTACACAATGTCATGTATCCAAGGACGGACGGGGGCGGATCCAAGGTCCCTTAGGGTGGGCTGGAGCCCATCCCTAAAAAATTATTACATTTTTTCCATAATTTTTTTGGTTTTTTTATATGGATTTATCTACTTCCAGCCTACCCAAATTTTTGGTAGCTCATTCCAGTTATAGTTTCTAGATCCGCCCCTGAGGACGGAGCCACGTACAAAAGTTGGGTCCACTGCCCCCACGAGTTTCTGTGAGTTTAAAAAAAATCAATTGAGTCATATTCTCTTGCATGCCCCCCACCACACCAATGGAAAAAAAAGGCAGCAACAGGCCCCCCCCAAGACTCCAAGTCTTTTTCTTCTTCTCCTACATATTTTCCTTGTCCTCTTCCCCGTTTTGTTTCGTTAGGGCGACGCCGATAGGAAAATGGTGGCCGGAGGCGGAGCGTGGCCAGTGGTCAACCATGATCAGGTTAGTTTCTAACTTTCTACTTCATCTCTTTCTCTCTCTCCCCTCCTCTCCTCTCCTCTCCTCTCTCTAATTTGGAAATTTTGTGAATCAAAACTCATCAACTCAAGGGTCGAATTATTTGTCTTGGTTTCTTTGGATATTTTAGATTCTATAAATTGATTATTTGTGTATTTTGTTGACATTTGACAAGGGTTGAAACTTAAAACTTCAAACTAATCGTTAGATATAGGCATTTAGCCCATTTAGGATTTAGGTATATGACACTTGATTTTGAACTTTTTATTTTCATGATTAGGTATGGCACTTGATAAATTCGGTGTGAAACTAAAAAATTCGAGCCACCTCCTCCTCTTACTCAAGAAAGTAAGGATTGCAATGATGACAATGAAAGACCATAATCATCTAGACATAGACGCATTGAAATTAATTCAAAAACTCTTCCATCAGATCCGACTTTTCGACAACAACTTTTAGAATATCATCCTAATCAACGTGAGGAAATTCGAAGAGCCTATTTGCAAGAGATCCCTGCCAACCTCGTGGTCATAAATTTCCGCAAAGAGAGATCGGAAAGGTAAAGCGTTGATTCATTCCAGATTGGTTTGATGAGTTTGGTGGTTGGTTAGAGTATAGCATTCAAATAGATGCTGCCTTTTTCTTATGTTGTTATCTTATTAGAGTTGATGTTGGAGACTCGAAAAAGGAACATATTCTTTCATAATTGGAGGTTTTATTAATTGGAAGAAAAAGGAGAGATTAGGCACTCATGCCAAATACAGTGAACACAAACTTGCTTGGAGCAAGTGTGTAAGTTTGATGAACCAAAAGCAACATATTAAAGCTTCTTTATTCAAGCAGTCGATTCAAAAACGAAAGGATTATCGAACTCGTTTAACAGCGTCAGTTGATTGTGTTAGATATTTTGTTACGTCAGGGATTAGCCTTCCGTGGGCATGCTGAATCTAATAAGTCATCAAATTGAGGGAATTTTCTTGAACTTATCGAATTTTATTGCTGATCACAATGAAGATATTAATACGGCTGTGTTGAAGAATGCCCCTAAAATATAACAGTGACATCTCATGATATCCAAAAAGATATTGTTAGTGTCGTTGTAGCTGAAACTACCAAGGCATTGATTGAGAGCCTTGGGGATGATTTCTTTTCTATTATGGTTGATGAGTCTCGAGATGTGTCCATTAAAGAGCAGATGGCGGTTTTACTGCGTTATGTGAATAAAAAAGGACTAATCCTTGAATGCTTTCTTGGCATTGTCCATGTTTCCAACAAGACTTCCTCATCTCTAAAAAAGGCGATTGATTCTTTGTTCTTGAAACATGGATTAAGCTTGTCAAAGTTATGGGAACAGGGGTATGATGGTGCTAGCAATATGAGAGGGGAATTTAATGGTCTCAAAACTGTCATCTTGAATGAAAATTCATATGCTTTCTATGTCCATTGCTTTGTCCATCAATTACAATTAGCTCTTGTAGCGGTTTCAAAAAATCATAGTCAAATTGCTCTTCTTTTTAATACTATCAATAATTTGGTGAATGTTGTTGGAGGTTCTTGCAAGCGTCGAGATACTTTGAGAGAAGCACAAAGTAGCAAGGTCATAGAAGCACTAAGAACTGGTGAAATCTTTAGTGGGCGTGGTTTAAATCAAGAATGTAGTCTTCAAAGGGCAGGCGATGACACCCTCACTTTTCCCAGTTAGGGGTAAAATGGTAATTTTTTATTTTATAATATTTTTGGGAGTTTTATTTTATGAATGTTATTATTTAATTATATTAGGAGTCGGGTTCGAATTTTATCGCATTCCGAGTTAATTCGGGACCCCGGTGAATTTCGACTTGAGTTGTATTTAGCCTGTTAATTAGCCATGGCCCACCCAAACTAAACTTTTTAGGTTTAGGAGTTTGGACTAGTTCCCCCATGAGCAATTAAGTCTAATTATAATTTTTATTTATTTTTAGCAACTTCCAAAACCTAATTTGGATTTAATTGGCATATAAGCTGTGTAGGGCAAACTTGTAAATACAAGTGCCCCTACCAAGACCACCATGGCCGGCCCCTATAGGCACACCACCCCCTCCATCTCTTTACTTCATCACCAAGTAAAACACTCTCTTTATTTCTTTCTTCCAACTTCTTCTTCTTCCTCCAAATCTTCATTTAGGTATGATTTTAAACCCTTATTAATTCCTCCTTTTGCATTTTTCCTTCACATAAATTAGAGAGGGGATCATTCTCTACAAGTTGACCATAGCCCTTGTAGGTTCCCTTAAAATATAGGTTAAGGATTTATTATGGTTTAATCCTTTTTGAGAGTGATATATATATATATATTATATATATATATATATATATATAATATATATATATATTATAATATATATATATATATATATATATTATATATATATTGTATACGTATGTATCAATGCTTAGAGTTGTGTATTAGAACTTATAGTTGTGCAATAGAGCCTTAGAGTTGTGCATGAGAGCCTCGTAGTTGTGCAGGAATGCCTTAGAAGTGTGCAGAATGCTATTCAGGAAAACTGTGCTGTAGAGCCTTAAAGGTGAGCAGAGGAGCCTTAAAGGTGAGCAGAAGTGCCTTAAAGGTGAGCAGAGGAGCCTTAAAGGTGTGCAGGTTGTCCCAGTGTGCTAAAATTCGAGAAATTGGAGTGTGTGTGTTATATTTATAGATAGATATGTGAGTGTTGTGTGTATACATTCATAGATGTATAATAGATGGTTATATATATATATATATATATATATAGATATTATATATATAATATATTATATATCATATCCCTCTATATATATCTATATCTATATATATATATATATATATATATATATATATATATATATATATATATATATCTATATATATATATATATATATATATCTATATATATATATACCCTATTATTAGCTCTATATAACCCGAATAAAACCTACTAGAATAACCCCCAAAACTTGTCCCAAGAGAGGGTGAAAGTATAGGTTGAGAAGGTTGAGTGAGTGAGTTAAGGGTTAAGTAGGATTTTGTTAAGGGGTGAAATTGAGTTCCGTAATTCGGAACGCGTCGAAACTTGGAGGGGAGTTAGATAATGTGATTTAGATTTTGTGGGTAGGCTTCGGAGTTAGAATCGGGTTGCGTGTGGGCTTGGAGAGACGGTATCGCACCGCACAATCCCGTATCTTGAAATATTCAAGATAACGGGTAAACGGGCGATTCGGACCGTAAGGTGGACTGGATGTCCACTTACCCTAGAAAACTTGGTAGGTAATGGTTGTATAGATTAGTACCCTACTACCGTAGGAAGCGAAGTGGAATTCCCAAGGGAAAGCCGCTTGGCGTCAAGTTAGAACGGTTTAAGGGTAAATGTTAAGGGGTAATCGGGTAATTTCGAGATACGGAGTTCGGGTAGTCGGATTGACTTGAAACTTGGGTGGCAGGTTGGATACACCCTACAAATGTCATATTTGAGCCGATTTTAGCTCGGTTGACCCAGAGTTGACTTTTTACCCAAAAGTCAACCGTGAGTCAACACTTTGTCTAGATTTGACCAAATCCAAACCAGAGTTGACCAGTTGACCAAAAGTCAACTGTTGGTCAACATTTGACCAGTTGGACCTAGGGTTGACCTAGAGTTGACCAGTTGACCAAAAGTCAACTGTAGGCCAACTCTTGACCCCGTTTGACTTTCTTCGACTTGTTTTGACCTGTGATGACTGGTATGACCTAGAGTTGACTTGGTCTGACTTAGATTGACTTGATATAACTTGATTTGACTAGATTGACTTGACAGGACTTAGTGTGACTCAGTGAGACCTAGTTTGACCTAGATTGCATATCATTCATTGTGAATCATTCTTAAACTTGTTTAAACCTAATTTAACATACAATATCTCATCTTTAGGTTTCTGATTTCTGCTCTGAGCACTGATATAACCTACAGCTCAGGACAGTAGGCGAGTACATTTACTGATAGTTTTCATTGTCTTGATATCTGCTATATCCGATTCAGTCGTAGTGTCTTACTTGATTCTCAGACACGATAGTTCACGGACTAGTGTTATCGGATTCCTATCATGAGATGTCATTCCTAGATTTCTTAGGATACTGATACTTGCTCGATCTTGTTCTTGTACTTGTATGACACCAATTTCTGAGAAGGAGTAGCTACCTTCTTATGGAATCTCGTGCCATGACGTGCTATGTCCGGATCCGTATACTACTCGGGGAAATGGGGAATATTATAGATAGTGTGATCAATGCCCCCTTGAGTTACTCCTTGCACCATAGCCATACCCTCACCTCACGATGGGTATAGCCTGACCTGTATTACTTCTCGCTCCATAGCTTACCATCCCGGCCGGGCCGAGTCCACGTACTTGTAGCCGGTCGGCTGGAAGCCTGATTCTTGACCCATACCGATCACATTAGGCTATAATATTCGAGGCACATTTTATATTTACTTTTCTTGTCATATATTCTGTTCTGTTCTATATTCAGTACTTTTCACCATGCATGATATACAGTACTCACATGTTCTACATGCCTTTACATTGTTCCTTGATTTGAGACTAAGTTCAGCTCGGGAGAAGGGTTACAACCCCGGTCCTTGTTTGGTTTAAGGGTTGTAACTCGGCTTCTAAACGGTTCCCAAGTCGCCTATTGTTTGCCATGAAATATAAAGAACAGAACAATTATCGGAGGACCGGACTTTTACTTCACGTTACAAACTCGCTTGTACAAAGAAAGCCTAGGGACAAAAACCTAGGTACAGCAGTCTAAGTATAATTGTTTATTTTAGATTCTGGGGGTGACGATAGAGGCTCGGGAAGGCGACGGCAGCCCTGTCTTACTCCTTGGACGATCGTATGCAGCCTTGGCTCCTTGTGAAAAGATGGTTGGCGTTGATGAAGAAATGCTCTTCTTGCTCCTCTGTTGCTCTTCTGGCTTCTCTCTCTCTCTGTGTATTTTCTCTCTGACTATGGGGGAAAGTCTCTCTGTATATACGTATTTCTCTCTGATATCCTATATTGCAAGGGAATGGCACCCTGCTATTTATAATAGTGGGATGTCATCGTTAGGGTTGCCAATGATTATATCTTGGAGATGGCGGCGGCCTGGGGATTGGTCAATCCAGGCCGTTCGTTTCTGATTGTGACGAATCTGAGCCATTAGGTGTAGATTACACCAAATCCCATTAGCAATTAATGCTGATTGGAATAAATCTTCCTTATAATGATCTTCTGATATTTCGAATAAATTAGATCTATTCTTCTGCCACGTGTCCCAGATTATTGGGATTTGACCCAATCTTTAATGGCAGCAAATCTGAGGAATTAATCGTTTAGGACACGTGTCCTAGGAGCTGCTGGGGGATCTGGACCGCATGACGAATGAGCCGCATATGAATTTGAGCCGCATATGGTTAAGCCCACGTGTCAGGGCTGCCTGGGCAGTGGCCCTCACTTGAGCCCTCGAACCACAGGGAGTAATCCTTGTGGGCCGCATAGGTACATATTCGCCTGAGCCGCATGGACATGATCCTCTTGAACCGCATGAGAAGTCCTCGCTCGAGCCGCATGAGGCTTTCTTGGCCTGAGCCGCATAGGACAGATTCACTCTGAACCGTGAGAAGTTCTTTGCTCGAGCCGCATGAGGCTTTCTTGGCCTGAGCCACATAGGACAGTTTCCCTCTGAACCGCATGAGAAGTGAGCCGCATACGAACGCCCACGTGGCAAGGCCACGTGGTATTTTTATGGCTCTCGGGGATTTGTCAGAGATCTCTTTTCTTCCCTAGAGATTCATTATGACAGAGTCATAATTGCCTGCTTTTGTGTCAGGGCTGTCAACTTTTCAGAGGGGTCAGCCGTCAAAGCAATTAATGCAGCATGGGTCGGAGGGGAGCACTGTCAGGCCACGTGTCTTCTGAGCCGCATGGAATGCCTCGGGCCACATAGCTCCTTATGCGCATGACTCCCTGAGCCGCATGAGTTTGCTGAGCCGCATGAATCTTTCCTGGCCGCATGAGTTATTTTCTTTAGTATTTTCCATGCTTCTACAAGACCCCCTTCAAAGTTTTCAATTTGCAAAATTGAAATACTTTGAATAAGAAGCATGGCTGTGTTCTTCTAGCCGCATATGAAACCCTGACCGCATAGGTTGTTCAGCCGCGTAGGTGGTTCAGCCGCAGGGACTGTTCAGCCGCATAGCTTCTCGCCACGTGTGCGGGTCTTTAATTGCCTCAAATTCGTTTCAACGCGTCTTTGTAGGGGGAATCCCAAGGGTCAGCTCATTAAATCTTTCGGATTTGACGCCTTGGGTGAATCTTGGAGACGAAACCCAAGGAGTCGGTTTCGTTCTTCATGAGTCGGTCATTGGCCCACGTGTCCTCCTTCTCCCGTCTTCCTATAAATAGGAGAGTTTTGAAGAGAGAGAAGGCTTCTTTATTTTCTTTCTTCTTCCTCAGACCTTTCCTATCTTGATTGCCCTTCCTTTCTTCGATAATTAATGGCTCCCAAGAAGACCGTGGCAGCAAAGGGCAAGAAGGCGGCCTCCACTTCCGCCTCGGCTGCGGCTGATACTCCGCAGGTTGTCGTACCTGATGTTCATCCTGACGTTCGCCCTCCCATTACTGGTAAGGACAATGTGAGTTAGAGAATCCCAACTGCCATGGCTACGTCGCATACTTTATGCACGAGCCTTTGTAAATCGCATGTTCGCCCTACGGCTGAGCTGCGAGCCGCATAAGAAAACCGCCGTGTCTGTATACGCGCCTTGTCGGCAAAGCCGCATAAGGGACGCGAAACCGCATGGACTTTTATTGTGCGGAGCCGCATAAGCGTTCCTCTGGGCTTGAGCCGCATGAGGCTTTTTGGAGCCGCATAAGACTTATGAGAGCTTCATGGGGCCACATGGATGTTTTTTGAGCCGCCTGGGGTTTGAAAGCACCCAATCAGCTCTTTTTTATCCCTCCGTTTAACTTACTTTTCTCTGTCTGTTCTTCAGTGAATCTGCCGGTTAACGCTGCTGGAGAACTCTTGGTGGGTAGCGCTCAAGCTGCTCTCGGCTATAGGTACGACCATATTGTTCAGCATATGACGGACCAGTTTCGAGCGATGAGCCTATGGCTAGATTGAATGCCATCAAGAATCAGTCTTTCCATTTCCTTAATGCTATGATGAATTCCGGGAAATTTGAAGGGGAGTACTTGAAGCCTGCATTCTTTTTTGGAGACGCCTTGACCGTGGGGAACGATCATGTTCTGGAGGTGTCGGAGGATTGGAGTTTTGTTTTTAACGGGATGGCGATCCGCATCCCCCAGATGGAGCGCATTTCCCATTATCTTGGTTCAATATGCTCCCGTTGGACCGGAAGATGGGGGAGACTTTAACCCCTACCAGAGGTGGGATGTTTGTGGGGAACATCCATTATAATAACAATCTGAAGTCCGTGACTGCCGGCAAAGTGCATACTACTTGTTCTGTGACGGGGTTGGTCCCAGGTTCTTTCCTGAATGTGGCGGGCCCTAACTTCACATTCTCTACTGCCGATACTTTTATAAATCAACTTGCTCGAAAAGGCTCCTATCCCGTTGGTCGGTTGACGTTCCCTGGTTGGGTACACCCTATTCCCTCGTGGATCAATTTGTCTACTTGGATTTTAGAAGTATGAGGTCTTTTTGTGCGAGATTGGCCTTTACCACGCTATCCGAGGTACCAGTCATGGCTTGTCCATAAACAAGAAGCTGTTTATGTCTCTGCTGGAGATGTATAATTGTCGTACGGGGACTTTTTACACACCTGTAGGGGATGGGACTCGCGCTCCATGAGATGCACGCGGTTTCCAAGCTTCCTTGGGGGACGAAGCATTTGAAGCGTATACTCCCACTAATAGGAACTCGAGGATTTGGAACGACGGTATCCTGGCTTCGTGGCTCTTTACCAGGAGATATTGTGCCATTATAACACATGCCATCAAGTAACCCGAAAGGATGGTAACTCGGAAGGGAATGATCCCTATACCAAGGATTGGGTGCACTATCTCTTCCCGGCAGATGCTTCAGGTCGAGTCACCTCTCGTCGCCCTCGATCTCGGGAAGCGGTTAAGGACTTGGTGTCGTCGGCTAAGAGAGTGGCCACCACCAGTGACGGCTTAGGGAGCAAGACTGACACTTTCGGTTACTTTTACCAGGATACTCAAGAGCTATCCGAGAGAGCTTCTGGCAGGATTTTTGATGATCTGGCTACGAAATTGTGTAGTCTCGGGAGGAGCCGGTTCTATTGAGAGAATTAGTCGTAACTTCATCCTTCCGGCTGTGAAGTTAGTTTTGCGAATCAGGCTAGCTCTCCTCCCGGCCATGGTGTGCAGCATACACCGTGGCCTTCGTACCTTCACATCCAAAGTCATTGCTCGACGTGACCAAGGATTTTGAACGAACTGAGTTGCCCTATCACTATTTGATGGGATGGCTGCTGATACATTACCCGTCTTTGATGAGGCCGGGCTCTGAAGACGGTGTGACTGATGATGACGCATTTATCTTCCGCTATCGTGACGAGCCTTGGGAATGTAAACCATACGGGCTTGCCGGATGGCATTGGCGAGGGCAGATAAGTATCATATTTTCGTATCCGTCCCTCGCTTTACTGCCAGGGACATAGAGACTGTACATATTGACGGTATCGCGCCCCCTCAGCTTCTGGATGGCCAGATGCTCCTATGGCTGCGTAACATTCGTCCCGCACATCTGGTGTATCGTAGTCGCAACACTGTCTTTCTGGAGCCTTATCTGCCTAGCAGGTTTGCCCGACAGTTTGGATACAGCCAACTTTGTCTGGACAGCCCCAGTTCTTGTCTGGGTTATGAAGGTAGCCTTCTTGATGGTATCAGAGCTTGGCAATATTATGATTCGTTCCATACTCGTACCATTTTCTCGGTCCCAGCTATTAAGGAGTCAGTGGATCTTGTATATGGCGGCTTTGTATCATGTCATGGCGAACAAACCCCCGGTCGGTTTTAACCCGGGTACCAGTTTTATTGTTGGTACCGGTCTGGAGGAAGGCTCTCAAGGGGCCAAGAAAAGAAAGACTAGAGCCGAAGCACCAGATTTGGACTCCGCTGCTGAGGGTGACGAAGGCAACGAGCATGATAAATGACTCTATCCTTCCAGTGGCCGATGCAGAGGTGGATCAACCGCCTGTTTCGTCAGATGAGACGTTGGGGGATCAGTCCCTCGTTGCGCCTGGTCCTGCTTCGAAAGTAGCAGGCAAGTTTCTCCTGTTGGCGGTGTTTTCGATCCCGGAAGCTGGTTGCGACTAGGCACCGCCTGCTAGCCATAAGAGAAAGTGGAGAAGAAGTTACCCCTGCGTCAGAGGTAACAAAACTGATCTCGATTCCTTCTTCCTCCCCCTTTTTTTAAAGCTTCAATTCTAATCGTCTTCGTTCTTTCTTTTAGGCGTCAGGAGAAGAAGAAGAGCTTCAAGATGTCGAGGCGGTGACCCAGGATGACGGGATTCCCGCGAGCCTGCTCCTTTTCAAGATGAGGCAGATCAATCTGTATCCCCTTCAAGGTGACGGGGATAGAGGATACGGGGTTTAACTCGGGGATCGCGGGTGAGGGGACCACGCCAGTTGTGGATGAGCTGCAGCCTCCATGCCCCTCTCCTGGTAAGATTAGCCGAATCTTGACCTGTGAGGAAGCCTATCTGCTCTATCATCACGTCCTTCGGGTTACGTCGATTGATTGTTATTCTGGACATACAGGTCCTACCCCTCCGGTGCGAGGACGGACGTCGTTGGGGCTGTCCCAACCGAAGGGGCATTGGTGGAGGAGGGTGTACCCCTCACCGTCCGACTTGTCTTGATGGGCCTTCTGGGGCTCGAGTTTAGCGGGCCAATCATCGGGGCAGCCGGGGCAGGGAACGATGATCCTTGCGTCATCCTCTGCTCCGTGGCTCCGAGAATCGACCTTTCTGCCCTGCCGAGTATCCAAGCTTTCCGGGCGGCGAAGATGAGTTGGCCGCTATTCATGCATCATTCTACTCGGACTCCGTTCCTCCGGTGGCGAGCTCTATCGTTATTTCTCCGACGTTGCCGTCCCTGCTTCCCCTGACGCCATCCTCTGCTGAAGTTCTGGACGACGCGTTACAGGACGTGGTTGCCAGTTTTCATCGTCATTTGAGTAGGGGAATCGAGGCTGCTGTGGAGGGGAAGCTCCTTCACCTTGGCCCGACAATGCGCCCAGGGTCAAGTAAATATCCTTAGGGATCTTCCTGGTGATGCAGGGGTGGCTTCGTTCTGGAGGCAAATTGTTGGAGGCTGATCAGCTGGTGGCCGAGCTTCGAGTATTGCGGCAGGCTGATCTGTCTGCTGTTATAAACGAGGAGCGGGGTTCCCTTATCGCTGTTATAGAGAGGACCAGAGCTGCTCGGGATAAGACCAGACCGGCCATCCTGAAGGATCTCAGCGACTTATCTGATCGGTATGATCAATTGAGTTACGCGAATGAAAATGTCACGGCTCGGGAGGAGTCTGTCTCTCGTGAGATTACTGAGACGCGAGCAGATCCTTGCGCTTCAGAGGAAGCTGACTTTCTTGGAGTCTGAACTTGATGCTGCCCGAAATGACAGGGGGCTAATTGTTCAGGAGGCTGACAGGGTTACTCAAGCTTCGACTGACCTGGAGACTGCCCTGAAGAAATTGGAAGATGACTGTCAGGCGCTCCTGGGCTTGGACAATGAGGAGCGGTTACTCCAGGAGGCCGAGCGTCGCCTCGGCAACGGATTGAGCGAAGGAGCACCTCAGTGAGAAACCGCCTCCTAGAATTGAGTAATGCTGAAATGTAGTCGGCCTTTTTTTTTGAAAGGGACGTGGTCCCGAAAATATGTAATACTTTTTCTTCCTTCAAATAAAGTACTTTCCATTCTACCCTTCATTTGCATTGCTTGTTATACCTGTGATATTGTGGTGATGTTTTTCCCCGTATAGGGGATATATTTGTGGACCTGTTACCCATGGCGTACCTTGGTTTTAGGTAGAGATAACAAGTTTTGGTCAGAGTCCCTGAAGCAACTAGCAAGGTGGTCATGGGTGCTCTTGATATGGAGAAAAGGAATGTCGTAGAGCAGCTGGGCTCCTGGGGCATGCTGAGGTGGTAGATTTGTGCTGAGAAATTTAGCTGAGGATATTTGTGGGCCTATTATCCTTGGCGTACCCTGGTTTAGGATACGGATAATAGGATGAAGGAGAACCGAATACTTGCTCAGAGGTAACGAGGACATGGCAAGTAGGAAGGTTTTTTAAACGTAGAGTCTTCCTACTCAGAGGTAATGAGAACATGGCAGGAGTGAACTCGACGGAGGATATTGATGGTCAACAGAGGACATTTTGGTCAACAGAGGACATTTGTGGACCTATTACCCTTGGCGTACTCCGGTTGTGGGTACAGATAATAGGTCAAAGGGGACCTACATACTTGCTCAGAGGTAATGTGGACATGGCAAGCATGAAGGTTTCTTCGACAGCCTTCCCACTCAGAGGTAATGAGGACATGGCAGGAGTGGGCTCAATGAAGAGGGGGTACATAGAACAACTCAGAGGTAGGAGGACATGGAAGTTTATGTGAGGGGTGGTTTTTTTTTTTGGTGGAAGTAAAAACTCAGAGGTAATGAGGACATGGTCGTTTCGGAAATTTGTGGATCGATTACCCTTTTTGTGCACTGGAAGCGCGGGTAGTGGATCATGAAGGAGGATCTCTTCCAGGAAGAAAGTTCAGAGGTATAATCATACGTGACTTACTATCTGAAAGAGTGACCGAATGTGAGTTCAGAGGCACCAGCGGGTACATAACTCGGTAATCTAGAATATTGAGAGAGTGTGAGTTCAGCGGCACCAGCGGGTACATGACTCGATAATCTAAAATGTTGTGGATGTGAGTTCAGCGGTACCAGCGGATACATGACTCGATAATTGGAATGTTATGGATGTGAGTTCAGCGGTACCAGCGGGTACATGACTCGATAATCTGGAATATTGTGGACGTGAGTTCAGCGGTACCAATGGGTACATGACTCGATAATCTGAAATATCATTTAGACATAATATTTCTTCAGGAACTTGCCATTGACGGGCAACATGAGCAAGTCTCCATTTTGTTTTGCGAGGCGGTAAGCACCGTTGGAGAATACCGTCTCAATGATAAACGGGCCTTCCACTTTGGCTGGAATTTGTCGGCGGTCTTGTGAGTCATGATCATCGGCCTCCGTACTGCCAGAATAATATCGCCAACCTAGAATGTTCTGATTTTGACCTTCTTGTTGAAGGCCCCGGAGATGCGTGCTTGGTTTAGCTCAATTCGTTGCTGAGCCAAGAGGCGCTTTTCGTCTAGTGCCTCCAATTCCTGCAGCCGACGATGGTAGTTATCGTCTACTGTCAATTGATGTGTGAGGGCAACACGTAGTGAGGGGATCTGAGTCTCCAATGGAAGGACTGCCTCACTTCCGTATACCAGGGAGAATGGTGTATTCCCGGTGGCTGTTCGGACTGTGGTGCGATAAGCCCATAAGCATTCATCGAGCTTCTCGTTCCAGTCACGTTTGTTGGAGGAGACAAACTTCTTGAGGAGTTTGATGATTATTTTGTTGAATGCCTCTGCCAACCCGTTTGCTGTCGGGTTGTATGGTGTTGAAGCGACATTTTGAATACGGTGCTTATCGCAAAATCGATAGAATGCGTGGCTTGCAAACTGCGGACAATTATCATGGATGATCCTTCGGGGCAGTCCGAAGCGGTAGATGACGTGATGCTTAAGGAAGTTGATCACGTTCGAGGTTTTAACTTCTGCGAGTGGGATAGCTTCCGCCCATTTGGAGAAGTAATCAGTGATTGTGAGTATGAAGCGATGGCCTCGGGAGGAAGGTGGGGTGATTGGACCAATGATATCCATTCCCCATGCTTCGAATGGCCAGGACGCCACTGTCGGATATAGAAACTCGGACGGTTGGTGAATAAAGTCCGCGTGGACATGGCAGGCTTTGCATTTTCTAGCATAATCTATCGCATCTGCCACCATCGTGGGCCAATAGTAGCCCATTCGTCGAAGACGGTCTTGCAATTTAGGACCGGGCTGGTGGACCCCACAGACACCGTCGTGAGCTTCTCGTACGGCTTCTTTGGCTTCTGTATTTGACAGACACCGAAGCAATAATCCGTCGTAGGAGCGGCGATACAGCATTTTTGTCTCTGTATCGTAGAAGAATTTGAGAGAACGCCGTCTGATGGAAGTGGCTTCCTTTGGGTTTTCGGGCATGATGTCGTAGATGACAAAGTCGATGAATGGTTGTCTCCAATCTGGGGCATCCTTGATCGTCTGTGCGGAATAACTCGCCACGAATTGCACATTGTTTTTGGGACAGACCAGTTCGTGGCCTATCACATCCACTGATTGGCGATCATAATTCGGAACTGCTATGGAAGCGGCAAGACCGGCTAAGGCATCTGCTTCGATATTTCGGAGTCTGGGGACATGTTCGATGAAGAACCCCTTGAACGACGAGATAATGTTAATCGCTATTTGGTGATAGGGGATCATGTCTTCGTGGCGGACCTCGTATGAGCCCCGGATCTGATTGACGATTAGTTGGGAATCGCCGTATGCTTCAAGGTATTCTACCCCCAGCTCTCTTGCAAGTTGGAGGCCAATGACCAGAGCGTTGTACTCGGCCACATTGTTAGAGCAGGGCTCGGTGAGGGAATAAGCGCGGTTAATCACCAATCCGGAAGGAAAGATTAGCACTACCCCGACTCCGATGACTATATTGCCTTTAGGTCCGGTCCTCGAAGCACCGTCGAAGAACATTCACCATATATCATCGTGAGAGGTTGCATGCGAGTCGGCGACCTCATCTGGGATCTCTTCATATATCTTGGAGGACTCCGAGCCCGGGTGGGCTGCTAAAAAGTCTGCCAGGGCTTGACCTTTGACACCCTTTTGTGGGACGAAGATCATATGATAAGAGGACAGCAATATTGCCCATGTAGCGAGGCGAGAGCTGAGTGCCCCTGGTTTAGTCATGAGGACCCTGAGAGGGTTGACTCGTGAGATCACATGTATCGTTTGTCCGGTGACATAATGCCGCGTTTTCTGAATGGCGAATACTAGGACGAGGCATTCATTCTCTACCGCGATGTATCGGTGCTCTGGCCCAATCATCATTCGGCTGAGGTAATATATGGCCTGCTCATGGCCTGCGTCATTGTTTTGTGCCAGCAGAGCCCCGAGGGAGTGTTCCATTGCTCGTACGTAGAGCAGGAATGATTTTCCAGGAACCGAGGCCACCAAAACTGGAGGATTTGACAAATATTCCTTGATGCTGTCGAAAGCACGCTGGCATTCCTCGTCCTATACGAATGAGACTCCTTTCTTCATGAGGTGCGTGAACGGTCGGCATCGCCCGGAGAGATTAGAAATGAACCTCCTGATGTAAGCTAGCCTTCCTTGGAGGCCTCTGAGTTCGCGAAGATTTCTCGGGGGACCCATCTCCATGATTGCTTTTGTCTTCTCAGGGTCTACATGGATACCCTTTACAGTGATGATGAAGCCCAAGAACTTCCCGCTGGATACGCCCAGAAAGGAATTCGTAGGGTTCATTTTCAAATTGTGTGCTCGCATTAGGTCGAATACCGTCCTTAGATCCTGCAGATGGTCTCCGTTACAGCGGCTTTTAACGGCTATATCGTCAACATAGCACTCCACTGTCTTGGGTAAGTGGTCTCTAAAGATGATGTTCATCGCTCTTTGATAGGTGGCGCCGGCATTCTTTAAACCGAAAGGCATGACTGTGTAGCAGTACGTGCCAATCGGTGTTCAGAATGATGTATGCTTTTCGTCGTCAGGAGACATTTTGATTTGGTTGTACCCCGAGAAGCCATCCATGAATGACATACGTTCGAAGCCGTAGGTATTGTCAATCATGATGTCTATGATAGGAAGGGAAAATTCATCTTTGGGGCACGCCTCGTTCAGGTTGCGGAAGTCGATGCAGATTCGAATCTTCCCATTCTTCTTGAGGACGGGTACTATATTGACGACCCAATCGGGATGTTGCTCCTCACGAATGAAGCCGCTGGCTATCAGTTTATTGACTTCAGCTTCGATCGCATCTATGATGCCTGGGCAGAAGCGTCGCTGTTGTTGCTTGACTGGCTTCGCATTTGGCCGAATGTTGAGTTTGTGAAGAGCAATGTCGGGATTTAACCCTGGCATGTCTTCATAGCTCCAGGCGAACACATCAATGTATTCTCTGACAAGTTCTAGCAGCGACTACCGGTCTTCGTCTGTTAGGCTTTTACTGACGAAAATTGGTTTTGGAGAAGATTCGTTGCCGAGATCCACTTGTGTGACCTCATCTTCAGTAGGAGGTTCTCTCTGTTCGAACCACTTTTCCCATTGTTCGTCCAACTGCTGGGCCCACGGTTCTAGCTCGAGGATTTCGGGGATGTCTTCGTCTTCTTCGTAAGCGTCGACGAATGCCATGTTGACTGACAAGACTTGTCTGAACACGTCTTCGATGCTGGTATCCGAGTCAGAAGTTGGTGACCTGGTTGAATGTGACTGCCAGTCGCATTCTTCATCTAAACTCTCGGGGGTCGTAGTGGGCGTTACATACCCTAGCCGCATCGAGTTTTGTTATAATAATCCCGTGGTTTACCCACCGGGACTGGCGGCTTCAAAGGTAATCGTCGTCCAGTGCCGTAGTTTAAACCCGGCGTCGTCTCCAGATCATACCCCTGTTTTTGCATGAGATATTTGGATTGTGGGCTATACAGATACAGAGGCAGTCTCCCGGCATCTGACCCGAGGTCGGTTTCCTTTGTGGTGGAGGGATGCGGGTTATTTGTTCGGCCGAAGATGATTGGATGGTCCCCTCCCTCGATTATTCGGTAAGCGTCTTCTACTGGAGTAAGCTGGATCGCGGTGTACACATTTGTCACTTGTGTGTGCAGGTGAGTTCCTATACCGTGTTCCATAGCATACATTGTACATAGCTTATTGAGCTCGGTGTAGTTCAAAGATAACCCTTTATTGATGAAGTAAGGTATCTTTTCTAAGGGGATTACATCATCAGCGGAGGGAACATCAGTGTGGGCAGCCACATACTTGGCTAGCTCCGGTTCCTCTTCGGCTACCCCCTATGTAAATGAAGTCTGAGAGGACGACATGGGAAGCTTGATTGTCAGTGGTTCAGTTGATGGAGTTGAGCGTGGAGTTGTTTGGCAGACTAGCGACCCCCAGTTTGGCACTCGAGGTGGAGCGAGGAGTGGCTGGTTTGCTAGAAGTGTCAGACCTTGCGTCGGGGTGACGACCCTTCTTGGGAAGGCGTATCGTCAGTGGCCTATCGGAGGGATTGAGCTTCTTTGTTTGGGGTTGACCGACTCTCGGCAGTCTGATTGTCAGTGGCCCCGTTGTGGGTCTCGGCACTTGGCCGGACCTTGGCAGCCGGATTATCATCCGTTCCTCCTGCACCGAGAGGCTGATTGCGTCCTTCCGCAGAGTGGCAGTAAGGGGTACAGACCTGCCTGGTTTGCGAGCTTGGAGGTGGATCGTCAGGGGTCCTTCTGACCCCGTGGCTGTCTCGGTATGAGCTTGTACGTCTCCTTCATCAAGGTGCCTCTTTGACTTTTCGTATAGGTAGGAGTCTGAGTAGTAGGATTCGACCCCTTTGAAGGGATCGATATCAGCAAATTCTGTCTTTACGAAGCCGTATTTGTCGACATATTTGAAGCACTGGTGTAGCGTGGAAGGCACGATCATATAATCGTGTATCCATGGGCGCCCCAAGAGGATGTTGTAAGAAGTGTCTGCATCTATGACGTAGCAGGTGACTTCGGATTAGAGATCGCCAATCTGACACTTCAGACGAATCTTCCCAATAGGGTAGCTCCTGCCCGAATTGAAACCACTGATGGCGGTGCTTGTAGGTGTCAGGCGATGCATTGGGATGCGGAGATGATATAGCAGACCCATCGGGATGATGCTTATAGAAGAGCCAGGATCAATACGCATCCGATCCACCTTCACGTCGTCGATGTATCCCGTGTAGTATAGTGGGCGATCATGTAGATTGGTTTTGATGAGCATGTCCTACGGAGTGAAGACGATATTTGGCATTGCTCCCGTGCAGGCGCTGTCTTGGAGATCCACGGGTGAGTCCTCCCCGGTGAGGTTGGATTAAGCCAGATAGGCATCGGCATTTTGGAGTGCTTCGCTCAATACAATACGAACGTCCTTGGAGAGCCTTAGGAGTTCGTACAGTGACAATTTGGCCGGAGTGTTAGCCAATTATGCTAAGATGTCAAAGTTGTAGGGCCTCTCTAGCCCTTGGGCTGCGTCTTTTCGGAGAGATTTGTCGAAGCGAGTCTCCTTCGGCCTAGGCTTGTCGGTCGTTGAAGGCTGAGCCGGTCCCGGAGCATCAGTTGTAGTGGGTTGATGATTTTCGGTTGGGTTGTCAACCATAGGTTGGGATTGCGCTCTGGACCGCGTGACGACGGCTGTAGCTTCCTCGTTGTCTGCAGAGATCGTGTGGCAGGTCCTGACTTTTCTATTTTTCTTTTTGTCGGTGCTAGATGGTGTGGGCCGAGTCACTTCTGACACCAATTCTGGATGGATCCACATGACCTCCCCTCGTGATGTAGTGAGGGGTACTAGACCGGCAGCCTGGTCTCGGGGAGGTAGAAGATTGGTGATCTCCATTGTCGCGAGAGGGATGGGGATCACCCCGTCTTGAGTCTCCGTCGGAGGGAAGCTGCCGAATTGTACGAACACCATATTGGCCGCTACGGTTACCTCTTCAAAATCGATGGCCAGAGCGTTCGAATCGATGAGGTTCTGGATGTACCGTTTCAGCTGGTAGCAATCGTGTGTAACGTGATGAACATAGCGATGATAATTGCAGTATTTCGGATTCTCCATCTCTGCCGGCCGCGGTTCCCGTCTTGGTGGAGGAAGCTGGATTCTGTCCCCTTGTATGAGCATGTCCAAGATGGGCTTGACGTGACTATCTTCGAAGGAGTAATCGATTTGCGGCCATTGTTTGTCTGCGGGCTTCGGCTCAGGTTTTTGTGTTGTATCGGCCACCATAGCCTGCTTTCCCTTGCTGTCCCGATTGTTGGAGGGGTTACCCCCATTATCGTTGTTGGGACGCTTGCCCTTGCTTTCTCCTTCCGAGATATGCAATCCCAGTTGGCGAGCCTTCTTCATTCGTTCTTCGGCGCTTGTGGCGCTGATGATGAAGGCCTTCCAATCTTTGAATTGACTTTCGCCCATCCAGAGACTGATTGTTGGCAGCAGTCTCTTTTGGCAGATCTCAATCAAAGAGGAATCTGGATTTCCGCAGGGCAGCTTCATGGCGGTTTGGCGAAACCGCTCAATATAGTTCCTTATCAACTCCTTCTCCCCTTGGACGACGTCCATGAGGGTGAACATGGTGACGTCCCGTCCTACTTCGTAGAACCTCTCCAAGAACAGGCGCTTGAAGCCGACGAAAGAGTGGATGCAGTTGTCCGACAGATTGCGATACCAGTCGAAGGCGACTCCTTCCAATGCCCCAATGAATAATCGAGTGAGGATAGCATCATCATGGGGCAGATGGTCGGTGGTGACCTCGAAGTAAGTGATGTACCGACATGCTGAGGTATTGCCATCATATGGGTTGATATTGAACGGCTTATATTTTGGTGGAAATGGAACATCCCTCCATTCAGCAGGGTATGGTTGCCGTATTCTGAGATCTTGAGCGTTTTCTCGGGCATGGAACATGGCTCGGAGTTCCTGGACCTCTCTCCTTACTTCTCGGGTCTCATCTGTCGCGGTAGGGGCTATTATTTCGGGAGGATTGTTGCCCGGGTTTGGTGCCACCGAATTCGAGTCCGCATTGACTGCGGGACCCGCGCTTGTTTGGCCAGGTGTCCCTCCTTGCAGAGTTGGAAGGGCTGCTTTAATCTCGTCTACAGACTTGACCAAAGCAAGTAATATGGCTTCGAGATTGTCGATGCGCTGGCGATCACTGGAACCACCTTGATTGCTGTCCGTCATGAACACCGTCCTTACATGAGGAGTGATGGAAGGAACGGTGGAGGATGTGCCCTCGGAGTCATACCCATTTACCGAGAAGTCATCGGGATATGTGGGAATATTGTCTTCTGGTTCGGACTCGGAGGGAACATTACCCTCAGCCTCAGAATTTACTTCGTCTTGAGAGTCACGGATGTCCTCGGAGACATCAGCGTCTGTTGCACCTGATGGAAGCGTTGTCTGTCCGGGCTCGGCTCCTTGAAACATCGGATTGTTGCGGATGTTCGGAGGAGTGCTACCCCCAGTTCTCTCAACCCCCAGCGATGTGGATGATGAATTTCCCATCGCGGTAGATTTGGTCCTTGAATGGGTGTGTTGGAATACACCGGTAGAGGACAACCGTTTAGACGATAGTTTCTTAGCTGTAGTGGTTGATATCTTGGGACTGGAGATACTTGTCTTTTTTCCTCTTCCTTCGGCGGGGACCTTTTGAGCGGAATTGTAGGAGACAACAGGAGGTGCCTCATCTTCTGAGCTCGGATGCTGTAGCCTTTGGAAGACGGATGGCTGATCTTCCGTCACTGTCGCGTTGTTGCAACAGCAGTTGACGATGATTTGGGTGCAGCTATATCCAAGAGAGGACTCCTTGTACGCCGATACTCCTTCTCTTTCCTTGCGTTTGTGGAGGACCGCCTCCCGCAGGTCAGAGGAACCACTCTGTCCGTTTGCCGCCGGGGGCTGGATTCGAGCGGTTGTGTATAATTTCCCATCCGAGGCCCGTGTGATAATCAACGGAATGCCCCGATAGTCAGAGGTTGGGACAGCTGACTGGGCCTGATGAGCCCACGCTGCCCTAGACTTCCTTCTTTTAGCACTTGCGGGTGCGTAATAGGAGGAGTCCAAGTTGAAAGCCACAGAGTCTGGCTTATCATCCAGAGAACTATCAGGGTCAGGACCGCATGAGAGACGGTCGAAGACTGATCGAGAGAAGCGTGGAATGGACGTTATGCGGCTAGGGTTGGGTACCGTGCAGGCTGTCTGTATGCGGTTGTCTTCTGCCGTCGGATGAATTGTTTTTGTGCGGCTAGGAGCCACGACCGTGCAGGCTGGCCGCATGCGGTTGGTAATTGTGGTCGCATGGATTTTCTGCAAGCGATTGACTTTTCTGGCCGTATGGGTTTCATCCATTTGATTGGCAGCTGTAGCCGCATAAGTTATGCGGCTGACAGTTGTGGCCGCATGAGTTTTCTTCATGCGGCTGGCTGATGTAGCCGCATGAGTTTTCTCCCTGCGGCTAACATCCTTATGCGGCTCTGATCGCATAGAGTTCCTCTTTGCCCCTGCAAGTCCAGCATCATAGTGTTTTCTTCTACCGGACTTGGGGACAGCAGAGTTGTCTATGGTCTGAAGTGGGGCCGCAGAAGAGTCCTTCTCACCGTCTTGAGCAACAGAGGGTATCTCGTCGAGGGCTTGGGGAGGAGCAAATGATTTTGGCCTCCACTCTCTGCGAGCCTTTGTCGTGCGGGTGCGCTTCTGGACCGGGCCAGCGCTTCCCTCGGAGAGCATCTCTTCAAACGCCTGTTGGTCGAAGCGGACGACCATCTTTTGTTGCGTGGAGTCAAGCTTGGCTGCATCTGATTGCATCACCAACTCCTCAGTTGTGGAGAAGTTCGTCCCAAGCAGAGTCGCCATCGTGTTTGCCATAAAATATAAAAGAACAGAACAATTATCGGAGGACTGGACTTTTACTTTATGTTACAAACTCACTTGTACAAAGAAAGCCTAGGGACGAAAACCTAGGTACAGAAGTCTAAGTACAATTGTTTATTTTAGATTCTGGGGGGTGACGATAGAGGCTCGGGAAGGCGACGGCAGCCCTGCCTTACTCCCTTGGACGATCGGTATGCAGCCTTGGCTCCTTGTGAAAAGATGGTTGGCGTTGATGAAGAAATGCTCTTCTTGCTCCTCTGTTGCTCTTCTGGCTTCTCTCTCTCTCTCTGTGTATTTTCTCTCTGACTATGGGGGAAAGTCTCTCTGTATATACATATTTCTCTCTGATATCCTATATTGCAAGGGAATGGCACCCTGCTATTTATAATAGTGGGATGTCATCGTTAGGGTTGCCAATGATTACATCTTAGAGATGGCGGCGGCCTGGGGATTGGTCAATCCAGGCCGTTCATTTCTGATTGTGACGAATCCGAGCCATTAGGTATAGATTACACCAAATCCCATTAGCAATTAATGCTGATTGGAATAAATCTTCCTTATAATGATCTTCTGATATTGCGAATAAATTAGATCTATTCTTCTGCCACGTGTCCCAGATTATTGGGATTTGACCCAATCTTTAATGGCAGCAAAGCTGAGGAATTAATCGGTTTAGGACACGTGTCCTAGGAGCTGCTGGGGGGATCTGGACCGTATGACGAATGAGCCCATATGAATTTGAGCCGCATATGGTTAAGCCCACGTGTCAGGGCTGCCTGGGCAGTGGCCCTCACTTGAGCCCTCGAACCACAGGGGAGTAATCCTTGTGGGCCGCATAGGTACATATTCGTCTGAGCCGCATAGACATGATCCTCTTGAACCGCATGAGAAGTCCTCGCTCGAGCCGCATGAGGCTTTCTTGGCCTGAGCCACATAGGACAGATTCACTCTGAACCGCATGAGAAGTTCTTTGCTCGAGCCGCATGAGGCTTTCTTGGCCTGAGCCGCATAGGACAGTTTCCCTCTGAACCGCATGAGAAGTGAGCCGCATACGAACGCCCACGTGGCAAGGCACGTGGCATTTTTATGGCTCTCGGGGGATTTGTGTCAGAGATTCTTTTCTCTTCCCTAGAGATTCATCATTATGACAGAGTCATAATTGCCTGCTTTTGTGTCAGGGCTGTCAACTTTTCAGAGGGGTCAGCCGTCAAAGCAATTAATGCAGCATGGGTCGGAGGGGAGCACTATCAGGCCACGTGTCTTCTGAGCCGCATGGAATGCCTTGGGCCGCATAGCTCCTTATGCCGCATGACTCCCTGAGCCGCATGAGTTTGCTGAGCCGCATGAATCTTTCCTTGCCGCATGAGTCATTTTCTTTAGTATTTTTCATGCTTCTACACCTATATCTTTGTCTTGTATTTCATTATACTGTCTCTTATAGAATTTGTCAATTCACATGGAACTGCCGTTAGTGCTTGTACTTGCTCATTTTCCTGACAGGATACCGTTATGATATATTACAGATGACTCTGAGTCGGACTGCCCAACCTATTACGGGCTCGAGTCAGATGGAGTAGCCTTGGATCGTGGCCTTATAGTAGAGCCACTAGATTTTGTACTTCCAGAGTAGTGTAGATTAGCTAGGTTGATTGGACTGCGATCCAGCTAGCTTTATCAGACTGTAGTTTCTATATTCTATTTTGATACCCTGTGATGTTGTATATATCTGGGCTTGTATTAGACTGTGGACTTATTACTCTTTCATCCATTATATGTCTTTCCTTCTGAGCTATCTACCTTAGTTTTATTCTGTGATTGAGACTGTATTGTTATGTCACCTCCATTCGGAGAGTATATACTGTACAGGTATATTTAAACTGTTAGTCGTAGTATTTATAAACGTTATATACAGCGTTCTACCGCCGATACTGCGGCGTAGGCTGGACGTACCCACTTCTCGTGCCCCTAATCAGGGTGCGGGTCATGACACATTTTTGTGGTGGCCCACGCAGGTCCAGTGTCGCAATTAGTGCGATCTCATAATGGTGCTCGACTTAGAGTACTAATTACGAGCCTGCGATTAGGACTTAGGACTTAGGACATGATAGGAGTTTCTCAATCACACCTAGGAAATTTTTGATCTTTTGATTATCATGATTATTCACCTTGTATTAAATTAACTGTCCTTCCTTGATAATCTACTCATGTGCCATATTGATCTCTTGTTTTAATTCGCCTCCAGGATGACGAAGACGCATCCTCAGGCCTCTGGATCGAGTAGCTTGCCCGAGAGATCTGACCCGATCGAGGAGGGTTCATGAGACTGCCCCCAATGATTCTACTATTCCGGAGACCCAAGCAGTCGCACAGGGAGGTCTACCACCTCCACCCCAGAGGGTTACGGCCGTTGTTCCAGAGATACTGCCGCCACCACCACCGATACCGACGGATACACATTATATGTTCCTTCTCCTTCAGCAGATGATGGAGACACAGCGGGCCCAGGCAGAGGCATCGCAGCGCCAGTCGGAGGCGTCACACCGTCAGATCGAGATGCTGAGGCAGAGTATGGAGAACTCGCATCAGCTTGCCCTGGCAGCAGTAGAGAGAGTGGCACGGGAACAGTGCAGGGCCCTACTGGCCAGCAGCCGTGCCAGCAGCAGTCCAGGCCAGGGACAGTGTTAGACTTTAGGAAGATGAGCTCCTGGGACTTCACAGGCATGGAGGGCATCCTTTATGCAGACGACTGGCTAGAGGATGTACAGCGGAGCATGGAGCTGGCAGAGCTTCCTAGAGCACTTTGGGTTTCGGTCGCAGCCAGCCGATTCTTCGACATTGTGCTGACATGGTACCGTACGGATCCTCGTGCGTCGGTGAGAGGGCTGACTTGGGAGAACTTCCGGAGGCTCTTCAAGGAGACGTTCTTCCCGGACGTGGCTCTTACAGCATTGGAGGGCCAGTTCGTGGGTCTAGTGTAGGGGAACTCGTCGGTGGACGAGTATGCAGCTGAGTTCTTCCGCCGTAGCAGGTTCTCTCCTGATATGATCCAGAATGCGGGGCAGAAGGCTCGTAAGTTCCGCAGGGGACTTATTCATGCAGTGCGCACCCGCACCTCGGGTCGCCGTGACGCGACGTTCGATCAGATATTGATGGACGCACAGATCGCAGAGGAGGACTTCGGCCTTAAGCCAAAGAGGAGCGGAGATACTATGGGGGCGAGTTCCAGTGCAGGATCGGCCAAGTGCCCCCACATTCAGCAGCAGCAGAGAGGCCGTTTCAGCAGGCACCGGCGCGTGCCCAGCAGCATCAGGGTCAGGGCCAGAGGCAGGCCCAGCAGTGTGCTTACTGCGGGAAGACGGGGCACAGCAGAGACGTATACCGGAGGAGGTTAGGCGCTTGCCTATTCTGTGGAGGGACCGACCACCAGCTGAAGGGCTGCCCTGCTCGGGCAGCCAAGGGAGGCCAGGACAGGGTACAGCCGGCTAGAGGACCAGCGGTTCAGCAGAGGGGTCACTCCACACCCAGCAGCAGCGTTTTGTCCAGCACCAGAGGGAGCACCCGCGGGCAGGGTGTTCGCTTTGGCAGCAGAGGAGGAGGCAGATCCCGTGGAAGATGTTGTAGCAGGTCATATTCTCCTAGATTCTTTCCCTGCTTTCGCCTTATTTGATTCTGGGGCGACCCATAGTTTTGTGTCTGTTTCTTTTACTTTAAGACACAATATTATTGCTGAATTTATGGGTAGGACTTGCAAGATTATGACCGGGGAGGTATTATCCTGGTTAATAATATTTGCAAGGGGCGGAGAGTCACTCTGAGAGGCCGGGACTTGAGTGCATGTCTGCTCGTAATGCCCCTACCGAGGTACGATATGGTACTCGGTATGGATTGGTTGAGCATGCACCATGCTAGCATTGATTTTAGAGGAGGCATAGTTTTTTTAGGACGCCGGGTGAGCCAGAGATCGAGTTTGCTCGAGGAGCAGCGGAGCCGGAGGCTGGATTCTGTGTAGCTTTGTTGGCGGGGCAGGATTTGCCACATCCGTTGATTGCTGAGTTCTCGGATGTCTTTCCCGAGGAGTTGTCGGGGATGCCGCCAGACAGGGATATTAAGTTCTCCATAGACTTGGTGCCGGGTGCCGAGCCCATCTCGCAGCATGTCTATAGGGTGAACAACAGCGAGTTGATAGAGCTGAAGAAGCAAGTCGACGAGCTGCAGGACAAGGGGTTCATCAGATCTAGTTCTTCGTCCTGGGGAGCGCCAGTCCTGTTCGTGTCGAAGAAGGACGGTACGTCCCGCATGTGCATTGATTACCGGGTGCTCAATAACCTCACTATCAAGAATAGGTACCCTTTGTCGAGGATTGACGACTTGTCGATCAGCTGAGTGGGGCAAAGGTCTTTTCGAAGATAGATTTGAGGTCCGGGTATCACCGCTGAAGGTGGCGGGATGACATTCCAAGACGGCATTTCGGACTCGATACGGCCAGTAACGAGTTTACAGTAAGCCATTGGGTTGACCAATGCTCCCGCGGTGTTCATGAACTTGATGAACAAGGTATTCCATCAGTACCTTGACAAGTTCGTAGTGGTCTTCATAGACGATATCTTGATCTATTCGAAGACGTAGGAGGAGCATGAGGAGCATGAGGAGCACTTGAGAGTTGTTTTAGAGACTCTGAGGAGGAAGCAACTCTACGGAAAGCTTTCGAAGTATGAGTTCTTCTTAGACCAGGTGGAGTTCCTAGGTCATGTTGTGACCGAGCACGGGATTTCAGTAGACCAGAGGAAGATTTCGGCAGTGGAGTCTTGGTCTACACCCAGTTCAGTTGCCGAGGTTCGGAGCTTTCTGGGTTTGGCTGGCTATTACCGGAAGTTCATCCAGGACTTCTCGAGGATTGCAGAGCCGATGACTAGACTCACCAGGAAGGACGTGGAGTTCGTCTGGACTGTTGAGTGTCAGGCTGCATTCGATGAGCTGAAGAGGAGGTTGACTTCAGCTCCGATCCTAACCTTGCCATCTGGGTCAGGAGGGTTCTCGATCTTTAGGGATGCTTCCGGGAAGGGTTTAGGGTGTTTCTTCAGCAGCACGGGAAGGTGATTGCCTATGCATCCAGGCAGTTACGTCCTCATGAGAAGAACTATCCTACTCATGATCTGGAGTTGGCCGCGGTTATTTTTGCTTTGAAGTTATGGAAGCATTACCTGTACGGAGAGCGAGTTGAGATCTTCACAGATCACAAGAGCTTGAAGTACGTGTTCAAGAAGGAGTTGAACATGCGGCAGAGGCGGTGGTCAGAGCTGATGAAGGACTTCGATATATCCTTGCAGTACCATCCGGGGAAGGCCAACGTAGTTGCAGATGCCTTGAGCAGGTATCCAGTTGCTATGTTCTTGACGACAGATCGTCATTTGTTGGCCGACCTGGATAGTTGGGTATCGAGGTCATCATTCTGGGCATGGAGATCCAGATGTGGGGTTTGCAGATTCAGTCTGAGCTGATGGATAGAGTCAGGTCAGTGCAGTATGATGATGTTGCCCTGGGGAGCATCAGGGAGCAGGTGAGGATGGGCTTGCTTGATGATTTCTCTGTAGCCGAAGACGGGTTGTTGCGGCATGGTACTAGGCTGTGCGTTCCGCGTGGAGAGCTTCGGGAGGAGGTTCTTCAGGAGGCGCATCGCTCTCAGTATTCTATGCATCCTGGAGCCAACAAGATGTATAGGGACCTGAGAGAGCACGTGTGTGTGGTATGGCATGAAGCGGAGGTAGCTCAGTTTGTATCTCGTTGCCTTATGTGTCAGCAGGTGAAGGCCGAGAGGAGAGACCAGGTGGATTGCTGCAGCCTCTACCCATTCTCGAGTGGAAGTGGGAGCACATCACCATGGACTTTGTATCTGGACTTCCATGGTCGCCAGGATGGAAGGACACGGTTTGGGTCATAGTTGATGAATTGACCAAATCGGCCCTTGACTTTTCCCAGCCTTTCAAAGTGGGTTGTCTACGGGAGCGGGCTGAGCTGTATGTTCGTCAGATCGTGAGATTGCACGGAGTTCCGGTGAGCATAGTTTCAGATCGGGATAGCCGATTCACTTGCTACTTCTGGAGGAGGTTTACAGGCTAGCTGGGCACTTCGCTCAAGTTAGTACTGCTTATCATCCTCGACAGACGGGCAGTAGAGGGACCATCCAGACTTTGGAGGAATGCTTCGCACATGTGTGCTAGATCTCGGGGGGTTCTTGGGAGGACCATCTATGGTAGAGTTTGCTACAACAACAGCTACCAGGCCAGTATAGAGATGTCACCATTTGAGGCTCTATATGGACGGAGATGCCGTACTCCCTTGTCTTGGGACGATGTCGGCGAGCGGGCGCTTCTTGGGCCGGAGATGGTTGTGGATGCGGCCGAGAAGGTCAGGATGATTAGAGACAGACTTCGGGTGGCTCAGGATAGGCAGCGGCATTGGGCCGATAGTCACCGGAGACCGTTAGAGTTCGAGGTTAGTTTCAGTTCTTGTCGTGTTGTTGTGATTGTTTGTTAGTTGTGTGTTGAGTTTTTGTCTTGTGTCTAGGTTGGTGACATGGTATTTCTGAGGATATCCCCGACACGTGGCACTATTCGCTTTGGCGGCGGTGGGAAGCTCAGTCCGCGCTACATCGGACCTTTCACCATCTTAGAGAGGATCGGTGCAGTAGCCTACCGACTGGACTTGCCTACCAGGCTCGAGGGAGTGCACAACGTGTTTCATGTATCTCAGCTGAGGCGGTACGTGGCAGATCCTAGCCATGTATTGGACCATTCAGCGATACAGGTGGGACCTACTCTCAGCTATCCAGAACAGCCGGTGGAGATTCTGGATCGCAGGGAGAAGGTGCTCCGGAACCAGGTCATACCCTTGGTTCGGGTTGCATGGAGACATCACTCTCCAGGTGAGTCTACCTGGGAGAGGGAGGACGACATGCGGAGCGTTTCCTTATCTTTTGCGCCCTGAGGTATAAATCTATTTCTTTTGTCTTTCTGTTTGTGATTTCCTGTGCTTGTTGTCTTCAATTTCGAGGACGAATTTTTTTAAGGTGGATAGACTTGTCACCCTCACTTTTCCAGTTAGGGGTAAAATGGTAATTTTCCATTTTATAATATTTTGGGAATTTTATTTCATGAATGTTATTATTTAATTATATTAGGAGTCGGGTTCGAATTTATCGCATTCCGAGTTAATTCGGGACCCCGGTGAATTTCGACTTGAGTTGTATTTAGCCTGTTAATTAGCCATGGCCCACCCAAACTAAACTTTTTAGGTTTAGGAGTTTGGACTAGTTCCCCCATGAGTAATTAAGTTAATTATGATTTTTATTTATTTTTAGCAACTTCCAAAACCTAATTTGGATTTAATTGGCATATAAGCGTGTAGGGGCAAACTTGTAAATACAAGTGCCCCTACCAAGACCACCATGGCCGGCCCCTATAGGCACACCACCCCCTCCATCTCTTTTACTTCATCACCAAGTAAAACACTCTCTCTTCATTTCTTTCTTCCAACTTCTTCTTCTTCCTCCAAATCTTCATTTAGGTATGATTTTTAAACCCTTATTAATTCCTTTTTGCATTTTTCCTTCACATAAATTAGAGAGGGGATCATTCTCTACAAGTTGACCATAGCCCTTGTAGGTTCCCTTAAATATAGGTTAAGGATTTATTATGGTTTAATCCTTTTTGAGAGTGATATATATATATATATATATATATATATATATATATATATATATATATATATATATATATATATATATATATATATATATATATTGTATACGTATGTATCAATGCTTAGAGTTGTGTATTAGAACTTATAGTTGTGCAATAGAGCCTTAGAGTTGTGCATGAGAGCCTCGTAGTTGTGCAGGAATGCCTTAGAAGTGTGCAGAATGCTATTCAGGAAAAACTGTGCAGTAGAGCCTTAAAGGTGAGCAGAGGAGCCTTAAAGGTGAGCAGAAGTGCCTTAAAGGTGAGCAGAGGAGCCTTAAAGGTGTGCAGGTTGTCCCAGTGTGCTAAAATCCGAGAAATTGGAGTGTGTGTGTTTATATTTATAGATAGATATGTGAGTGTTGTGTGTATACATTCATAGATGTATAATAGATGGTTAGATAGATAATATATTATATATATATATATATATCTATAGATATATAATATATATAGAATATATATATATATACATAAAAAATATATATATATATATATATATATATATACATAATATACCCTATTATTAGCTCTATATAACCCTAATAAAACCTACTAGAATAACCCCAAAACTTGTCCCAAGAGAGGGTGAAAGTATAGGTTGAGAAGGTTGAGTGAGTGAGTTAAGGGTTAAGTAGGATTTTGGTTAAGGGGTGAAATTGAGTTCGTAATTCGGAACGCGTCGAAACTTGGAGGGGAGTTAGATAATGTGATTTAGATTTTGTGGGTAGGCTTCGGAGTTGAATCGGGGTTGCGTGTGGGCTTGGAGAGACGGTATCGCACCGCACAATCCCGTATCTTGAAATATTCAAGATAACGGGTAAACGGCGATTCGGACCGTAAGGTGGACTGGATGTCCACTTACCCTAGAAAACTTGGTAGGTAATGGTTGTATAGATTAGTACCCTACTACCCTAGGAAGCACGGAGTGGAATTCCCAAGGAAAAGCCGCTTGGCGTCAAGTTAGAACGGTTTAAGGGTAAATGTTAAGGGGTAATCGGGTAATTTGAGATACGGAGTTCGGGTAGTCGGATTGACTTGAAACTTGGGTGGCAGGTTGGGTACACCCTACAAATGTCATATTTGAGCCATTTTGGCTCGGTTGACCCAGATTGACTTTTTACCCAAAAGTCAACCGTGATCACACTTTGTCTAGATTTGACCAAATCCAAACCAGAGTTGACCAGTTGACCAAAAGTCAACTGTTGGTCAACATTTGACCAGTTGGACCTAGGGTTGACCTAGAGTTGACCTAGAGTTGACCAGAGTTGACCAGTTGACCAAAAGTCAACTGTAGGCCAACTCTTGACCCCGTTTGACTTTCTTCGACTTGTTTTGACCTGTGATGACTGGTATGACCTAGAGTTGACTTGGTCTGACTTAGATTGACTTGATATAACTTGATTTAACTAGATTGACTTGACAGGACTTAGTGTGACTCAGTGAGACCTAGTTTGACCTAGATTGCATATCATTCATTGTGAATCATTCTTAAACTTGTTTAAACCTAATTTAACATACAATATCTCATCTTTAGGTTTCTGATTTTTGCTCTGAGCACTGATATACCCTACAGCTCAGGACAGCAGGAGAGTACATTCACTGATAGTTTTCATTGTCTTGATATCTGCTATATCCGATTCAGTCGTAGTGTCTTACTTGATTCTCAGACACGATAGTTCACGGACTAGTGTTATCGATTCTGTCATGAGATGTCATTCCTAGATTTCTTGGGATACTGGTACTTGCTCGATCTTGTTCTTGTACTTGTATTGACACCGATTCCTGAGAAGGAGTAGCTACCTTCTTATGGAATCTCGTGCCATGACGTGCTATGTCCGGATCCGTATACTACTCGGAGAATGGGGAATATTATAGATAGTGTGATCAATGCCCCTTGAGTTACTCCTTGCACCATAGCCATACCCTCACCTCACGATGGGTATAGCCTGACCTGTGTTACTTCTCGCTCCATAGCTTACCATCCCGGCCGGGCCGAGTCCACGTACTTGTAGCCGGTCGCTGGAAGCCTGATTCTTGACCCATACCGATCACATTAGGCTATAATATTCGAGGCACATTTTATATTTACTTTTCTTGTCATATATCCTGTTCTGTTCTATATTCAGTACTTTTCACCATGCATGATATACAGTACTCACATGTTCTACAAGCCTTTACATTGTTCCTTGATTTGAGACTAAGTTCAGCTCGGGAGAAGGGTTACAACCCCGGTCCTTGTTTGGTTTAAGGGTTGTAACTCGGCTTCCGAACAG